>OY293309.1:21363866-21777866 GCA_958502075.1 Orchestes rusci
ACATTGATCATGATGATGTTAACATCAAATTATATTCTTCTTACTGCGATTTTCAATAATACTTTCTATGTACATCAACCCCACGATGTTGTAGGGATGCACATTTGTTTCAATAGAACCAATGACACTTGGCTAAATATGAAATCGCAAGTAGATTACAATGATGATATGTTTATTGTTGCATTACCCCAAAATGCAAAGGAATACAAAGTAAAGGTGATTTTTCAAAACCAAACATATGGCTATAGTATATGGAAAAATGTAACTACCCCCACCTCCAATTGTTCACCAACATCATCACCCACCACCTCTGCTAACCCCACCACCACCACGGATCAATATAAAAATGATTGGAGTTGTTGTTCAACTTCAATTATTGAGTCGCTGTACTACATTATAAGCGCAATCTCACTTCTCATCCTGAAAGCAGTCTGGGAGATTTATCATCACCACCATCATCATGTTGACTCCAGAAGATATTGAAAAAATACGTAGAACCATCCATCAGCTCAACATATCAGCTTCATCCCTGTATCAGGAGTATTTTGTCAAAACTCTACATACCACTTTGGGCATTTCTGAAGAAGTTTTGAAGATAGTTCTCAAACCATGTTGGGGGCACTACACCGCTCCAACTGATGAAGACGATTCCGGATATGATGAAAATGATGGACCATATGTTTCGTTTGGAATAAATTGTAATTTGTGCATGAACAATTATTTGAATAAAAATAAATCGTAGAATTGTTGTTGTTGTTATTGTTTCATTTCGTTTAGTTATAGCATCAGGACTATGTAAAATCTCCTCTTGGGTTTCATGTATTTTTTTGAGGTGTTTCTGGGTCTATACCTATATTTCAATAAAACAATGTTTTTTATTTAGATTCCTTTATTTGACTTAAATCAGACAAAATCCTACTTTTGTCATTATACATGATTTGTGCTAAACAATAACTTTCTATGCTAGGGTTATCCTTATAAAAACTTGAAAGTACATCTTCAATGGGAACATGTGTTATACAATCTTTAATTATTTCATGTAAATTATTCAAAATCATATTATAATACTTGAGAAAATCCAATTGCTTCAGTTCTCGAATTCTCATGTTTACAAAATGTCTATTAACAATACAAAGGTCAAGTGTGTGTTGTTCTCAGTTAATTACAATATTTGATCATTTTTTGAAATTGAGATTATTTTCATTCCATTGTCCATGGGTACACTGTTGACCATCAAGTCATCATATGAAAATGACGGGTGCATGTGTTCAAGATGCCACCCATCTAGTAGCCAATTGAGATAGTCCGTTATGATTTTCCACATATCTTCAAAAATCAGCATTTTATCACCAAGTTCAAGTGGATAGTCGCTATGTTCATGGACGATGCATTAATATGAAGAACTACAATACCAAAAATGATACTCCCAAATAATTTCAAATAAAAATAAGTATAATTACATTATTTTATATAATCCACACTTATCAAGTTTATACTTATATCGACATACCTACGATGCGAATAAGTTCAACCGGACATAATTTGAACATGTTTTGGAGGTGAAATAATTGTAATGCAATGTAATGATGTAATGTAATTTCATTATTCGCTGTGTTGTAGGGTTGATCATGACAATTGACAGGATTGAGGTGAGGACGATGTAGTTAGTTATGATGTTTTGTGAGGAGATAAGGGATTTTGGAAAGGTAGGAAAGGAGATGTTTTGATGTGCCACCTAGCGATGATTATTCGCAATAAGGATTACCCCATTATTTTGAATCAGATATACAATATGATATATATAAAAATATAAAAATATTTTGAATCTTCTGTGTGATTGGTGCAATTTGGTGTTCCGAGGTGATGAGATGAACACCCAACAACCTGAAATACTTCGATCAACAACAACGTGTTGATGATGATGATGATATTGTTGATGATGGTGATGATGATGGTGTTGATGATGGTGATGGTGTTGATGATGGTGATGGTGTTGATGATGGTGATGGTGTTGATGATGTTGATGATGATGGTGATGGTGTTGATGATGATGATGTTGATGATGATGGTGATGGTGTTGATGATGATGATGGTGATGATGATGGTGATGGTGATTGTTATCGATGTTTTTGTAGATCATTTATTGTTTTTGGGGCTGATCATTTATTGTTTTTGGGGCTGTTTGAGTATTGTTGTCTCAGGGGATAGCTATGTTAGGGTTCCCCAAAAATCAGGCGAGCCTAATTTTTTATAAGGATAACCCTAGCATAGAAAGTTATTGTTTGGCACAAATCATGTATAATGACAAATGTAGGATTTTGTCTGATTTAAGTCAAATAAAGGAATCTAAATAAAAAACATTGTTTTATTGAAATATAGGTATAGACCCAGAAACACCTCAAAAAAATACATGAAACCCAAGAGGAGATTTTACATAGTCCTGATGCTATAACTAAACGAAATGAAACAATAACAACAACAACAATTCTACGATTTATTTTTATTCAAATAATTGTTCATGCACAAATTACAATTTATTCCAAACGAAACATATGGTCCATCATTTTCATCATATCCGGAATCGTCTTCATCAGTTGGAGCGGTGTAGTGCCCCCAACATGGTTTGAGAACTATCTTCAAAACTTCTTCAGAAATGCCCAAAGTGGTATGTAGAGTTTTGACAAAATACTCCTGATACAGGGATGAAGCTGGTATGTTGAGCTGATGGATGGTTCTACGTATTTTTTCAATATCTTCTGGAGTCAACATGATGATGGTGGTGATGATAAATCTCCCAGACTGCTTTCAGGATGAGAAGTGAGATTGCGCTTATAATGTAGTACAGCGACTCAATAATTGAAGTTGAACAACAACTCCAATCATTTTTATATTGATCCGTGGTGGTGGTGGGGTTAGCAGTGGTGGTGGGTGATGATGTTGGTGAACAATTGGAGGTGGGGGTAGTTACATTTTTCCATATACTATAGCCATATGTTTGGTTTTGAAAAATCACCTTTACTTTGTATTCCTTTGCATTTTGGGGTAATGCAACAATAAACATATCATCATTGTAATCTACTTGCGATTTTATATTTAGCCAAGTGTCATTGGTTCTATTGAAACAAATGTGCATCCCTACAACATCGTGGGGTTGATGTACATAGAAAGTATTATTGAAAATCGCAGTAAGAAGAATATAATTTGATGTTAACATCATCATGATCAACGTTCAACTAAAACACAAATAGTATTTTCAACTCTCTATTAAACAACGAGTTTCAATCCATTCATGAAGAATGATACAATTGCGTAGGCTACACATATAAAAATTATTCGATAGATGACCAAAACAGGTTGGAACGTCTTTTTTAAATACAGGTGGATGTTGCCAATGGTCATCAATGTCCTCGACGTTGATGATTTTGGGGGTATGCGCTGTTGTAGAGTTCTGCAGAATGTTTTCCAGAAAATTCTTTTGTTGTTGACCTCGAACGTAGACTTTATCCACAAAACATATATGTGATATGATGATTGGAAGGAGGTCTTCATAGTTGATATATCCAAATGAAAACGGGATTCCATGTTGTTTCATGGTTGCTCTGGATGTTCTTTGTTTGTCCCATAGACGTAACGATCGATATGATCCATTTGGTTTGAATATGTAATGGCTAGTTTGGATCCCGTTCGTGGCTGCCAACTCTTTGATGATGAATTCGTGAGACAGACTGAATCCTTGAAAATCCATTGCAATCATCTTCATGATGGACTGGTTCTGTAAAAAATAAATACATTTAAAATGCGATTGATCCTAGTTGAAAATAATACTAACTTTTTTTTTTTTACATAGCAACTATCTCAAAACTTGGGGTGTACTTCATATCGCAAATCTGCGTAATCGATCTTAAAATTATCGCATATTTATGAGGTTGAAATTGATGTACATTTCTTTTGATAGATACAGAAGTACGCTTTGGTAGAAAAACGATATGATCCTCCAACTCTACTCGCGGCACTTCCCCATATTTAGAAAGAACAATATTTAATCCCACAATTGGATACTTTACATCACGAGTTAATTCAATTAATTTTATGGATGTCTTATCCACATAAGAGGTGGTTGCGTTGATTTCTGCCAGATCCATTTCTAGAAAGAAAAAATAAAATCAAATACATTCTCTAGTTTGATTATGGGGGGGCGCTTACCTGTTGTTGCTGCTGACGCTAATGAATGCGAACTGAAATTCTTCTTTAACGCGCCGTCAGTGGTAAATTAATAAATCTCCTCACCTCTCTTTTCCCACTTATTTTCTCAACGAATGTGCTAGAACATCTGCTTAATCTGGTCAGAACGTGTATAATCGAGCTCAACCCGATGGGTTATCAAAAACGAGTCACTACAAGTCAACATTAATTTTTTCCGGAGTACGCAGATGTATGGAGGCTATTTTATTTTTGGATTTGGCTAAGACCACTATTTACAATTTTCACTATGGTTACATGAAAAATCGTTTTGCAAACTGTACCATTCTTAACACTGATACAGTTGAATTATCTTGATAAAATAGCTTCAAAAGATGAAGTATGTCATTCAATTTCGCTAGAAAATATTATAGATGATCCAAGGATAATTGGATCTATCTGTAAAAGAACGCTCTACTCATCCATAATTGGAATGATCATAGTTTTGAATGTAGGGGATATTGTCTTTGTGTGGAGCATTATGTACTTGAAGATTTTAATATGAATATTTGTAGAAATTGTAGTTTCGGGTTTATAACATTTCTGAATAATAGATTTAAGATAGTTGATAAGCATTATCATATCGTTGTGATTGTTCGCCAACTCAAGATACGTGTATAAAGAGATAAGAAATTTTGGAGCGAGAGTTGTTTCATGCAACTTTTATTTTGCGTAGAGACTAAAGAAAGCTGTAATTATAGATTGCATTCAAAGTTAGGTAAGAATATAGGTTTCGAATCTCCCGATCCAATCATCGATGATTAGTTGTAAATAAGATATGTTATTTATTAAGTTTAACACCACTGATTTTTGATCAACTCTATCTGTATCCACCAAATCTTGAAAATATGTCTAGTTTAACAGTTCTCATATTACTTATTTGATAAAATCATATCAATATTTAATAAAAAGTGTTGGGTTTGATGAAAGATGAAAATAATGGACGGATTATGACAGACAGATCAAAAATGTACGCAGTAAAACTATTTTACACTAATACGTCAAATATTATCCAATTATTTTAGTATTTGAGAAGTACCATATTCCTCCTACTACCTTTTTGCCACCATGAGGTGGAGACACACACACAGCTCTATTTCACCGCGATCGCTAGTATCACCATCAATAATTGATAAATAAATAGCGTTAAATATAAAGTCATTGCTTTTCCATACAGATTATTCACATCTAGATAAAATATGTCTATCTTCCATAGTTTGGTATGTCACTTGATCGTACCTCTTGAAGAAATGTAGTACATGGATATCCACTCTAAATTATTGTGTGAATTTTTTCTGATCCAAAAACTTTAGTCTAACTAATCGCTTGGGGTGAAAATCGGTTTATCATTCATAGTTTGATGTGTAAGTTGATTGCATCTCTTCAACAAGAAACCTCACCTTGTATGTAACAGAAATTTATGATTTGTATATCTCATTAATTTTTTATGTTTTTTAAGGAAAAAGATATTTGAAAAATTGGAGGTGTTTTCAATAACTGTAACGTATACAAGCTGGCTATCAACAGTGTCCACAACTGGGGAAAAAATAATTTTTCTTTTAAATAAGGTGAGTCATCCGTCTATTCATTTATTATTTTGTTTCAATCAAATATATACACATTTTTGAAACAATGAAATCATTTCTGTTGGGGGATGTACGTATGTGTCAGAGCAATTATTAATTTAGTAACACTTGGTAATTTACTCGGAAAACTTGTAACAGTCAATTCAAAACAATTTGCATCACCTCAAAATTATAAAAAGGTGACTGATTTTGAAAAATGAGCTCGTTAGGGTGGGATTTGTTTGTTTCAAAATAATAATCGGAATCAAGTAATGATTTTCCAAAAATTATTCACAATTTGAAATCAGTTTAAATGGTGATAATATGTTGTTATTCGATTATCGTGTAATTCATTTTAATTGTTTTCTTCTTCATTGTAGATGATGTCAACATTAAGAGAGCTATGTAGAAGGGTGGTTTGCGAAAATGTGAATGACATTTCAGATTTTTTTATCTAGTCCTATACCATTTTTACCTGAGACTTTAAATCATTATATTTTACAGAATTATTCCAATTATAGGTGGGATTATCTTAATAAAATAGCTTCAAAAGATGAAGTATGTCATTCAATTTCGCTAGAGAATATTATAGATGATTCAAGGATAATTGGATGTATCTGTAAAAGAAACGCGATACTCATCCATAATTGGAATGATCATAGTTTTGAATGTAGGAGATATTGTCTTTGGGTGGAGTATTATGTACTTGAAGATTTTAATATGAATATTTGTAGAAGTTGTAGTTTCTGGTTTATAAAATTTATGAATAAAAGATTTAAGATAGTTGATAAGCATTATCATATCGTTGTAACTGTTCGCCAACTTAAGACACGTGTATATAGAAATAAGAAATTTTGGTGTGAAAGTTGTTTCATGCAACTTTTATTTTGCGTAGAGACTGAAGAAAGCTGTAATTACAGATTGCATTCAAAGTTAGGTAAGAAAATATGTTTCAAATCTCTCGATCCAATCATCGATGATTAGTATTGTAAATTAGATATAAATTATTTATTAATTTTAACGCTACTGATTTATTGATCAACTCTATATATATCCACCAAATCTTGAAAATATGTCTTATAGTTCAATAGTTCTCATATTACTAATTTGATAAAATCATATTAATATTTAATAATGTTTTAACGAGTAAATTATTTTGATATACTTATTACAATGATGAAATGAAATGATCTTAGTGTAAATTTATTTCATGAATACCTATGAAATAAAGACTTTTAATTTGATTGTGCTGTGTGTATTTTACCGGATAATTTCTCAGATATGGTATGTCCGTTCTTCTTATTTATTATGAAATGATAAAATCTACTCGTCAGTTGGGCAATTTTATAACACCTCAAAATCTATTTCGTTCTATTATTAGGATATCATTGAACTGTTCTAGACCTTTTGGTGGCGAAATTATGTATCAATAAACAATGATTAGAATAATTAAAAAAAAAAAAAAAAATATTTCATGAATATCAAATTGTGGTTTTTAATTTGACTGTTTTGTGCATTTTACTTGGTGTTGCTATAACATTAAAACTGTTTTAGTCTTTTCCTTATCAATAGCAATATAAGTTGAAGTATTTCTTGGAATGATTCAGATCTAAATGTCGGTATTTTCTAATGAACCATAGCTTCAAGTCACTGGCCTTCTTATAAGGTATTTCTTTCAAAAATCTAGCATCAGCTCACCAATTCCAAACATCGCACTCCACCTATTAACTCTAATTGCGAATGATTAAAGAATTCAATCAACAGTATCATCACCATCTACATTTTAAAAAACTAATTAACTCAAAATATGAAGAACCCTACATTTTCCAAATCCCTTATTACAAATATTCGCCGCTAAGTGTCACAATAAACCCCAATCCATACCTTTTTGACCATCTGGCATGAGACCACTTTAAAATCCTCTCCCAAACGCCACACTCAGGTAATCAAGCATCCCAAATACAGCTTTTTGTTGTTCTTGCGTTGAATCTCTATAGAACCCTTCAATTTGTTCTATTTTTGTGTTGAATATAATATCATAATATATACATAATAATTAACATTATATTTTTTTTTTTTATGAAACTATCAACATGTGATGAAGGAGAATTTCTGATGACTCATAGTCTCTGGTTAAATAATTGAACCCCTCATAAAAATGCTATAACTAATGAAAAAATCTACACATCTCTCTCTCTTATTAAATACCTTACACATCGGAGTACTACCACTTACATGATCTTTCATATGAGACAACACACAATTGTCCATCATCCATCATATCCTATAACCGAGCCTATAACATTCAAATACAATCACGAAATCTGCATTGGAACAATAAAACATCACAAACACCAACGCCACATCAAAAAAAAAAAAAAAAAAAAAAAAAAAAAAAAAAAAAAAAAAAAAAAACTCAATTCCTAGAACCCCTTATCTCCCAACAAAACACCATACGTGACATCACCGCACGCAGCCAACAACACCGTCCACACATCGATCCTGTCAATTATCAATATCAAGCCTACAAAATATCTCAACGTCAACGTTACATCAAATGCCCACCAAAAACCCGACCTATCCCAAAATCCCTGATCTCCCTCAAAACATCATACTTGACTCCAAAATCCCTTATCCTCCCACAAAACACCATAGGCGGCAACACCGCACGACTCAACCGACATCACCGTCCTCACATCAATCCTGTCAATTGTCTGTAACAACGCTATAATCCACCCGCCACAAACGTCAATGACACTTCAAACGTTCACCATAAAATCTGCAATTCCAAAATCCCTTATCTTCCCACAAAACACCATAAGCGGCAACACCGCACGACGCAACCGACAACATCGTCCTCACATCAATCCTGTCAATTGTCATCATCAACGCTACAACCCACCCACCACAAACGTCAATGACACTTCAAACGTCAACCATAAAACCTAAGATCCCAAAATCCCTCATCTCCCAACCAAAACACCATAAGCGGCAACACCGCACGCAGCCGGCAACACCGCTCACACATCAATCCCAACTGTCAAGATCAACGCTGCGAAAGGTCCCCCACACCCAAACGCCGGTAAAAAGTGAGGTTAGGTACAGAAAGTGGGCCGGAACTCCCCCAGCACATCTACTCCATGGTTTTCTAGAACACTCTGTATACACAGTAATATTTTCAAGTTGTGACCCTGCTGGAACCCAATAAGTTTTGTTCAGAAAAATGTTTCCTATCTTTTCTGATAAGGGAGAAAATGGACTTCCACACACTAATGCGCCCCCCGTAGATTTAACGGAAGCGTCCGACAGGATAAGGCAGAAGGACGTCACGAATGAGGTGGGTCATAGGGGTCTACCCCCAAGCCTCACGGAGATGCTGGGAGAGCTCAACACAAACAACACCACAGCAATACGGACAAAATCAACAAAAAAAAAATACAGCAAAGCATAGGGAGCTACACAGGGATACGACAAGAAGACAGTCTCAGTCCACTACTGTTCATTGGACAGAATCATAGAGCAAGGAAGACCAGGGATACAAGATGAAAAACCAATAACTTGAGATAATATGTTACGCAGGGCCAATATTTCAATGTCACCTTGAGTGACATTTTAGCTAAGGTATACTTGAAGTTGATCTGAATTTTAAAATTGGTCACCAAAAGTGCCGTTTTTTGATTGCGCCCCTCCTTTCATTAAGCTAAGGATCTGATGTGAGTGTCGAAATTGAAACACGGCACTCACAGGAAACAAAACCAGGGTCCAAAATAACCTTTAAGTGTACCTTAATCTTGAATGGACATTGAAATATCGACCCGCAGACGACGTAAGACTATTCGCGGAAACGGAAGTCGGACTGCAATAGCTCTTTCAGGCATTTGAGAAAGTTGCCGGAAGTTAACATGGAAATATCAACCACCAAAACAAAAAGCAGGGTGACCGCCAGGGAACCATGCAGATGCAAACTAGAACTGAATAACAACACAATAGAACAAGTTTTTGAATTCAACTTTTTGGGAATAACAATATCACCATAATATGGTGAACTCAAGAATGGCGTACAAAACAAGGTCAACAAGGCAGCCAGGTTGGCAAGAGCCTCACGAACAACCATATGCAAAAATACATGCAATTTAATTCCAACCAAAGTTAGAATATACAGTATGGAACAGCCAAATGGAATAAATTCGATAACTAATGAATGGGGACGTTTTCAAAAGAATGAATGGACACGTCGATTGGTATTTTTGGTAGTACATTTTTTTCAGCAAAAACGATTTATGCAGGGTGTTACATTTAAAATAACAAAGCTAGTATCAGCTACATGACAGCACCCTTCATAAAATGTTTTTGCTTGAAAAAATGTACAACCAAAAATTTCAATCGATATGTCTGAGCGTTTTTTCGAGAACGTCCCCATTCATTAGTTATCGAATTTATTTCATTTGGTTGTTCCACACTGTATGTTTAAAACCATTTAAAATAAGACTATATTATAAAATGATGAAACCCACCCTTACAGTGTTACAATGCGATACGAAAAACGGCTTTTTTTTCACCTTTTTGTGCCGTGATAATTTCACGAAGGGACACATTTTACACACGACACGATCACAGTGGGTTTTCCCATGGTAACGGATGCAGAATAACTCTAGTACAGGGATAATTATTTGATTAAACAATTTGTGATCATAATTCCGTAACCAGTAGAGCATTTTGAAAAAAAACTGAACAGACTGCATGTTTCATAAAGATTCTTATTTTAAAATCAAAAATATATCATTTCATTTGAAATTCGATAGTGAACCCCCATCACCCTAAAGGGGGTGAAGACAAATATAAAAAATATCGTAAATGTCCCCGTGAAATTATCACGTCACCAAATTGAAAAAATAAATTTGAAGCTGTTTTTGACTTATCGCATTGTAACACTTTAAAAACCTTACCCTGTATAAATAACAAAAAACATTTCCATATTACGTACCCGACTTTATGGCAAACACTGTATTATTATATTGATGGTTTTGCAATTGATAAGAAATAAGATTGATGAACATAAATTCAAAGAAGAATGGGCCAATAAATAATATTGCGTACCTGCTTCAATTTGCATGTAGGTACCAATATCTGCGGTCTTTGTTTATGACGCCCCTGGTCCATACCTCTTCGAGTTTATCTCCATAGCAAATACAGGTTGTCACGTCTCAACTGGTCAAGACTTCTAGAGTATAGGTATTGAGATATGACATCGACGGAGGTAAATGCGTCACTTTCAAAATACAATTCAAATTCCCAAAAAAGAAAATACCTATCATGCACACTCTAAAAAATTGGATAAGATTGATGAAGGTGCTATCCAGACAGAAGGAAAAACTCATTTTTGGTATGTTATATCGTTTATCGGTGTCCTATCTAGAATAATTACTTCTCCATGATTCCTTAATATGTCCTAGTCGTTTTAATTGGTTGAGTGGGGACAGTCATAATATATTGATGCACGGATCACAGTCCAAAATTACTTTTCAATGCTTGTTTTGTTTGCGATGTTTTGCGAATTTACTTCCCTAGTTACTATATTATGTCAGCTCTAATCTAGTGAACTGTCATTGATTTAATCTCATTCAAGATCAATATTGTGAGCCAATATTGACTGGCAGATTTTGCGAAAAACTACCAGCCAAGTCAAAGAACGCAAGAACTTGAGAATCATGTTCGAAAATAGATTTTCAATTGGGTTACATAATTGCGTGAACTGAAACGTTTCTTATGAATGATCATCCATGAGTACATTGTATACTGCATCAACTGATCAAAGTTATGTTATTTTATGCACACAATCATTTGATTCTACAATCAGAATATCAAATACCATCTCATTTTTTTGTTCTTTTTATGGTTATCATGAGAAAAGCGGCAAATACGATTTTGGTTCGGAGCGCTAAAAGCGCAACCCCGCCACGACGAACCAATGAATGTCATTCTTTTTCCATGTTCATTTATGTTGGCGATTTTTGATTGCGGCCCTTTGAACGATCGTTGTATCAATGCACAAAAGCAACCTCTCATAACTACATCAGTTTGAAAATTCATAAAGAATACTCATTATTCGGATCTAGATTGACAGCAAACATATTTTTAAACAATTCCAGTCTCACGTTGAATGATTGGATGTAAACAATGTCAACATCCTGGAATAAACAAAAATGTAGTGTATTATCTTTTTGGTATTGTTAATTTTTGTCACAGAATCGGGTTCTGGAAATTGATCCACTCGAACAATGCATTTGAAGTTTAATGTCGCAGATGTACACTGAGATTCCTTCAATTTAACCTTTCCTTTTAAACAAAACTTTCAAACCTCATCTAAGTAGCATCACATCAATAGTCGAAACGTTCTCGAATTTCGGGTAAAGTGCCGACTTGCATAACTGCAGTCGGGACTTCAGTTCCAGAATGCCCGTCGTTTATGGTCCCTGAATGATAAAAGTAGACTGGCTGGCTCCAACAATCCCCAAATCCGTCTTATAATAGAAAATGTCTTTTCTCGATTCCAGACACCGTATGCAACTCACGAGGAGCTTAACTATCGTAACGAGTTTATTGAATGCTATTGAAATACTTTGACGATGACTAGTAGATCAACGAGCTCCATTAATCGTGCATATTCATCAATCATCCAAATGAAAGTTATTCATCCCAATCTGGATGTCAGCCAGTTTGAGACTCTGTTTTGCTCTGATCACTTACATCCCTGAACTTTTCTATAGATGCCAAAATAATTTGAAGCTAGAAAACGCTCATTTCCTTGCTTCAAGAAGTCATACTTTGCTGATGAATGTAGGTTCAGTTTTCAATAAAACAACAACATTTGTTTGCACTGTAGAAAATTTGAGAGAAAGGCTAGAGAGATGGGATTGGTCTTGAACGATAGTTGGATTCAATATTTTTGCAATATTTACACAATGTTCAGGAACTTCCAAGCCTTCCGTTAGTTAGGTTCCATTTGGGTTGGTTTGAGGAGGAGGATTAATTGAACATCGTGCAGATTGAAATGTTGAAATCTACGACGGGCAGTTATAGTGATAGAACTGTTGTTGGGTGTTTCTCGCGCACATAAATCGAGCGGTCTGATCCCGTGTAGCGCTGCATGCAGTGACTAAATTTCTCTGAGTTGAACTATCGTTCAAGCCCAATCCCACCTTACTGCCCCCTACTCCCAAATTTTCTTCGATGCAATATTGACAACTCTTTGAGAAATCTAATCTCCAATCAGAAATATCCAAGATTTAGATTTCACCAATCAAAATGAACCACTTTTATCACATTAACATCTCTTCAACTCCTCGTCAGTTTCGAGATAAACAGCTTCAAAGATTTTTCAACATTTATTGATTTGAAACCGTCAGACTATAATCTTTTATGAACCGAATCTAGTTAAAACTTACTTTTCGTTTTATTTTGAAGGACGAAGAAATAATATACTGTCGCTCCGTGACAAAGACCACTTAAACAACTGAGGTTTTGTTCAGTTTTAGAAGCTTGTTTACTCAAAATTGTAATTTTTGTATTCCTCCTCTTCTTTTGAATGGTTGAGAACAAGTACTAAAAAAATGTACGGATTTGACCCTTTTTGTAAAACTTGCTTCAAATATCAAATGTCTTGGTTAGCGTTCAAGAAAATTCAAGTGTTATATCCTCCAGTTGGTTATCACAATTCTAAAATGAGCTTTTTGTTTATCTGAAAATACGACCATATTTTTGTTTAAGTAATTGGAATATGATCAAATAAATTGAATTAAGTTAATTTAAAAAAAAAATGTATAAAGGAAGACAGACTTGCCCAGTGGTCCAAGCACCGTCAAGTCAAGAACAGTCTTGATCAGTCGCCAATGGAATGTTTTCGTGGCTATTAAACTTTAACTGGGTAATGAGGTCTTGACAGCCCGCTCCATTTTTTGAGCACGATTCCTAAGTGCTATAAATAGAGTTGTGTTTTAAAGAATAGTTCACCAGTTGTCCATCTAAGATTTTTAACTTACTCAAGCGATGATCATATCCGATAACAAAGCCAGTGTTGAATAATTCTAGAGATCCAATTTCTAGTACCTACTGCTTACCCCTTAACTCACCAGGACATTTCGATTTGGAAGTTTTTATCAATGACATCAAAAGTAATTTTTTATTTCTGACGGTACACGAGTTGGAAGGCAATCAACTAGTAATGGCGTGTCGTGATGCCGCTTTGAGCTAGATACATTATTTATACGAATAGACATACCCTTGTTGCTAAGAGTTTGTTCAAGATGGGAATATGAAAAAACTGGGAATATAACATTAATTTTTTCTATTTTGAACTCTGTGTCTACTAATTTTCATGTATTTTGCCAACACAAAATCGTCCATTTCATCTAAATCAACAAAAAGTTGATACTTTTTCCGGAAAAGTTTGCTAAAAATACACGAGCGCGTTCAAAAGTGAGAGACGTATCTGTGAAGTTACAGGTACACTTTCAGGGTACGCTATCCGCTGTTATGGGGCACTTTAGTGAAAAAGTCTATACTAAACCAAAATACTTTATTTCGACCTGTACATAAATTCACGAGACTGGTACATACTTTGATGTAGAATGTTCCAAAGATCATTGCAATATGTTGCTTTGAGAGCCAGTGTGTGAGGGTACGGATGAGTAAAGTTCTTCTCTGTTAGCTGCCCTACTATACTGATGGCACAAGAACTCAGCAAAAATAGAGCTTTTCTCGATCAACTGAAATGATCATCTCCCAAGACGAAAGCGACGAGCCTTGAAGTGATGTCGAGTTACGGGCTTCTGGATGGCTTATTGGTTGTTCTTTTTATTTTTGAGGATCTATTTTAATCATTCATGGACCAGTTGATGGATAAAATATTCATATTCCACTTACTAACTGTTTTGGGGTTCTATTTTCCGTAGTCAATAATAGTTTCTGCATTGAGCCCAAATATACTCTCTATTTCTGTCTACAACCTGAAAAGGTATTATGTTGTTTTTTTCTTGTATTTGGAAAATTGAGTTTCCTGTGCTTTGGAGATTGAGATTTAATTTTCCTTGTCACAACTGATCTCTCCAGAGATTATTGTCTTCGAACCTGTGTGGAACGTTTGTCCTGTAGTGACTGATATTGCCTTCTTATCCAATTGAAGGGGCTGATAATAATAATTATTATTATCCTGCGATTTTGTGATAGCTCAGGAGTGTTTCGTTTTGCCGTTACTTGGGAGCTTATGCTTTTTTCGATATTTGCGATTGATTTGAGGTGAGTCAGTTCTTTGCTTTTATTCGAGTGACCATGTGGCGACTAAATGACTATTTCTTGACAAAACATTTAATTTTTGGAATCGAAACATCGGAACATCGAAGTGGACCTACAAATTCTTGCAACATAGAGTTTTGCAAAAATCAGTTTTTTGGACTGGTGGATAAATTCGTTGCTGAGACATGATAACGCATACCTAAAATATATTTTCATTTATTCATCACGTTATCCGCAACGCGTATACTGGGGGATATATTTGGGTTCTTCAGTCGATTTTATTTTGACCTCATGTATCACACTTGTATCTTATATGAGCAATTCATTCGCAAATAGTTGTTTTGACAAAGTTGATATTCTAAAGAAATATTAGAGAATTGTGGCTGTTCGTATAATCCATGAAATATCCCAATATAGGCTATACGTACTAGCTTGAGTTCTTCTTGAATTTTGAGAAACTTATTTTTTTTTTCAACCCAAACTAACCCAAACTAACACTTTTTTATGGTTTCGAATATAGAATTTGATTAGCTTTCTGGCGATAAAAGAATATCAGTATCTATATTTGATAGTTTTCTTCCAATTCCACATTTCGCGATTGATCTGACGTTGCTCAGATTGATTGCGGAAAAATCAACCAATAGAAGAGGTCAATTCTCACACGCTGCTTATAAAGGATCTGGAAATGCAAATTAGTCCGGGCGAATCGTACATTGACTTTGCGTTGAGGTGCCATGTTCGATTTTTTTTGTCAATCGAAGTGCGATCATTTGAAAAGCTTAAATCCAAATTTGCAACCTGCAATTTTTTTTCGCGAAGATATTCGCGAAAATGCGTTTTGATGCGTATCTCGGCTTCTAATTGTCGGAAAGCCAAAAAAGACATATTCAGTTATTCGTTATGAAGTAATGTATAACTTTATCAAATAATTTTTTTCGTTTGAATGCATAGAAAAAAGTTAATGCGCGTGAAAGTCAAAAAATTTGGAATAATTGTTTTGATCATTTTTATTTTGCAAAAATGAGCAAGAAACTTTCACTTTAGGACAAATATTGCCTAGTACTTTTTTTAGAAGACGTAATGTCCAACAATTTAAAAATTAGCCCGATACGACTTATAGGAGCGGAGCAATACACGCGGAAGTTGGGCATGTTAATCATAAAGCGCGCATCAATAAATCGGCGTCTATTTTACAGCCGCATTCAAGTAGCTGCTTAGTTGACGGCAGGAGGATAATGTCAAATTGTTCATTTGTTTGTTTACAACTTATCCCGTAACTATTTATGTTTCAAGAAGTGATAAAAAAAATATGTCGCGTGAAAGGTGGACAACCTCGGGAAATGATTTTTTTGCGAAATTCGTTATTATTCATTCATTTTGTTTTCCTAGAATTAAATTATCGTTAACTCTTACCACACCACCCAGGAGGTCTAGTTTTTGGCGCGTTTTTTTCATTGTAGTTTCCCCAGTGGGCCTATTCCACATCAAACTTTATGTTCTCCTTTCTCTCAGCGTTTTCTAATCATTTTTGGTTTTGATGGTACAATCTCTACGCTTTCCGTAACGCTCGATTCGTCGGGGAAGTCATTAGACCAAGGATTTCTGCTCAGTTATGGAAGTGGTACTACCGTGAGTAAGTCGTACACGTCTTCGTCATCGTCGTCGACGTCGTCATCTTTTCCATCCAGTATCTTCTCCCTGATATTTGTGCAGGTTTGGCCAGAACAAGTGTTGCTAATTGCCGAACATTTCAAACCCACCTTTCTGCATCCGCATGCTTCATCGCAATTTTTCGTACATGAGCATGAGATTCTTCAGGAGTGACGTTCGAATTGCGGTCTCCAAAAACATCACGGGTTCCAATTCTCCCCCGCTTCTTTTAAAGCCCCAACTCTCCGTTTTTTCATTTTCATCCTCATTTTCATTAGTCTGTACGGAGGAGGGGCCTCAACAATACCTCTGAATGATTTCCGTTTCAAACTATTTTCACGCGCAGGAGTGAGAATCAAGCTTGATCTCTCTTTTCTGCATTCATGCGAATCTGCTGCCAAACAACATTCATATCGAACCTATCCTCGAGTACAGACGTAGCTTGGGAATGTCTTGGAACCGAAGGATTTGAGCTGGGAAAAAAGCGGGGGAGGATTGGAACCCGTAATGTCTTCCGAAACTGCAATTCAAACGTCACTCTTGAAAAAAATCTCATGTTTATGTACGAAAAATTGCGGTGCAGCATGCGGATGCAGAAAGGCGGGTCTGAAATAATCGGCAATTTCCAAAACTTGTTCTGGCCAAACCTGCAAAAATATCATGGAGAAGAAACTGGGTGGAAAAGATGACGACGTCGATGACGATGACAAAGACATGCACGACTTACCCACGGTGGTACCAATCCACAACTGAGCAGCAATCTTTCGTCTAATGACATCCCCTACGAATCGAGCGTTACGGAAAGCGTAAAAAATGTACCATCAAAACCAAAAAATGTAAGAAAATGCTGAGAGAAAAGAGAGCATAATGTTTGATATGGAATGGGCCTACTGGGAAAACCACAATAAAAAAAAAACGCGCCAAAAACTCGACCTCCTGGGTGGTGTGAAAAGAGTTAACGACAATTGCATTCTAGAAAAACAAATTGAAGGAAGTATAACTACAAAAAATAATTTTCCGAGGTTTTCCACCTTTCACGCGCCATAATTTCTTTATCACTTTTTGAAACATAAATATTTACCGGATAAGTTGTGAACAATTAAATAAACAATTTGACATTTTTCTACAGCCGTCGAATAAACAGCTACTTAAATGCGGCTGTAAAATAGTATAGTAGTATGATTAACATGCTCAACTTCTCGCTTGAATTGCTCCGCTCCTATGAATCGTATCAGGCTATTTTTCAAATTGTTGGAAATCACGTCACCAATAAATATGTACTTGGCAACATTTGCCCTAAAGTGCAAGTCTGTTGCTCATTTTTGCAAAATAATAATTATCAAAATAATTTTTCCAAATTTCTTGAAATTGACGCGTAATAACTTTTCTCTATTCATCTTAACGAAAAAAGTTATAGGAAAAAGTGATACATCATTCCGTACCGAATACATAGATATGTTTTTTTGGATAATTAGAATCCGAGATACGCATCAAAACGCATTTTCATGCCATTTCAACGCAAGGTGACCCCCTATATCATGACGCTTCGCCTGGTAAATGTCAAATTAATATTTGGGATAATGTGTAATATACAGGGTGGACCAGAAGTAATGGGACATTTGGTAGTAGTAGATTCCTCACACAAAAATATTGCGATAGACCCCAACTTGTCAATTCCGAAAGTTGATATCAACAGAGATAAAGGGTGTCAAAGTTGAATTTTAATATTGGTTTTTTTCAAATAACTGAAATAATCAAGTTATTTTGATGAAATTTCGTATATTGGGGTTGTTTGACATGCAAAATTCATATCTGGCCTTGTTATGTGTCTCACATGTAGGAGACGCCACCTACACATCTTCCACTATTTCGAATAGATATAACTTTTTTGTAAGCACTCGAGCATTTTTTTTAACTTGAAAAATTGATTTTTTCGTCATTTTTACGTAAAAGAAGAGACAATTAGTGAAAGTCGATAGGAGTAACTTTTTTCAATTTCATTTGCCCTTGAAGTCATCTATGCAATGTTGTTTCGAATGGAAAATTCTGAAAATTAACATCGGGGGCATCGAAAACGCCGCTGTCACGGTAATTTTGACAATTGTCTTGATGTTCAATGTTCCTTATAAAAAAAATGCAAAAAAATAAATATTTTTTCAAATCAAGAAACATTGAGCATTCAAGCTTATGTCAAAATTACCATGATAGCGCAGTTTTCAAAGCCTCCCATATTATTTCTCAAATTTTCCATTTAAAACCACATTGCATGGATTACTTCAAGTTCAAATATCTTGAAAAAGGTTACTCCTAAGCACTTCTACAAAGTGTACCTTTTTCATTAAAACATGATGGAAAAATCATGTTTTCAATTTTAAAAAAATACGAGTGCGTACAAAAAAGTTGAGGCTGCTTTGTCGAGAGTGCAGAGAAAGGCTCGCCCAAATTCAAAAGTGAGAGAAAACGATATAATCGTTTTTTGACTTGGCTTATGGCAATATGCAATGTGATCGGTATATAGTTTTATACGTATATGATGTCGAACGGTTTTTCCAAAACCCTTGCTGCTCCTCGCGTATTGTGGTGTACCTGAGAATGCGTTGCTGCAGCATATGGGTGAATAATTCCATGATCGTGTCTAGAAGTAATATTCCTTGGCAGTTTGCCGGATTTCATCTTTTTGGCAGCCTGTAGATTTACTGTTTTTCAGGTGCTTCAATTCGAATATCGTTTCCTCCATCCATTTATGGCTTCCTTTCGGCTCAATATCCCCCTCTCCTTGGGCTTTCAACTTTGACATTTCACTTTAGTTCTGAATAGGCAAAAAATAGAATGGTCAAGGTTCGAGTGTGAGCTCCTGCTAAGCAAGAAATGGGCGTGATAGATGGTTTTGATCTAGATACGAAAAAATCAGTTGAAGGATGTTCAAAATATTTAAGAAAAACGGAATAAAAGAATAGACACGCTGTATCTTGACAACTATGCATTTTCGGACATGAATATATTTAAATTAACCTTTGTTTTTTCGAGTAATTTCAGGAAGCACTTTTTTCAAATTGACAGCTAGGTTAAAAAATATCCTGTGATATCGAGACTTAAAAAATTGTACGATGAAGTTGGTGAAAAAAGCATATACCAGAATTTTGAATGTTTTCAGTTAGTGAATCAGTAACAGAACAGTAAAAGTCAATAAGGATGATGAGACGCTTGGAACAACAGATCGTTTTCGCCGGCCTGCAAACTCGGTAATTATAGACCCTTTGGATATTTCGAGAATAACTTGACCTAACGCGATAATTCCCTTCCTTGGCAGCTTTCACCAACAGTATATAACGGGACCAATACCGACTATAATAATTATGAAAAACAAGAAAACTCGAATGGAAATGGATTGATGTAAGCAATCATGCAGTTGGCAAACAAAGAAAGTTATCTAGAGGTTGCGAAGACCAAGCAAAAGAAGAAAAATTAGCGGCTTCTGAAATTCCATCAAAAACGCTGAACCTTTTTACAGACAAATACAGCTTCTTTAATTTGTTATTGTTTGTAGTCCTGAAAGGGCGACCTACTTTCCATTTATCCCAAACAATCATCATCCTTGATTGTGGCTTTCAAAACACTATTCAAGTATCAAACTTATCGTAAGGGGAGCGGTTTGGTAACAGATTTCAACTTATTATGTTATGTGCAATGGACTGCCTTCCAATAATAGATAATGTAGAATAAATAACGGATTCTACTGGTGATGTGTTAAAAAAATTGTTTTTGTTATTAACCTGTTCCAGTGATCTCACGTTACCATTGAAGATCATACAATGAGCTTTATGAATAGTGGTTAGTTTAATTCATTTGTATATTTATCATTGTTCAGTACCAAGAACTATTTCAACAGATTCTTGATCTCACATCACATGTTTCATGGTAAAGTTTGTATAACCATGAGTTAAACATTTTTGTCAGCAGTAATCAATACAATCAAACTGAATTATGAGCATCATCATATCAAAACTTCGTCAAGTTCCTTTGAAATATTTTCCACATTAGGAAAAATACGTTCACATTTCAACCAAACAGGATTTAAATTCGAATGAGGATTTTGTGATTTTTTGTGATGGAGTGTAATTGAAAACTGTCATATATCCATGAACTATAGTGCTGCGATTGTTTTGTGATTGGGAATCTATCAATATTTTGTTCCGATGAATCATAGCTTAACGATAGTCCACATTAATAATCATCTGGATGATGGATAGAAATTGCCTGACTTCTAGATAAAGTATGCAACTTTACATTATTGAATTATAAAAAACTGAGTGATTATGAATAATGCAGCAACTAAATTATTTTAATATTTGGTAACAATTGAAGTATGACAGAATATTCAAAAACGCGAATAACTCAACAAATTAAGCAAATCGGAGCTGTTGAATTATTCATGGACCATTATTATTCAGTTTATGCTTGAGAGCAAAGATATCCAAGTCATTAGAGCTAACTCCATTTTCCAGTGGCTTGGTCAATATTCTAATGGTTTCCTTTTAAGAGGAAGCGACCACAAGCAATTTCCCGCAGTAAATAACTCATGAATTCAAAATTTGTAGTGAGATTATTCCACACAAACATAAGTGTGAATTTATTAACTTCAAAAGAGATACTTGGATTAGAATAATATTGGTTCACGTGTGGTAAAATAAAATTCAATGGACAATATGTTGAACAAACAAGTAGCAGTTGATCCAAACACGAAACGTTACAACTAATCTCTTTCGGAGCATCGAGATCCGTGATAATGTGAAACATAAATGCTGTTTGCAACACTTGAACATTTTTGCAAAAAACTTCAGGATTCTTTATGTGAAACTAAACACCTGTATTTATTATTATTATTTATTTCCCAATGACATGTTTGGATATTTTTGCTGAAATAAGTTTTTGTGTTGAACGACAAAGGTGAGAGTATTATCATTATGAGGTTCTATTTGGACTCTGAAGTAGGCTTTTATCGGCTGTAAAATGTTGAGAATAAGATCCGTTGGGATTCAAATGTATTTGAGCTAGAAAAATTATAGAATCTGGATTGGATTCGATTATCAATTTATACGTAGATAGCTTGCATCCATCGGTATTCCTGGAAAAAGTTCTTTGGCGCGCAACTTAGATCCAAGAGATGAATTGAATTGGATGTCGTGCAATGGATAAAGATTCTGATGTAGTCAGAAGTAACGCGAATTTTGATATCATCCCATCGTATTACATTGAGCGCAGCACTTAAGAGATTCAATATCCGAAGACCAGTCTGGAATAATTTGATTATTAATAATAATAATTGGAAAACAGTGAGAAAAAAAAAAGAGCTGTGACGAGTGAATGAATACAATTTTGAAAGAATTGATTGGAGGCTTTTGTCCATTTACAAGTCTGCCTGAAATCTTCAACTATCTTGAACTAGTTTCAAAGAACAAACACCATTTGCTATGAGAAGTGGAAAAAGTCATCGGAAATTTTTTGTTGATAATGTATAGGCAGACATTAGATAAACCTAATTGATGTATAGAGGATAAAGGAAAACGACATTTAACGAGAAATTATGATTTGATAAATAACCTAGTCCAAAGATGAAGGAAGATCAGAAATTTCAAAAGATAAAAGAAAAGAATTGAAAGTACAGCAGAGATTTTGATTTATTCAGGAACAATATAATTTCCGACGATTGCAATCGAAGACCGCGAACATATTTAGAGAGATTGAATCTTGGATTATAGATGCCTATTTTTGTTTGTGATATGAAATCATCAAGATCAACATAATAATATGTATTATTCTGTTATTGATTATGACTTCTGTTCAATATCTTTTAGAAAATTCGCAACTAGAGTATAAGAACTGCAAAAATCGAGTTATTACCAGTAATACCCAGACGAAACAAAGATCAACATTTATTGATCCAAACTGAGATCGGCTTGGGCTTTGGACTATTTAACTCCAAAGCTCTAGAGCTGAACCTTTAAAGTGTTTTAAATAGGATAAGGCTATCACAGTTCTTTACATTAATGGGTAGA
Organism: Orchestes rusci; assembly: GCA_958502075.1. Classification (NCBI taxonomy): domain Eukaryota; kingdom Metazoa; phylum Arthropoda; class Insecta; order Coleoptera; family Curculionidae; genus Orchestes; species Orchestes rusci. Next base: position 21,386,668 of record OY293309.1, read on the forward strand.
CAATTGAATCCATTCAGTCCTGTATGGAACACAGAGTTTTGTACTAGAGTCGAATTACATTCTCTCAGTACAAAATCATTTCTATTTCGGGTAATGTATGTGTGAACGTCTTTAAAAACTAATACCTTTTCACAATTATACTTCGGCAATAATTCCTGCTTGACTTTATACATATACAGGATGTCCCGAAATTAGACGTCAATATTTTAACGACGTATTCTACACCTCAAAATAGAAATAAGACTTCATATAAACTAGTATCCACAAACTCTCCGATTTCAAGATACAGGGCGAAAAAGGTGAAGACCTGATGACGGTTTTCTGTAGATATTTTCGAAACCTGTCAAGATAATTGAAGGTACAGTTACTAAACTTTTTACACTCTTTCTAATGAACGAAAACTAATTATTGTATATCTTTTATGAGTGGGAAATACAGGGACGGGTTAAAAAAAATAGGCCCCAAATTTTTTGATTGTTGATTTTGAGTAGTTTTGCCAAAACATTTTTGAAATCTAAACAGATAAGGTGCTCTTCCTGTTACTTGCTGACACGCAACAGTTTCGAGAAAAACGCATTGGAATTTTTTTTACGCACTGATTTTTGTGAAAAATGTCGTGTGCATCTAGCTAGGCTTTCACAGGTAAACCTGAGAGTTTTGGTATATGCAATTTTGTATGTGATATGATTCTCAAATGCATTTTTCTCGAAAATTGTTCATCCCAGCGAGGTTCGGTAAGAGTACCTTATCTACAGGGTGTCGCATTAGTGAGTGGAACTCCATTTTCTCCCTTATCAAAAGAGATAGGGAAGAATTTTTCTAGACAAAACCTTCAGGGTTCCAGCAGGATCACAATTTAAAAATAATACGGTGTATACAGAGTGTTCTAGGAAACCGTGGCATCAAAAAATACACACTTTTCAAATAGCAAACCCAACTTTTGATTAGAGATTTGGATTCAGCGTAATATTCTACGTATGATACAGTGGTTTTATTTGCCAGAACGTGCAATGTTGTCAGGCTATCAAGGATTTACCAAAATTTAGGGAAAAAACATTATGTTGGTGAATTAGCTACAAAAACAAAAGATTTGAAACTAAATCTTGCAAATATGCGTATTTTTCAATGAAAGAGCCAAAGTAATTGATTTTTGAAAAAAGAATCGCTATAATTCATATGGGGTGTTTTCTACAGCAGGCCCAACTTAGCGAATCTAGAGACGAAGAAACTCAATTTTTTCAATTGGAACAACCTGTGTGCGTATGGAACGTTAAGTTACGATCAAAAACTTCATCCAAGTATTTGATTTCCTAAACAAAATTCAGATTCTCATCATTGATGCAAATATTCATGTTATCAACATTAATTTCACTTTATTAATGTTTCACAAATATGCAACATTTAGATTTTGACGTATTTGAACACAAACTATTTTGACATAACCATCTGAACATTTCACTCAAGTCTGCATACATTTTATTCTGCATCTCGGTCAAATCCTTTCCCACAACATACATCATTGTGTCGTCCGCAAAAAAGACCATTTCACTATTTTTTGCTACACTCACAATATGCTCGACAGATATGCTTTCAGACATACAATTCTGAAACTCAGTTTTTTGATACCTATCAAATGAGAATGATACAATCTATTTAAAAACAAAACCCCTTATGCTCATTGTGTACAATTTGAGACGGATAAGTTGTAAACAATCGCATAAACGATTTGACATTTTTTTCCTGCCGTCGACTAAGCAGCTACTTAAATGCGGCTGTAAAATAGACGCCGATTTATTGATGCGCGCTAGTATGATTAACATGCCCAACTTCTCGCGTGAATTGCTCCGCTCCTATAAGTCGTGTCGGGCTATTTTTTCAAATTGTCAGGAACAACGTCGCCTACGAAAAAATACTTGGCAACATTTGCTGTAAAGTGAAAGTTTGTTGCTCATTTTTGCAAAATAAAAATTATCAAAATAATTTTTTCAAATTTTTTGACTTTGACGCGCAGTAACTTTTTTCTGTTCATTTAAACGAAAAAAGTTATAAGAAAAAGTTATACATTATTTCATAACGAAAACATAGATGTGTCTTTTTTGACTTTCCGACAATTAGAAGCAAGATACGCATTAAAACGCATTTTCGCGAAAACGAATCGCACGAGGTTCCAAATTTGGATTTAGGCTTTTCAAATAATCGCACAAAAAAAAAATCAAACATGTCATCTCAACGCAAAGTCAATGTACGCCTCACCTGGACTATCAAGTGATTGCAGTACTTTTTTAACCTGAAATAGTTCTCAAAAATCCAATGCATCAATCTCAAACCTCAACATCGAAAGGCAACTGGATACTCTTCCAATCATGGCGACATCTGTGAAGTCGACTGAGAAAACACTGCAGACAAAAGTAAATCCAATGAATAAATCTCAGGTTATGACATATTTTTGCCAATTCTCGTGACTTGGCCATAGTGGTTACAAATCATAAGTGATTTATAGGATCCTTGCAACCCCTTGCACGTCGGTATCCGGCCCCTGCCGATGGCATGAGCAATAATGGAATTTTATCTACATAAAGCAGTAGTTACTCTGTCAAAAATTATGAGAAATTGGTGATTATATGTTCTGAAAAGTATGAAACATTGACTGTTGTCAGTTCCAGTGATTTTTTTCTTGACTCTCTACCTTTGGATGGTAACAACAGATTAGTTTGTTCAAAATGATGGCCGAGTTAAAAAAATAATATCAGAAAGTGTTATCTTTATTGCGCTTTTGTGACGAGAGTATAATTCGAGGACACAAGTTTGTTCATAAAGAGACATTGTTTTACGGTTATCCGATGTTGAATGGAAAGGTTGTTACAGAACCGTGATACATGTCGAGAGTTACCTCCATGAGGGCACTTCTCACATGGATGTTACTCTCGACATTTATCACGGTTCTGTACCAACCTTTCCGTTTAAGTTTTTCCATGTTCATGATATGCCTGTTGTCACTAATCGATCTTAAGTTAAGCAAAGGAAAATACACACGCCGGCAAAATTAGGGGAACGCTGTATTTAACCTGTATTTATATATAATATATATAACCCTGTATTTTCGTTAAAAATTGAGATATCACAAAAAATAAAAAACGGAAATGTTTAGAAAAGATCAGGCTACAATGTGATGCTATAGACCATATTCAACTGTCAGCGGTTCAATCCACAGAGTGTCTCAAAAAACAACAAAAAATCTTCACTTCCTTTTCGCCCCTGTATATGGTATAAGACGAATAATTTTATAACGAAAACTAGTCGGATGTATTCTTGAAGAGCCGATCGACAATCCAGTAAAAAATATATTGAAATCGAGCATAGAGTTCTAGAGAAAATTGATGTCAAACTTTGTATATATATATTTTGTGCGTTCCCCTAATTTTGCCGGTGTGTTTATATCAAAGAAAATCGCTTGATTGAATGAACTGTGTAATTGATATTCACTGTGAGCCGTGAATCATATCTCATAGTAACATCCGAACTTGTTAGCCTATTCGAGAGTTACAGCCGTTTTCTTTATCATTTGAATATTCTTTTCTTATCACTGGCTCCATCAAATCTGAAAACTGATCAAAATCTACAGATGTACCAGACTTTTTCGAACTAGCTTATAATTTTCAATTACATCAAAGCCAGCTAGCCCTAGGGATGTACGGGTTTTTTCCAGTCATGCTACATAGAAGTTTCAATCGACTAACCGCATTATCTCGATCATCAGGGTCAAGGTGATATTTATCCCAAATTCAGGGAAATCAGCCAACCACAAGCACTTTCGACCGATAAGTCTTACAAGCTTTCCACTCAAGTGACTAGAAGACCATTTTTCATCAGAAAATATGAACTGGTATTCAAGCCGGAGATATCGCTCTCGAGCAAAATTCTAGAATAAAAAAATGCTTAAAATCCTGACGAAAACCCTTATTCAGATACTGTCCTAGACTAGAAAGAATACATTGAAGTGCGCTCCAGAAAAGTTATCCGCTTTATATGAGCATGTGAAAGAGCTATACGCTTCCAGAATAGTGGATATTATACTGGATTCATACTATCATACTAGAATCGACGATATGATGTGATGAGAATGTGTAGCTCTGCTTGGTCAGAATCAAATGAAGTCATTATCCAAATAAATTGAGTGGTAATTTCAAGTGAATTTCGAATACATCATGCATCTAAATGGACCATTTTGTGAAAGACAAAATAAGTGCATTCGATCTATAATGTCTGAGCTTTCTCTTGGATGAAAGTACTAGATAAGTTATTCACTTTAAAAAAAAAACGATACCTGCTAAAGTCGCTATATTTCGACGATGCATCTTGGTTGAAGGTTCCAGAAGACTCCTAAATAACCTCGAACATGTGTGTGATTCCTTTTTCGTCTTCTACGCCTTTCCCCATCTAACACCCCCAATGGCTTGTACCCGCCGAAGGTTGCTCACCATAACCTAAAAACTCACATCCTAGAAGTGAGAAACGTCTGCATTGGGCTGGGTTTGCTCATATGCATTGGTAGTGTAGGATTTTATGTTTGTCTAGGGTTTTGTTGATGAAAAAGGCAGGAGCTAAATCAGAGAAACACTTTTATATGACAACTGAATATTGAAAGATACAAATTATATCCGTCACTGGTACAGGTAAAACATATCACATCATGATACGTAATTTAACTGCTAGCACAAATAAAAGTAGTCAATAGAGTGTATGTAAAACCACCAGCTGCAAGCTGCAACACACTTGACAATACACTGCTTCACGACCCACGAGAATAGAGAGCAAGCAGGTCGCGCCGTCAAGACGTACTAGACAATAATTAAGTAGACCCTACATTCGGCCATCCTGTTCAGAATCCGACTCGAATTCATAGCTTAGACTGTATCTCTCTTCATTCTGACCTTTCTTCTCGTCTCTTCTGTGTGAAGTTCTGTGTATTCAGTTTGTTTATTGATATGTAGAACATGTTCATATATCAATTTTTGCTTCATCGTCATACCTCCATGTTTTTCTTCTTCATTTCTCCTGTCCTTTCTGGGACACTCATCTTGTCTGATCTCCCTTTCAACCTTGACCTTGCTCTCCTTTTCTTTCTTCACTCTTTTTTTTCGCCGACTTGAACTCGTCTTCCTCGTTCTCTTCATGATTGGAATAATCACATTCCTTTTTCTTTATCTTCTTATCCAACATTTTTGTGACTTTTTTCCTAGCCGTAAGCGACGCATTATCTCCATTTTCGTCATCATCGTCCAGTTTGCACTTCATTTGGTTTTGTCCTGCTGACAATGGAATATACCCATCATTAACGTCTGCTTCAAGTTTTCCTTCAACTCTCATAGTTTTCAAATCTTCATCCTTAGATTCTCCAGATTGATTGGCTCCGTTCTCGGAAAAAGCCATTTCGCTTTTGTCAAACTGTGTCAAATTACTGCCACAACTTGAAACTTCAGACACAATAACATTTATATCGTCACCTTCATCCTCCTGACTGCTTGGTTCATCTATTTCTTTCCTCAACCACTCCTGAATCTGTCCGTATACTTCATTTTTCTCGGTTGCGGACAACCTTCTAGAACTCTGATAAATTGCCGCGTCACTCTCCAACATAATCTTCATTTCAAAATTTGTTGCATACTCTTCATTTTCAATATGTCCTATTTCAACTTCATCCTCTTCGAACTTAATATTCATTATCGAATTTTCCTTGTTGGTCTTGTGAATAAGTATACAGTCATCTCTTATATTTACACATACTTCTTTTAAAATATTGTTACCGATTATGGCTGGAAAAGATGTTGATGCTTTTGGAATAACGTGAAATCTAAGGTAAAACTTGTCTTCATCAATCTGAGCTTCAATAGAAAAAGATCCTAATATTCTTACTCTGGGATTTTCACCAAGGCCTTTTAACACTGTATAATCAGGCGTCAATTCAATTTTTGAAAATTATTATTGTACACATCCTCTCTAATTGTACAAACGTCGCTTCCTGTGTCAAAAAGAGCCACTACAGTTACTTCTCCAATAGTGAGTTTAACTGAGTTGTTTGATCGTACTTCAATAAGATTTACATTACTCTCCGTGCTAGTCTTTATTTCCTTTGTATAAGGGCATCTATTCGATATATGTCCATATTTGTTGCAACTGAAGCACTTAACACCCTTTGACTTATCTGGACAGGTCTTTGACTTGTGACCCTTGCTTCCGCAATTGAAACAAGTTAATTGACTTTCTCCTCGATTTTACCATGCAATTTCTTTTCTTCCTTCAAAATTGTCTTCTTGTTTGCTGTCTCCATCGTTTTTCCTATAATGTTCCTTTCTCGTTCGAAATGCTTGTCCAAACTCTACATGATTCTCCTTGCTTTGAATCCGTTCGTAGAGTTTAATCTTTTCTTTGAATTCTGCAAAATCTTTTGCTCCATATAATATCAATTTATTTGAACTCGCGTCTTGAATTCCATCAATGATATATTGTATTGCTACGTCCTGTTCAATATAAACTCTACTTGCGATTTCTCTCATTTTAATCATATATTCTTGTCATATTTTTTCTGTCTGGTCGATAGCAATCCGTGTATTTGTGCACTATTCACTTGCACACCAAATTCTTCGATAAGTCTTCGTTTTAGTTCTGACCAACTTCTTACCCCCTTTTCTGCTTGTACAAACAATCTAGCCAAACCTTTGAGGCATTTCTTTGCATAGATAAGCTTTTGAAGTTCATTCCATCCTGTTATTTCAGCTACTTCTTCAAACTCAAATATCCACGACTGAATTGGATATTCGTCTTTACCATCAAATGCACGAATACTGTCCTCAACATCTCTAAAACTTAATGCAAAAGAGTCTCGTCGCCTAAAACTTGCATTTTTATTATCCATATCAATATGTTCAACACCCTCACCTCTTGTGAAAGTTTCATCATTTGCATGAATAAATCTCGAACCATGCTGGCGCGGCTGTGCTTCATTTCTTCGCCACTCATAAATGTGTCGTTCAGCCTCACGAGTTTCTCCGTCTTGACGTCTTTTCTCGTCTTTACGTCCTTTGTATCTACGTCTTCCTTCGTATCTACGTCTTACTTCGTATTCACGTCTTTCTTCGTCTATACGTCTTTTTTCATCTTCACGTCTTTTTTCATCTTCACGTCTCTCTTCATATTCAAGTCTTTCCTCATCATTACGTCTTTCTCTATCTTTACGTCTTCTCTCTTCACGTCTTTCTTCGACTTCACGTCTTTCCTCATCTTCACGTCTTTCTTCGTCTTCACATCTTTCCTCGTCTTCACGCCTTTCCTCAAATCTACGTCTTTCTTTGTCTTCACTTCTTTCATCGTCTTCACGTCTTTCTTCATATCTACGTCGTCCCACATGTTTACATCTCTCTTCGTCTTTACTTCTTTCCTCGTCTTCACGCCTTTCCTCGTATCTACGTCTTTCCACATCATTACGTCTTTCTTGGTCTTCACTTCTTTCCTCGTCTTAACGTCTTTCTTCATATCTACGTCCTTGCTCATCCTTACGTCTTTCTTCGTCTTCACTTTTTTCCTCGTCTTCACGTCTTTTCTCATTTTTACATCTTTCTTCTTTTTCACGCCTTTCCTCGTCTTCACGTCTTTCTTCTTTTTTACCTCTTTTCTCGTCTTTATCTGGATAATCTTCCTCCTCATCTTCATCACTTTCATCTTTAATGGGCACACAGAAGTGTATTAAAAATGAGCAGATATCACAAACCAATTCATTCTTATCAGTTGCATAATTCAAACCAAGTATTTGGCATACAGCGATTAAGTCGGGTAATTCAAATTTATCTAGTACGTCTTGAGCTTTGGCAAAATATTCATCAGATTTGTCATCTAAATTGAAGCCAGGAAACGAACGCAAATTCCTCCTAGTTTTTCTCGATCCACCGTCAGTCGCGAAGCAAATATAATGCAAGACTTTGATAACTTCAAGTTTTGCATGTGTAATGTGGTATTCAATCGTACTTATTGAACCTAGAGTTGCCATTCTCACAATCTTATTCGTTCAAATCAACAAACAAAACGCGTCATACCATACACACAGTCAAATATCAAAGTAAAAATTTGTATGCAATCTTGTAGCTTGGTCAGTTCCTTAGCAAAATTAAACTTGGTAAAATGTTACAAAACTAGTTACACACCGCTATTTGTGTGTGCAGTTTCACAATAATAATTAATCAATTTACATTACATATAAACACAAAAAATAGTACCAGAACGCTTTTATTTCACGAATCAAGTCTATCACTCGATGCACCAGCCCTGCGCTGCTGCTGACTGACCAGGTTACAAATTCAGCTACTTTGTGCAATCAAATAGAAAAATTCTTCCTACCTTTCGGAATGCTTTGTTATTTTTTGCTACTTCACTTCTGTACTCAACCAAAGATTCAAAACCCCATATCACTGCATACACGTCATCATTTGACAGGTAGCTCTCAGCCCTCTAATTCAGGCAGCTCTCTCCCATCCACAAGCTCTGCGTTGCTGAATACCCTTTTTCAAGGCCACAAAGAGCAGAATAGCTATGCTCTATCTCCAATCCAGCACAACCAAATTCACTCGTCTTCTCGTATCAAGGTCTATTAGCTTCGTCTTTATATCTTCTCTTTGTTTTCTCTGATTATCCCGGTTGAGGGTTGTAGGATTTTATGTTTGTCTAGGGTTTTAATAATGAAAAAGGCAGGAGCTAAATCAGAGAAACGCTTTTATACGACAACTTAATATTGAAAGATACAAATTATATCCGTCACTGGTACAGGTGAAACATATTACATCATGATACGTAATTTAACTGCTAGCACAAATAAAAGGAGTAAATAGAGTGTATGTAAAACCATCCGCTGCAAGCTGCAACATACTTGACAATACACTGCATCACGACCCACGAGAATAGAGAGCAAGCAGGTCGTGCCGTCAAGACGTACTTGACAATAATTAAGTAAACCCTACAGTAGCTAAGTTAATAGAGCGATGTCCTGGTATGACGAAGGCCGTGGGTTCAAATCCCGCCTGGTGCAGACTTTTTCCATTTCCCATTCTGTCCGTATGCCAGGAAAGCCTCTTCTTCACATGATTTGGACAAAGAAACTCCCCTTACAATAAATAAAAATGTCCATTCATGAACTCTGTTGATAATATTCTCTGCGATCTTCATATTGCACAAGCTCGTTCTTGATCCGTTTCAGATTGCTCCATTTCTTCACAGACGTCTCCTCACGGTAAAACAAAAAGAAAGACACCTTGCCGTAACATATTAACAAAAAAATACATACGGTTTTTGATGTGTATATTTCTGATCATTGTGCTGTATCCATTGGGCAAAACGGACGAACTCTGATACTATTATGGCGAAATCTAAGTCCGAAAAGAGACAACTTGACAAATATATCACTTATCACAAGAAGACCATGAATGATGAAAAAATAATGAGTTCTAGGAATGGAGCTAGGACTATGTGGAGCCTTCTCAACAGGAAAAATCACATTAAAAGTGAAAACATCGCTCTGAAGCAGGGCAGTGCATTGATTGGGGATCCAAGTGATGTGGCTGAAATATTCAAAGATAAATTTCATAATGTTCAATTAGGGACAAATAATGAGAGTCCCTCTGTCCACTACTATGTTCCTTATTCCCGATATACCTAAGTTAATTATCGTTATCATCATCTACCCTTGAAATATTCAACAGGACTTAATGAGATTCCCACTGTTGTTTTAAAAAGATGTGCTGATCTCCTTGCTTCACCTCTCACTGAAGTAATAAATTAAATGTAATGTTTGGAAGTGGAATTTATCCTAGTGACCTGGAGTTTTCCAGAATAGTTCCAGTACCCAAGAAAGGAGATTTGACAAGTGCTGACAACTTCCGACCTATCGCTTTACCTTTAGGTTTTTCCAAAATAGTAGAACGTGCCATTTTTAAGAGAATGTTTGATTTTTCACAAAAGAATAGGTTTTTCTCTCTCTCGTGATCAGTTTTTGCCATCAACTGTTGATGCCGTATGTAATTCGTTGAGTGCATTAATACAGGAACAGGATGGAGGAAATAAGGTTAGCGGAATATACTTCGACTTTTCTAAGGCTTTTGACACGATAAGTTTTCAGATCTTGTTATACATGTTACATCACTCTGGAATCAGAGACAAGTCTAGTGATCTTATAAGATCATATTTGAGAAACAGGAAACAAATTGTGACACTTGAATGTGATATGAATGGCGTTTTATGGAGCTGAAAATTTTTAACGGTGCTATCCTTTTATATTTGGATATTAGGCATGTATGCAAAAAGAACATCGACCAATCAACAAAAATAAGCAACCATTATTCTACTATGATTACTAGGAGCCATGGTGGACTCTATATTCCTTCCCAGACAAGACTGTTTGAAGGAGGCCAAACTTATAAACACGTCAAAATATATAATAAGCCACCTCAGCAACTCAAGAAAATTGAAAGCATATGGGTTTAAAAAAAAAGACCTAAAACAATTTTGATCGACCCGGCATTTTATATTTGGTGAATTTTACGATTACACTTTTTATGGATGGTTCATTTTATTTGTATAGTTATGTTCATGTTCTCCACTCAACATTTTTTTTTATTGTGTTGATTTTAAACAATGCCCATAAGGCCCGGTACTTTTCACATTCAAGTGGTCAATTTTATTCCGTCAGAATAACCTCCAAATAGGTCCCGCCATGGTAACGCTTTATCATTTAACGGATAGTTATTTGACAGAATAATTTTATTTATTTCGATGTGAAAATACCGGGCGTTAGATTGTTGTGTTTCAAATGAAACTTTTTGACAATAACATGTATTATTCTTATAATTATCATTATGATGTCTTCATTACAATGTTTTTGTCGATATTTATTGTTCAATGATATTTGCAAAAGGCATATTTATGTACCTGTTACTGAACCAAATTTTATTTTTCTTGTATCAACGCGATGCACTTGGAGATGTGTCGATGGAAAAATCAAGTCATCCATAATATGTGACGTGCTAGAAAAAATCAAAAGGATGTTATGGATCAGTACGAAGGCACAGTACAGGCTACAACAACGAGAACATTCTTTTCAACAAAACTAGCCAAATCTAAGATTGACGAAGCTACCTACCACAGAGCTATTGGACTAAGCATATTGTATGCACATTATCAATCTTCTTGTTTCTTAGAACAAAATTATAAAATTTTCATATTTTCCAAATAGATTGAGATAGTATGTTGAGCATTCGATTATTTTTGTATGTATTTGTTTCGAACTGAGAAGTTTAAACAAAAATTTCTTCGAAAAAACTATAAGATGCTCTTTCAGACCAGGCCAAAAATATTCAAATGGCGTTTTCGAAGTTGAAGGTCATTGTGTATCCTTCATTGACAGCGTGAATTTTATGTTTCTTCTAAAGTGTTTTTTCATAGCCATTGCGACCCCTAGGGTCCAAATCACGAACTGGAAAAAAATGATTTCCAGTCACTTCTCTTGCCAACTTTTTTTGCAAGGATTGTTTTCTTGAATCTCTAGGTCTTACCATTGTCTAAATATGTAAAGTAGGTTTGGCTCTAAGATCAAACTAACTATTGAGAGAGGAAAATTATAATGATGTGATTTTCCTACGTATGCCTACACGACAATTATCGTTTGATTACAGCGAAAATTACACTCCTCCATATACCTACTGTGCAATTTTCGCTTGATTACAGCGAAAATTGCACAGTGAGAATCGAAAATTGCATTGTTTACGTATCCATGGTCACGCTCCTTCACAACCACCTAACAACGCCTTAGTTTGTCTATTTTTCAAGTGTGACAGTTCGTATTTTGATAGTGTTTTTCGATAAAATTTCACGTTTTGGAACAGAAACAATACAATCCATTGTAAAAAATGTTAAATATTATATTCTTTGATTCAATTAGTTACCCAATTCGAGTAATTTTTTACCTTAATTACACTCGTGCATCAAAATAATCAGATAATTTTGCATTCAAGCTTATTGCCTTTGAAAAACTACATTCGTTCTTTTTCATATTTTGTTAAAAGAGCCCTCGGGCTCTTTCTCCAAAATATGAAAATGAACTCATGCAGTTTTTAGGCAATAAGCTTTCAAGCATAATTATCGATAATTTTGATGCACTTGTGCAATCACCCTCGATAATTATTCTTTCGTGCTGAATCTATAAATTATACAGTGTGTCCACGGATTGAGTGTGGGTAAACTAAAAATCATAAACATTTTCCGAGTTAGATTCTGATATTCTGGGAATGGCTCCTACTTAGTCTCGCATTAAGATGTTGAGAAAAGGAACTAAATCAATTGATATACAAATAACTTCCTCGATACCTATTAAAACAAAGGTACTTGAAAACGTTCATCAAATCAGTTCCAAAAAGCACCTTGTATATGGATTGATTTGGCTCATTTTCTCATTATCTTAGATTGAGACCAAGCAGAAGCGATTTTCAGAATATCAAACCCAACCCACAATCAATCCGTGAACATACTTGTTGTGATTTGAAACAAAATACTATTTTGCTTTTCAGCCGATTCTGTCCTGCGAATATTTAGTTAGTTAGTTTATTTTTGGATTGTGTTTCGTTCACATGTGCATGTTGTTGTTTTGCGTTGTTGCATCTAAGCAGTGTTCACCGGTTGTATGTGAGATGACATTGATTGTCATTTGCGGAATGCACTTTCGATTGTGAGAGGAGAGGGCTGTAAAAACAATTGAATTGTAACTAATAGAAAAAAAATGTTGTTGTTGTCAATAAAAGAATAAAAAAAGCTCATGAAAAACCTTCTGTTAAAAAACCAATTTTCAGCAAAATATAATACATTGAAACACTTTTGGTGTATTAATCATACACACCAGGTGCCTATGGACATACAGATCAATTACTTAAATCAATCAAATTAGTTTATTGGTTTAATTTGGGTTTCCTCTACCTGAGGATGGTTCTTCGAAGGAACAAGGAATAAGGAAATAAATGTACTAATTGGTACATATTTTGGCTAGCTGCGAGCCGGATATTGAAGTTTGGGTTGTTTGAAGTGGACAACAATAATTGGCTGAAACTTATGGGATTTGCTGAATACTGGGTTGCTGCGTAGAAGGTGAAAGGTCAAGGTGATACCAAAGCAAGAAGGATTTGGATCAAACAAGGTCAGACTGTTTTATACTATACTTTCTGTGGACTTTGCGAAATCGTGTTGTGTTAGCAGACCAACAGTGTTTTTATTGAATTTTTATCATGGAAGACCTCAAGAAAGAGCGTACAAAGGTTAAAAGGGCCATAACTAGGATAGAAAATTTCCTAAAAACTAATGAAAATGACGTTAATGTAAATATTAATGAACTTGCTGTGAGGGACACTCATTTAAATAAGAATTTTGAGAATTATTGTACAATTCAAACAAAAATTGAGGATTTGGATGAGGCTGAAGAGGCTGATAGAGTTTTGATAGAGAATCAATATTTTAAAATTTTGGCTAAAATTAAAACCGTTATACAAACCCATTTAAATACAACTAGTGTCAATAATTCTTTTAGTAATTCACAACAACCTACTCTGCAAACACATAGCGATTCGATAAGTAGAGTAAAGTTGCCAAATTTAAATACTCCTTCGTTCTCGGGTAAATATGAGGATTGGAAGTCATTTATTGATTTATTCACTGCTCTCATTGATGACAGTACTCAATTGACTGACGTCCAGAAATTTTTATATTTAAAAGGCGCTTTATCCAATGAAGCTTTGAATTTGGTTAATGATTTGTCATTGACGCATGATAATTACCCAATTGCATTGGATATATTGAAGAAAAGGTATGACAACAACCTTGTCATTGTCAATACACATATTAAAGGGTTATTGGATACTCCTGTCATAACAAAGGGTGATGGGGTTCAGCTTAGAGCATTTTTGACAAATATAAGGCAACATCTAAATTCATTGAAAGCATTAAAATTGCCCGTTGATAGTTGGGACGTGTTACTTGTCTATATATTTTCACAGAAACTTGATTTTCAATCACTTAGTACTTATGAGCTTGAAAAAGATAGCACAGCGTTGCCAAATTTGGCTAAGTTTCTTGATTTTCTTGAAAAACGGTGCTGTGCGTTTGAAAGTATGCCTGGGAGTAACAAAAGTTTTAATTTTAAACAGATAAAATCTACTTTAGTAACCACTCAAGAGAATTTAAGGGCTGATTTTAGAAATAAAAAATCTTGCGTATTTTGTAATAAGGATGGGCACAAAATAGGCAACTGTTTTAAATTCAAGGACTGTTCTATAACAGATAAACGGAAGTTTGTGCAACAAAACAAATTGTGTTACAACTGTTTGGATTCAAAGCACACAGTTTCACAGTGTCAGTCAAATAAATGTAAAGTTTGTAATGGTAAACATCATTCATTACTTCATAGCGATAAAAGATATGTAAAAGAAAATTCCTTCACAGGAAGTCAAAGGGAGCCTGAGGTTGCTGGGAAAATTTTGATAGGAATAGGCAGGGTCATAAGGGTTCAAACGAAAACTATGTTACAAGTCAACTTCCTACTTCAAATGAAACTCCTATTGATAATGCAAGTCTTCTGTCTATGGGATGGAAATCACAAATATTACTAGCAACTGCAAGAGTGCATTTGATAAATAGACAAGGAAAAAGGGTAGCTGTTCGTGCTCTTTTAGATTCCGGGTCACAGATTCCCTTTATTAGCACAAGGGTGCTAAAGCTTTTGAATTTAGATTTTTACAATAGAGCATTGACTGTAGGAGGTATTGGGAATACTGCTTCAAAGGTGAATAAAATGAATGATCTCATTTTGGAATCGAGGTACGAAAGCTCACAGAATTTTAGAATTTCTTGCTGTGTTTTGGATAAAATCACTTGTTCATTGCCTCATGCTTTGGTTGATACAAGCAAAATAAGTTTGCCGGATAACATAACATTGGCGGATCCATGTTATTTTAGGCCTTCGGAAATTGACATGCTAATTTCAGCAGATTTATATTTTGATCTGTTGCTTCCTGGGATAATCAAGTTAGGTGCAAATTTGCCTGTGTTACAGAACACAAAATTGGGATGGTTAGTTTGTGGCAGCGCACCCATAAAGTCTTCTTTCAACAACAAAGTCTTCACTAATTTAAATGTGTCACTATTTTGTCAAAATCTAGACAATGTCAATGATATAATTTAAAGGTTCTGGCAGTTAGAAGAAGTGACAAATAAACACTATTTGTCACCAGAGGATAAGGTTTGTGAACAATATTTCACATCTACGGTACAAAGGTTGGAAAACGGACAATTTCAAGTTGATTTACCTTTGTGTTCACCTAAAGAACATTGTAAACTGGGAAATTCACTCGGTTCAGCTATAAAAAGGTTCCAGTTTCTAGAGAAAAGGTCTCAACATAACAAACAATTGTTCACGGATTATTCCAAGTTTATTAATGAATACATTTCATTGGGACATGGTAAAGTGGTACCTTTTGACTTTAATAATGCTGGGATTAAGAATATGAATTTTCGAGTGTTTTTGCCTCACCATTGCGTGGTTAGGGAAAATAGTTCAACTACAAAATTAAGAGTTGTTTTTGACGCTTCCTCAAAAACCTCTACAGGTGTTTCACTCAATAACATCATGTATAAGGGATTCACTGTTCAACCAGAGCTATTTGAAATTTTGTGTCGTTTTCGCAGTTTCATGTTTGTTCTTGTTGCTGATATTGAGAAAATGTACCGAATGGTGATGGTGAACCCTAATCAAAGGCATCTTCAGAACATTATATGGAGAGAGTCAAGTCATGACGAATTCAAATGCATTGAACTTCAAACTGTGACTTATGGTACCAACTCGGCGCCTTACCTGGCAACTCGGGTCAGAGTAAATGGTCGAATTTCAAACGCAGAAGTCCTTTACGATCAAAGGTATCCTCTGTTGCTACCAGCAAAACATCACGTTACGAAATTATTAATTAAGTTAGAGCATATTCGACTTGCCCATGCTGGAGCACAAGCTGTCTTGGCTTCGTTAAGGCTAAGATATTGGCCAATAAATGGGTTAAATTTTGTAAAAAGTGTGTTACATCATTGTACAGTTTGTTATAGGTTTAAAGCAAAGGTGTCATCACAATTAATGGGGACATTACCGGTGGATCGGGTATCGGTAGCTCGACCATTTCTCAAGGTTGGGATAGATTTTGGTGGTCCGCTTTTTATTAGGCAATCGAGACTTAGAAAATCTCCCAAATCTAAAGCATACATTGCACTGTTTGTGTGTATGGCTACGAAAGCCATGCATATTGAGGTTGTGAGTAGTCTCACAACAGAAGCATTCATGTTTACTCTAAAAAGGTTCATTGCTAGGCGTGGCAATCCCATCACTATTTATAGCGATAATGCCACAAATTTTAAGGGTACATCTAATGAGTTGAACGACTTGTACAAATTTTTTAGGTCAGATGTAAATAAAACAGAAATTTTGAATTTCACTGGTACTAAAGAAATAGAGTGGCGTTTTATACCACCGCTCAGCCCACACTGGGTGGTTTATGGGAGGCTGGCATAAAATCTGCCAAATCACATTTACGTAAAATTATTGGCGACTCATGTATGACATTTGAAGAGCTGAGTACATTATTAGCTCAAATAGAGGCTATTCTTAACTCGCGCCCACTGTGTCCGGTATCAGTAGATCCTAACGATTTAACTTGTTTGACTCCAGGGCATTTTATAATAGGCGAACCACTTACAAGTTTTCCCGAAATTGACATCTCAAACTTAAATGAAAATAGGCTGTCTTTTTGGCAAAGGTGCTCTAAGATGCGCCAAAACTTTTGGACTCGTTGGTCTACTGAGTATTTAAATAGGTTACAGAATAGACCGAAATGGTTCCAATCCTCAAAAAATCTAGAGGTAAACTCTATTGTTTTGGTAAAAGAGGACAATTTGCCTCCGTTGAAATGGCAACTTGCTCGAATTATGGAATTGCTACCAGGCAAAGACAAAAGGGCTCGAATTGCTCGAATTCAAACTAAAGAAGGAATTTTTATACGACCTATTACGAAATTATGTCCTTTGCCATTTGAAACTTAGTTGAGGACGTTGCCTCAAGGGGGGGAGGATGTTGTGATTTGAAACAAAATACTATTTTGCTTTTCAGCCGATTCTGTCCTGCGAATATTTAGTTAGTTAGTTTATTTTTGGATTGTGTTTCGTTCACATGTGCATGTTGTTGTTTTGCGTTGTTGCATCTAAGCAGTGTTCACCGGTTGTATGTGAGATGACATTGATTGTCATTTGCGGAATGCACTTTCGATTGTGAGAGGAGAGGGCTGTAAAAACAATTGAATTGTAACTAATAGAAAAAAAATGTTGTTGTTGTCAATAAAAGAATAAAAAAAGCTCATGAAAAACCTTCTATTAAAAAACCAATTTTCAGCATAATATAATACATTGAAACACTTTTGGTGTATTAATCATACACACCAGGTGCCTATGGACATACAGATCAATTACTTAAATCAATCAAATTAGTTTATTGGTTTAATTTGGGTTTCCTCTACCTGAGGATGATTCTTCGAAGGAACAAGGAATAAGGAAATAAATGTACTAATTGGTACAATACTGTAGCTATATTATGTCAAATCAAAGTAAGGAAGCAACTTTTCCATCATCTATGTTATATTTTTCCCAATAATATTACCGGCTCCTTTAACATCACATAATAACTTTGTTTTTGGGCGGAAAGAAGGTTAATATTCCTGTGATGTTATCACTCCTGAATGCATCATAGAATACGCATTTAATTGGCAACGACGAGACGGTGTTTTCGACAGCAGGATGCTTTTCACTGTGTTTTGCAGATTCGTCGAGTCAACAGGTGTTTGAGAAGTTTCCTGATCAATACAACGAAATAGGTACCTAGCTACACTTCGGAGTCCCCCGGAAATTCCTAGCCTTTGTACACCAAAATACCCTAGTGATCTTCTCTTCGATGTATTGGTAATAATTTTTGAATTGACATTTATGCAAACTTATCTTTTTTTATAATAATTGATTTTCTCAATTCCATTTTCTAATTTTTGGAACACCCTGTGGAGATATTTATCGGAAAATTGTGATAAGATCTTTCAAAGTTGTTATTATTCAAGAAAGAATCTCGTACAATTGGAACAATAAATCATTCATTATCGCAAAAAAAAAATTGAAGCGTCCGATGGATGAAGGAGGATGGATGAAATTCAGGTTCCAAATTTTTCAGTAAGAGGTCTTGTGCCATAATCAATTTTATGTTCAAAGTAATATTTTTGGATGTATCATGATCAAAAGTAGTTTCTAGCATACATGTGAAGAAAGCTACAAAATGATATTATTTTGTTGAAGTAATATAAGACACTTGAAATACAAGATATTTAATCTATTTTTCTTAGCTTCATTGAGGATTTGTTGGTAGCTACTGAGGCCTCACAAATTTCATCTGAACTTTCAAGTTTTTATTTTTTTCGTCGGTTAGCGCTCCGTATTTCCTCTCGATTCTCGGTAGCTCTATATGAGTAAGATTGGGATAATCCAAGTGCGCGTTCCTCATAACATCGATCTTTTTGAATGGAGTGAACTCCCATATTCGTTAGTTCGAATCCATTTGACCGCATCTCTGAACTGATATTTCCTTCATAACATTTTTTCTTCATAACATTTTTTTTTTTGACATAAGATCATTCCTCTCAATCTTTTTTCACACAAACCACGAAAAAGTACAACAAACTTGGAACCAGATATTATAAACATGACGTTTAGTTATTTGCACTTTTATTTATGGATAAAGGAGTTGAGTATACAGTCTTGACATTTTCTTATGCGGATGAAGGAGACAACTCATATCCAATATGAATAAAGGAGACAAGTGATGCCAGTTACCTCATTCATTCATCAGAAATCGTCCAAACTATGTCAGTTATCTCCTTTAGTCATCTGTTAACTCGTGACTTTTAGAGTCAAAGTTGACGGAAAATGACAGTTGGTCAATATGTCTCCTTCATTCGTGCTAAAATGTCACTTTTTTAGAAAATGTCAGTTACTTCCTTCATCCCTCGGACCCTTCAATTATTATTATGAGGCTACTTCCGGTATTTTCGCAAATTTCACCATTTTGATTTTTGTTCAGCCGACCTGCTCTCATTGACTTTGTGTGTGCCTAATTGCGTACATTAAGTTCTAGGGCGTATTCCTTAGCTTATTTCATGAGAAAAAAAAGTTCATATGAACATGGGTCCGGAACTGCATTGTTTTTAAGATACAGGGTGTAAACTTTGAAAAAAGTCGATATTTTACAAATGATACAAAAATCTTTGAACCGATTTTTTTCCAAACTTGGCAGATGAATCTTCTATCTATCTTCTATACATGTATAAAAGGTAAGGTATGTTTGTCCGTAAAAAAAATTGCATTATGCGTGTATATTCTAATGAGGAAGAAAGAAGGCTCCATTCTCGCAATCTCTGATTGGTCAGATTGGTTGACATGGAGTTGTCATGGTGATCGCCGAAGTAACAATGGCTACATTAAGGAGGTCGCAGTAGCTTAAGCTGCTTGTTAAGAAGCCTACATGAACGTAATGCTGTTAAAAAGCGTCACGTCAGCTGCTGCATGTTTTGCTCAGTGTAAAAAATTGTCGCTCTTTCGAATATCGCTTGACATTCAAAGTTGAGTTATGGTAATTTGTTCATGAACACATCTTCATGATATTATTATGATGATAGTTTTCGTCATTTCGTGGCACCAGCAATATCAACCGGCTGGACAAATATCTGTACAGCCACGAGAAGTGAGTTCCAACCCATTAAAATGAAATAATTCTGAAAAGAGCTTCCCAATGATTTGATGATCATCTGTTTTTTAGCGTTCCACTTCGAATCTCTACTTGTTCGCTTTTGGATTTATAATAATGATGATAATAATAAAAATAAATCGTCTTCAAGAATAGAAGAAAAAAAAGAAGTACATCGCTATAATAATTGACATTAATCATTCTTGATGGGCGATTTCCGATAGGAGCAGATTGACGGCGGGTGACGGTGATTTGTTGTATGATTTTTCGATTGTGTTGTGTTTTGTGTTATCTTGGAGTCCCAGCATTGATAATAATAATTAGTAGGTGAATTTGTTTGGTTTCGATTGGATAGGAGTGGAATGTTTCACTGTGGTTTTTGATTTCGTGTTTTTTTTTCTGGTTGAGGATATTTTACATTATCGTGCAATGCCAGAGCAGATGACGCTGACGGTGATCTGTTGGATGATTTTTCGATTGTGCTGTGTTATTCTGGATTCCCAGCGTTAATTATAATAGTTAGTGGGTAGATTTGTTTTGTCTCGATTAGAATGAGGATTTTTCACTTTGGTTAAGGATTTAGTTTTTTTTTTGAATGAGGATATCTACATTTTGTGCACAAGATGCACGTCAGTTCTTTTTTCCTTGCAAGTTGGATTTCAATTTTGAGATGGATTCGAATCAAAACTGGGTTTTGTCTGGGATGCACGGAGAGCGGGTAATTCAGCTAGTTTTTAGTAATAAGATCCTACCTCATTCCTAGGTAGGTGAAAATTATAAAGATCAGTGCCGTCCCGAGGGGCATCTCACCAAATATTTTTGTTAAATAAATGTACGACACTGACTTTTTTGTAATATTCAGTTTTTCTTGAATGAAACAATCAAAAATACAACTTTTTCATCTCTTACATTTTATTCGTGTCTGGACTGGTTTTCGAAAAAATCTCTCAAACTTCGCAAAGTATTTTCATTTCTTTTTTAAAGGGGTGAAGTATTTTGAAGCAAGTAAAACGAGGCCAGATACGAGTAAAATCCAGGAGGTGAAAAAGTTGTATTTTTGGTTGCTTCATTCAAGAAAAAAGAATCACAACAAAGTCAATAACATACATTCTATTTATTTATGTTTTTAATTTCATCATCCTGTATCTTGAAAACAATGCACGTCCTGACTCATGTTTATATGTATAGACTTTTTTCCATAAAATCAATTCAGAAAAATGTCCTGTATAAACAGATAAGACAAAAGGTAGAGGTATCCTTGTGAGACTGAATCAAACGTAGCATATAATAAACAAACATTTTTTTTTTAATCACCCCTAATTTCTAATGAAAAAAGTCTTTTGATTATCATCGTTTTGAAGGACAATAGTATGGTTTTCATTTTTCTACTCGAAAACGGTGTATGAAATAATGGAAGAAAAATTATTACTTTCAAGTCCTACTAGTTTTCTCAGCTCTCCTCAGAACAGATAAAAATCCAACTTTATTAAACTGTAGCGCAGTGCTTGGTTTATACAGGGTTAGGAGAAATTACCAGAACGGTCGATTATTTCGAAAGATACAAGAGTGAAATAAAATGGCTTGTTTAAAAGTTCTGAGGCTCTTGAGAATCTAGATATCTGTGATGAATTGGGATATACAGGGTCAGGCATAAGGTTATGGCAGATCAAAGTTGCATTTTTTTTAAATGGAACCCCCTGTATATTGATGGATATTTTAATTCTTTCTTCAATTTTGAGCAAAAATTGTGATACACATATTGTTCCTTAATCTAGTCGTTTTCGAGTTATCGCGTTTTTGCACCTTTGACATGCTATAAAACTCAAACTATCCAAGTTACAGAAGAATGGTCTGCACTTTCCTATCTCAACTTTTCAAGAGCTATTTTGTCATTTGAATAGAAGGTACCGTCAACTCTCAACTTTTTTCGAAACATTTTGACATTTTTTCACAAGAATGAATTTAATCTGCCTACATAGCTCTTGAAAAGTTAGGACAGGAAAGTGCAGACCATTCTTCAATAACTTGGATAGTTTGAGTTTTATAGCATGTCAAAGGTGCAAAAATGACATTTTTAAGACGCGATAACTCGAAAACGACTAGATTGAGGAACATTATGTATATCACAATGTTTGCTCAAAATTGAAAAAAAAATCAAAATATTCATCAATATACCGGGGGTTCTATTTAAAAAAATGCAACTTTGATCTGCCACAACTTTATGACCAACCCTGTATATTCCAATTTATAACAGATAAGAAGATTTTTGAAGTCCCCACAACTTTTAAGTGAAACAGTTTTTTCTAACTCGTGTATCTTTTGAAATAATAGCCCGTTCTGGTAATTTCTCATAACCCTGTACAAGGAGTTGAGACAAAAATACTTAGTCATAGCGTCCTCGCGATTGAGCTGAATTTTGGTACTGCGCTTTTTTTGAGGCCAAAGAAAAAGAATTTGAGGTAAAAATTGAGGTTTCGCAAGTTTGGATCAGTATTTTTCCAGGTATTGCGAAAAAACGTTACAAACTGGGGACTTTTTATACGGCAATACTTGATATGATATGGATCGAGATATGGATAGACTATTATCTCATTGGTAAACTTCTGGGTAATTATGATAACCTGGATATTTCCAGAAATCAAGAACACTTGTGAATTTTGAAATCGAATGAAAAACTTTCTGGGCATATTTTTTACTTGGAAAGCTTTATTTATCTCAATGACGTTTTGCGAAATTTCGTAAAAGTCTGGATATAGCTATTTACCTAACAAGTGCAGAAAATTAGTTTTTCCGCAAGGTACAATAGTTTTCCTACAGACGTGCGGAAATAAGGATATAATTCGTAATTTAAAAGTTTGTGATGCAACTAATGACAAATAAATAATAATGAATGTTGAAATGTGTAACTAAGCGACCATAGTTACCTGAAAACCTGCGGTTGCTGTTTGCTTATGATTTTGTTAATTTTTCCGCACTGGTGCGGGAAATCTGATTTTCCACACGGATATCGGTGCGGAAAATTGAATTTTCCGCACGGCTGTAGGAAAAAACTGTTTTCAGCAGCAGAAAGGTTTTGAGGTTCACATTCAATAAAATTTAGGTCGAAATAAATTCGAACTGATATGCTTGCCTTTTCCAAAGAAATCCATTTTTTTATACCTATGTCTATATCGTACATTTGTTGTGCAATGTACGATATTATGCAAGCTCTCCAGTTTACAGTTATATTGATCTGGAAAAAAATAGTGATTCACATGTATGTTGTGTAGGTGTTTATTTGGTAATTGCTTGCCACGTGTTCTTATGATTTTTTTTACCCGCAAAATCACATACAGATTTAAATTTATTTATCATTTCTAGTACTATAGGTGAATATGCTTTCAAAAAAGAATCTTATTTTTGGCAAATACGGATAGCTTGATATTCATTTTTGTCCATTATTCGACGCACTTTGGCGTCGGAGAGAAAAAAGTCAGGAAAGCTTTTTTGTTGGAAATTGAACGAGGTTTTTAAAATAAAAACTATATGTGTGCAGTTCTCTAACTTCAGATCTGAACGAGGTATTTTCTCCAAATACTCAGAAACATGCAGTATCATCTGGTATCTAAATCCTCAAAATTTCAAAGAAATCGGTAGTACGGTTTTCGAAATTTAATCATTTTTTTTTGTAAAATTTGTACACCCTGTATCTTGGTAATGGAGCACTTCCGGCTATAGGATTCTCATCCTAAAGTTCTTATCCATGTCTCCTCCATATGCTGTAGTAATATTGACCAGTTGATCTGGGAGTTACTTTATGTTTGCAATCCATACTGTAATACCAAGATGATTTGTTTATCATAGATTTATCAGATTATCAGTTTCACCCGCCTCATTGTTTTCAAAATGAGCGTTGGTGTGCGTAATTTGAGGTTTCACTATCTCTCTAGAATATACCACTTTATCCGGATTCAACGAATGTATGGACCGATCCATAGACCTCATTATCGGTTTCACATTCAACACATTTGGATCGTTATCACCAAACACATGTCATTTATACCCTAATTGCTGTTGCAACAATGGATGTTTAAAATGAACCCAACTCATATCTTGACGCTGTATAGTGTTATTAGAACTTGAAGAAGATAGGCAATGCATGTGGAGATATAAATATCTCGTTGGGACAGAGCAGTGATATGCCTGTATTCAGTTATTTCAAAAGGTTGCTGGGATTAGAGAGTCGGAAAAGGAAAAATTGTCAACTGCTTGACTGTAACAGAACCAAATTGATCAAAAAGTTTTGTTCAGCGGTACAACCATAGCAATAAGAACATAAGCTTGCGACGTGCTGAACCTATTACAGACTCGGACATGCTGACATAGAGACATGATAACAGTTTACTAAGACTAAGAATTCAACCGCAAACGAATGTTATGGATACCGTGGCTGAATTTTATCGGAACTGGCATACCAGTGATGATTATAGCTAAATGATGTTATTCTTAAGTTCAATCATGCAAACAAATGGGAAGATCTAAATTGTATAGTGTTCATGAGAATAATCTTTGGCAATGAAAAGAATTATTCTTCAGATGAATCACGATACACCATGACCGTCCAAAGGTTACCTTCTTGTTTCGTATAAACACGTTAATCTAAGAAATTAGTTTTGATCAAGATGATTCAAATAATCATATCAAACTTGGAGAAAACCGATGAAGTGCTATATTTTCTTTCCACAGATTCAAACTGTGATCTATCTATCGAATACGATACAAATACAAACTGAAACGAATGTAACGATGTGAAACTTTCAAATGGACCAAATTACAATAAGTGCGCGCTTGATTTTTGAATTGTCCCAACCACTCGTCACTATTCCTGACAGTGACGCTTTTTCACCTCTCTCCACCTATCTTTTCTCCTGCAGCGTTCTGATCTGTATTGTCTCCAAATACAATCTAGCAGCGGTTGTAACAAACCCTTTCCTCAACGAATGAATCAGAGGGCCTTGAAAATAATTTTCTGGTCCCACAATCCCAACTCATTCATTGAAGTGAGAGAGTCACTACATTCAGGTTGAGAACGACCAATTGATCAGTTGTCAGTGTCATGTTGCCATTTTTTGTTGAAATCTTAGTATAAATCACAGTGGCTCTATACAGGACAATGGTGACTATGAGGTTATTATTTTCTATTGGCTTTCGACATCGCGGGGTATTTTTCGCCATTTTGCAATAAGCGTCAAAATAAGTCAAGCGAAGACAAATTAATTACTCACATTTATCTTTCTAGAATATTCGAATCACGTTAGGGAAAGTTCTTCTTTAATACAACAACTCACTACCACTTTTTTATTAATAGAAATGATAAAATGTGAAACAACACAGACAGTACTGACAGTAGGACAGCATGGGTTAGTAATAACCCAAAAGTGACATCACATGTCATGATAGTCCCAAAGCATGAAACGTACTGTGAAAGATAAAATGATTTTATTGTCCACTCTCAGTCTGGGCAGTTGTAAGGAGTAATTTGATACAGAGAATTCTCTTTTCATGTTAAATTTGACTAATATACACATTTAAATTTGAGATGCAAAAATGTTCAGTAGTTCAGTGAATTTGAAGTGAATTGCAAAATGACTGATGAGCGGATATAACCTCAAATAATTCAACATTGTCGCCACTGTCTTAGAGTCACTGAAGTGTAAATAAGCTAGTAGCGCCACTCTCCCAGATATTTCTTCCTAGCCGACAAATCGGTGGGCTGTTCGCGAGGTGCCTAGCGAATCTTTTATTCGAGTTGCTGAGGTTACTCATAGCAGAGTCGGAATCAAGAGAATGAGTGCGAATATGTGTTGAGTGTATCCACACGTCGGAAGATGGTTTTTGTTGATGAGCTATTGGTTGAACACTAAATGATTAAAATAGATCTCTGGCGTAACTATGGTAAATATCTTAACTCAACGATCGGAGAGTGGCCGAAAAAGATCAAAGGGTTTTCGGCAAGTGCGTCTACTAGTTTATTTATACTATGTTAATAATAATACAGTGCTTTTCTTTAATGCCCCCCTCCTTTTATTTTTTGAACGGCTCAATTTAGAGACTTCAAATTCTAGGCGATGAAATACAAGCATGTTTACTATGTTTTGACATAAAATTGACCTATGAAAAATTCAAGATGGCAGCTGGGTGCCATCTTGGAATTTTTTTTTCAATAGGTATAGGGGTCATGTGACACCTCATTTCGAAGGTCCTGATGAGTTCTCTATAGCCCTAAAATATTAAATCGATATCTTCAAGAACTACAAAATGGCGATACATTTAATTACTACATTGATACTACACTTGAAAAAAAAATTAAAGAAATTTCGAAAAGGCTGTTTTTAGGCCAAGAAGTTCAAGGCACCCATTTCCAAAATCATCCGAATTGATTTTAATGTATTATTAAAGTTATTTAGTCATGAGTATATGCATTAATGTAGTTATTAAATGTACTGCTATTTTGTAGTACTTGAAGATATCGATTCAATATTCATGGGTTATAAAGCACTCATCAGGACCTTCAAAATGAGGTGTCACATGACCCCTATTCCTATTCAAAAAAACAATTCTAGGTGGCGCCCAGCCACCATCTTGAATTTTTCATATGTCAATTTTATGTCAAAACATAGTAAACATGCTTGTATTTTACCACCTAGAATTTGAAGTCTCTAAGTTGAGCCGTTCAAAAAATAAAAGGGGGGGGGACTTTAGAGAAAAGCACTGTATAATGGTAGGAGTTCAGCTGCTATCGACTTATGATGCGGATGTTCACTTGGAGTTGCCTTATTTTTCAATAAAAGTTGATGAGGATCGAGGGGTGAATCCCCTCTCTAGGAAAATTTGTACACCGAAATACACCAAAATTCCGTCGAAATTCCCGGACTATTACCATTATTTTTGCACGACTTGTGATAACGTCACAAGTGATGTTTACGATAAACTGGAAGATACAATCAGGAAAATATTATCACCCGTGGTTTTACCCGATGATTACTCTTATCAGGCATGAAGGGGTTAATCCAACGTTTATCCATGTCAAATTGAAAATAACAAACAAAGTGTCAACGCCAACACAAAATATATTCTTTGGTGACAAAAAAAAGTGGTCTAGAAATAAATCACATGAAAAAAAATCAAAACATCACAGAACAGTCTTGGAAAGTATTGCGTTTGTATAACCACAGACTACAGAATAAATAAAAAAGCATTCAGCATCCAACCAAAAGCATTCCGAAGCCAGGATCGACCGAGTGATGCGAGTAAAACAAAAATACATGTCTTACATACATGTTAAAAACCTGGTGCAATAGGAAAAAATCGGTTGAATTAGGGTAATTCGCTATAGTACCTATTGCGCGGATGCGGTTAACAAGAGGATACATGGACCAAAAATCAAAAGATTCGACAAGAAGTCATTCTTGTTAAAAAAAATCTGCTTGTCGGAAAAATAGGTACTCGAAAAAATAGGCCTTCGATGAGAAAATGGAGTTTTATAATAGGACTCAATGTGGAGCAACTTTTTTTTAATTTATCATTTCACGTTATAACGTCAGAAAATTACTGTTTGCTCCTGTTTCATTTCATGTTTTCACATTTTTGGGACGCTCTGTATAATAAAAATCAATTTTCCCATCGTAGCTCCTATTTTTTTGACATGCAGACTTTTTTTTATGAAGAATGACTTTTCATATCTTCCAATGTTTGGTCCATTGTCCTGTTGTTAACCGCTTCCGCAGAGATACTGTAATTACATATATATCAACCCCCTTTCAACTCATTCAATACAAGGTGTGTGAAGAAAAGTGGTTTGGTGTATACTTAATTTTATAATCTGGCTGTATTATTTATACAGGGTTGCACAAACACTGTCCCCAACAACCAACGCTAAAATTTCAAATAAGACGCCTTGTATTCTATTTAATTTCAAGATTCTATAGTAAGTTATTAATACCAAGTCAAATCCGTACAAGATATGTCTATCTTATATTTTGCCGCTTTAGAGATTATTTGTGAAAGATCCGCAACTCAGGATTTGTGTTATAGCCATATTGAAATTGAAATAAGATTGTTTTGAAGCTTTAGTCTTTCCCATACAAGATAATAAATGATTTTAATGAAAATAGCTACTTTAACGCATCATTATGTGTTGTAGCACCAAAAACAAGGCACAATCCAACAGCTTTTATCTATAAAGTGGCAAAAAATAATATGGATATCATCTTGCACAGATTTGACTTAGAATTCAAGGTAGAATCTGAGAATAAAAGTGAAATTTCAAAGTTGGTTGCTGTGGACAGCTTTTGAGACACACTGTTTAAATGATACTGCTGAATTAGCAAAATGTGGTATGAATGCGAGAAAAGCCAAGCATATTTTGTATCAAACTTTTTTTTGTACACCTTTTATAAAATAAGTTGGAGCCGCTGTCAAATGGTCAAATGTCAAACATTTTGAGGTTATCCTAAGGATATTGCATTATCCCAGGGGTAAACTCAATTGATAAACAGCTCCTCAGAGTAACAACTTTATTTCGAGCAATTTAACTTTATGATTTTCATGTGTATCTCGTCTTTTTTTTGTATGGATTCTTTTTTTTTCTCTTGACAGTTTTGTTACGGTTTCTTGTTTTGTCTGAAAGTTGAAATCTTTTGACTCTATCACTGCTTACTTTCCCGTTGTTGTCACCAAGCAACCAACAATATCTTGATTTTTTCATAAATTAATTTTTATGAAAAGACTATTCTCAGTAAGATTTATTATCCAGTACCCATGCCGTCTGAAAAGGGGGGTCCCTCGCGTTAGATCCGGTAGTTCTGATTTTTTTCTGACTTGTTTATAATGTTAGCCCAATGAATAATTTAAGTTTTCGACCTCGAACGCCGAATGCAACATTGTCATATTTCAAAAAAAAACCCAAATGTCCTCCTTTATTCAGTTTTTGGTAATTTTAACCCTGAACCGACTATGTAAACCTATTTTCTGAGGTAATAAAACATTATATCTCCTTAGAAAGAGTCTGCGGCCATTTTGCTCTTTCGTTTTAACCATCTAAGAGTAAAGTTAAGCCCTGCTACTGCAGATATGTTTTGAGTGGGGAGACCGACGAGACTCAACCGGGTCCTTCAAAGAGGGCAGAATCTGCTTTCAGTTGATTCAAGACATGTATTTGATTTCCTTTGTTTATTGAGATTAAAATAATTATGCATGATTCTTCTTATCTTTCGGCATTGGCAAGGCGTGAAGAAAATATATCTGGGTCAAATTTCACACAAAATTTCCACAGAATAATAAATGTGTATCGTAACCAGCCTTGAGACACCTTCCAGGTACCCAACATAATAATAAAATGTTGTTGTATTTTGTTAAAATTTCGCCGGCTTGACGCGCTAACTCCACGTTTTGGAGAACATTTTTTTTTTCGCGCAATCGGTATAATGTCCAACTGTCTATCATTCTACAGAACGATATCTCCCAATTTTATTCAGAAAGTGTTCAAATTGTCCGCACAAAATCAAGCTAATTCCATTTTTCATTGAGTTAGCTCCTTTACATTGAAGTAGGTATTTTATTGAAATGAAGTTAACTTAATTTCATTTTAACATCCACAGAAAAGACGTCAACTCCATGAAAATAAACATCTAACTTCCTTTTTTACGTAAGAAAAACGAATTAAATCACTTAACTTACTGGTAACAATCAAAGACGTAGCAATACTATTTTTAAAAACTTATATACAGTTTTATGTTGCTCCTGAAAAATTTGTATAAATGGAGTTAGCGCGCTTGCAGATTAAGCCGTCGATTTGTAAGTATGAAAAAATAACACTTAATTTTGAAAATCTGTATCTTGTAAACTATCAGGTCTACAGAGATCATTCTGATTGTAGAAAATTTGGTCTACTTTGAAAAAGTGTTCAATAGCTATATTCGAAAACTTTGTAAATCTGGTGGAAAATTGCCAAAAACTGGATAGAAGGTAGAAATTGTGATTCTTTTTTAAATTTGACAATGTTGCGTTCGGCTCTCGATGTCGAAAACTTGGATTATTCATTGGGCTAACTTCATAAACAAGTCAGCAAAAAATCAGAACTACCGGATCTAACGCAAGGTCTGATGTACAGGGTGTCCCATTTTGGGTACTTTTGCGGGGTATCTCCGTTATTCTTATAGATAGAAAGTTGCGGTTTTCGCGACAGTTTGCTACTTTTTCGTAAAACTGAAGATGCCGTCAACAAAATTTTCATAGCCCTTTTCGTTTTCAAGATACAGGCTAAACTGAAAATGTTGCATTTTAAGGTACCCCTCGTATCTAAACTATCAGATAAGTTATGGAAAATGTGAGAACTGTTTCTTATATAACTTTTCCCGTAGAACTCGATTCTGTCTTCGGAATTAGTATACAGGGTCAGGTCAAAAAGTTATCGGACCCAACTTTATTTTTTTAAATGGAACACCCTGTATATTTATAGTCCATAAGATTTGTCTTTTCTTTACCTTTTTAAAAATATAAAACAGTATGCACTTTAAAAAAAAAAATTTTAGCCTATAACTTCTATAACTAAAGTTATAGGCTAAAAATTTTTGTTTATCTGATACTACTTGGAAGGCTCAAAGCAATAAACTGGACCATAAACATGTTTGTATTCATATTGCGGAATATTATTGTGTATATCGTTCCAAGCATTTTCTTCACAGACCTCAATAGCCGGGTATGTTATATCCATCAGTGAAATTTCGTTATCCAGTCCGTTAGCTATTAACAAGTTTTATAGATAAGCTGTTACTTCCACCTCAGTAGGCCTTCAAAATTCATCAAAAACACCACTTCACAAGACTTCCCGAGAATTCTGCGTACTGGATTTCTTCTAGAACATGTCCTTTTCTGCTGTAAGATAAAAATGTCATTTATTAGTGATAAGAAATATGTTTAGCACAAATGAAGTGAATAATCCATTCGAGATATTAAAAAAAAAGAAAAAACGTTAATGTTTACCTATATAAATTATTGTGTAATCACATCTGTCACTTGATCCATGATAACCGGATCAAAATATTATTTTTCAGATATTTCCACACTTAAATATTTAATTTCGCGGACAAATCAGAAATAGTATATTATTCAACGAGTGGAAAATGGTGACTATCACCCACGAGGATGAAGTTTGCGTTCATTTTGGTCTGACAAAAAAGTTTAAATGAGAGACTTTGCCCTTTGCAGTATTTTCCATGGACATTCAGAATCCGATACCAAGAAATGCAAAAATGCATCAAAAACCTAAAATTTTTACAAAATATAGAATTTTTCAAATGGGACACCCTGTATATTTTTGGTTTGAAAGATGAATCTTTTTCTTTATGGCCCACAAAACATTTTAAATTAAATATTTTACCAAATTATTCAAGAAGGTTCCAAAGTACACGTTTAAGGCTATGTAACTCCATAAGAATGGGCTTTGGAAAGCAAAATTTAATGACTAAGTCTATTTTGATCTCTCCCATACACTCTCGAAAGTATGCCATATACTAACCTGACAACCTGTATTTTTGAATGGAACACCACTCGGAACATCCCATACAGTGTCCTGCATTAGTGCGTTGGGCATCCATAGCGTCCTTATTTCATAGTAATAGAAAAAAAAGTTCATTGCAGTAGTTGTAGGATGTAGTTTAATGCAGATTTTAAAAATATTTTTAGATGTACAGGTTGGTCCAAAAGAGTGTGACGTCATAAAATATATATTTTTTTTAATGATACACCCTGTATTTGCTGGTACTTGCAGGATCCTTTTGTTGTTCTGTCTTGTGTGTCAAAATATTTTTTCATTTGCTTCAATATTTTAGATCTGTTTTGATGCTGCTAAAAAGTGTGAACATTAACTCTGGAGGTCTGATAATACTCTGACAATAAACAGATTTTTCTTACTTCATTAACGTTGTTCAAAATTTTGATACGAAAATGGCAGCTTTCAAATCAGTTTTTCTTAGTATGTTTATTTGGCACACCTTGTATTTTATTTCATTATTTGATGAAGAATTCAATAACAAGCCATTTCGTCATAACGATTGTATTAAAATTCTCAATAGTCTTAGAGATATCTACCAAAAACCATAAATATTCCTATCCAACTGAGGAAGTATTTGGAAAATATCATGGACAGCCATGGAAAAACCATATTTTGTAGGTGTTTATTTATCTCTTTAGAGACTTCAACAGAAAATATTGGGAATTCATTCAAACGAATGTTCAAAATGTCTTTCATTTTGCTGCATTTTCTCATTTTGAACATTTTTAGTTAAAATTAATTACCAATAGTTCCTGTCAAAGTCTGTAAAGTGATAAATGAACTTTTACATATGGTTTTTCCATGGCTGTCTGTGATATTTTCCCAATACTCTTTCGTTTAATGAGAATATTTATGGTTTTTGGTAAATATAGTCTACAGTGTACAGAGTCTACAGACAATAACTGAACATAAATTGTACATAAAATACTAATCTAAAATGAGCTGTTGTCGACTTATTTATGTATGAAAATCAAATGAGGCCACTTTAAAAAATACACTTCATTTTAAAGAATTCGAATCACCAGCCTAGTTTATCAACAAAGAAGTGTACAAATGTACAAATTTGACCCAATATACCTTCAGAAAATATTCATAGATACCTACCCCAAAACTAGAATTAGGAGAGCAATCAATTCATACAGTTCCAATTATTTTTTTCGTTGAGCTGATGGACAAAGTATATAAAATGTTTTTCGAAGCTAGAATTAAAAAGAAATTTGCCCAAATATACAGGGTGTCTCACGGTCTATGGTACGTTAGACGTTTTCGGAAAACTAGACATAGGATCGGCCCGAAAATTCGGCTGAGCCCATAATCGAGTATGATCTATATTTTGAAAATATTTTCAGTTTTGCAGTGTTGCCGCTTCTTTCCAAAAGTCGTAACAACTTTCTTATTTTGAACGGACCACCTTGTATATTATTATTGTTTTGGATTCCTTGACTGATTCTAATCACTTTTGCTTGATATACTCCTATACCTATCGGCAGCGGTTTTCGAGATATAAATCAATTTATAATATTTTTGTCGTAAAACACATCAGTGGATTGAGTTCAATAATTTCGTACTTGAAAACGGTGGAGAGTTGAAATTGCTATACCGACTAGAGATAGGTAGGTTTGTATGGTTCCAATGGAGAAACCGATCTGGAAATATACAGGGGTGCTTCAAATTTATCAATCTTTTTCCTTCACACAAAAATGATAAAAAATCATTTTTTTTTAAATGGAACCCCCTGTATATCACTTGAAAAATGAAAAGGCCAATAAATTTTCTTTCAAATGGTATCCCATGTTCCTATACCTAAACCTTCAGGATCTACAAGAAAAATGCATTTTACTTAAAAATAAATTATATTGGTATACATGATATGAAACATAATGTAATTTCTAGGGCAACCTATAGTTGCCAGGTCACACAGCAATAACAATTTATTTTTAGTAGCAAACTGCAACTACATCATCATATCAATAATACCAATATAATTTATTTTTTAGACAAATGCATTTTTCTTGTAGAACCTGAAGGTTTAGGTATAGGAACATGGGATACCATCTGAAAGGAAATTTATTGGTTTTTTCATTTTTCAAGTGATATACAGAATGTTCCATTTGAAAAAATAGCTTTTTTATCATTTTTGTGTATAGGAAAAAGATTAATAAATTTGAAGCACCCTGTATATTTACAGATCGGTTTCTCCATTCGAACCATATAAACCCACCTTCCTCTAGTCGGCATAGCAATTTCAACTCTCCACCGTTTCCAAGTACGAAATTATTGAACTCAATTCGCTGATGTGTTTTTTGACTGCGTGTTTTTATGGTGATTTCATTTATACAGGGTGGACCAAAAATAAGTTACGACCATCAACTTCATTTTATCAAATGGAAACTTCCATTTTCTATTTTCTTTTCGAATTCTACATCAAATTCTAAGTAATATGATGATGATAATTCTAGTATACAGGGTGGACCAAAAATAAGTTAGGACCATCAATTTCATTTTTTCAAATGGAGACCCTCTTTTTATTTTATTTCCGGATTCTACATCAAATTCCAAGTAGGTTTCATGAACCATGTCCTTAGCCTAACCCCAACAGTTATCGAGAAATTTACGATTGATCAAATCGACTGTGCTTCTGAACAATGGTATTTCCCGATAACTGTTGGGGTTAGGCTAAGGACATGGTATATGAAACCTTCGATAAATTTGATGTAGAATTCGAAAATTGAATGAAAAAAAGGGGTTTCCATTTAAAAAAATGAAGTTGATGATCCCACCTTATTTTTGATCCACCCTGTATACTAGAATTATCATCATCACATTACTTAGAATTTGATGTAGAATTCGTGAATGAAATAGAAAATCGGGGTTTTCGTTTGAAAGAATGAAGTTGATGGTCGTAACTTATTTTTGGTCCACCCTGTGTAAATAAAATTATCATATAAAAAACCGCAGTCAAAAATAAAAATCGACAAGTCCGAGCGTTTTTCAAGAAAACAAACCCCTGAATTTTAAATGAATCTATTCCAACCTACGTGTCCTCACTGTATGTGGTACACTAACTTGCACAAAAAGATGCGTACATAGACAGTGATTTTTGTTTTTTTTTTAAGCAGTGTTATAGACATGCTCACAAACTTTATCAAAAAATGAAAATGATATAGTTATTGTGGGTACGACTTTAAATTCACTTGTTATTTAGTTATTTAGTCATATAGTTTTTCTTACCGACCATAGGTCTTCACTGAGGCGCGTGTGTTGTGTTTGTGTTTTCAAAAAAGTGGATAATATTTATTGTATATTATTGCAACCGACAAAACATGACTTTTACTTGTCATGCACTGCTCAAACCAAAACAATT
This sequence comes from Orchestes rusci, assembly GCA_958502075.1. NCBI lineage: Eukaryota > Metazoa > Arthropoda > Insecta > Coleoptera > Curculionidae > Orchestes > Orchestes rusci. The sequence continues at coordinate 21,421,516 of OY293309.1, forward strand.
TTACCCTTTCAATGTACGCAATCTAAGTGCAATTCAGTAACCGTAATCTCACGATTTGTTTTATATAATAAAAACTATGAACAAGAACAAGAAAACACTAAGAACTTGTAAAAACAGTCCTTTCAAGAAAACAAGTCTGTAGCACTTTAGTATGTGAGCCTTTTTTTTTTTATGGGATCCGGCCCAATGGAGAATCTGAAACCAGACAACCTATGATCCGAGACCATAGGGTAGTGTGGGGTTTGCCCACTAAACTCCACCCACGCATTAGAACGTCAGGGATAATCCCTTTGGAGTTCCAGTCTTCTAACAGTTTATTGACTCTTTGGTACCGGGTTACCTTCCGAAGGCATCTCTATCATGGGTAGAAGCGCCAAAAACCGGTCCTACCCATGTGTCGCAACTAAAGGCTACGAAATAAAAAGAAAAAGAAATAAAAATACGAACAAGCTGGAAGCCTCTACCAGCAGTGAATCGCGTACGAGACGGATTTCGTCCTAACTTATAATAATTGGCGCTTGGTGCGTTTTTTGTCGCTGAATGTGCGGTCGCCCTAGCTAGTGCATCTCCCAGTTATAAGTAGAGAAATAACCTCCAACTAGAGTTGGTTTCTTGGTCTCTTTCGCGGGCGCACCTAGAGCTCTGTTGGATCGTAATCCAACAGCGCCCTGAGTGTGGGGTCTTCGTGCGTTTCAGCAAGATCAAAGGTTTTCGCGGCCCTATAGACTTTGCTACGAGTATGTGAGCCGCTTTCTTTCGCAACGTGTGGTTCAAATAATCACGTGATCAAGAACTAAGAATACGGCTTTGCAGCAGTCGTGTGACGATAAAATGCTTAATGGCTATGGCCAGAGACAAATGAGACATTCAATATTATCTTTGCTGGATTGCCAAATTGTGAAGAATTTAAATGTTTTCTGATTTATCACGCCATATTATGTCCGAGATGTCTCGAAATTCCCTGAGATTCATCGGAATCCTAGCCTTTGCACACCAAAATACGCCAGTGATTCACCCACCGACAAAAAATAATTAAATCATTGATTTCATTGAGATATGACTATGATATTTAATTTTCTTCAAAAGCCTAACAATTCCAGATGTCTATGAACATGGATTTGTCGGACACGCAACCAAGCATTATCTCCTTTGAACCTATTATCATTTTGATGAAATAAAACGGGATTTGATAGGAGAGCTATTCAGCTTTATAGAGATAACGATGATCTACAGTCAATATTTATCCTTGGGGTGTGCCTAGTGTCGTGAATGTAAAATGGGTGGAACTGGAACGGTCCTTTTATTGAACACGACGGGGAAATCTCCAGTAACACAAGTATTATAGAGGTTCCAAATATTTGTTGGTCGTGAGGGTCGATTTTCCAATCTCAAGCTTGGGTGATCATATGAGTAGTTTTCTCTCAGACGAGTGAACTTCCTCGTTGGATTCACTTAGTGAGTATTTGAATCCGTAGCCTGGGGATAAGATCACCGTTCGAGCAGACACATTATGATATAAGTTATTTGAAAATTTCACTTCTGTTGAATCTTGTCTGAAAAACCAGCATTTTGTTCGAAAAATTCGCAGAAAATAACTCGAGCATAAATGATTTCAAACGCTCTTTAATTGCAGTCTGTGAAATCTTTTTTGAATTGTAATAATTTATTTTTAATTCTCTCTAAAAGGAAATCAGTGTAATCTGCGAGGAGCAAACACTTGTGGCAAATAATTTTCTCTGGACTTGTGTTTCTCTAGAGACTGGAAATTGGGCCGATTCTCCACTAGCAAGAATAATTACATTGAAAGAGACATTATTTTCAATCACTTTTCGTGATTCGTGGTCAGGAATAATCAATCAAGTTTTTTCTTGACATTATTTTCAAGGGAACGCTTTGTTATTCATGTGGCTATCAAACTAGTAGTTTCATTATAGCGTTTGATCCATGTTTCATCTCGAGATCGTCATTTTTTGATTATGCTTTTGATTTGAACTAATTAGTCTTAATTAGTTGAATGATTATTCCTTTTAACTGATATTTCTTTATGTCGATAAAAATAAAGAGACCTGGTGGGGAAGCACTCAATCAAGGAATCAGGCAAAGTAAAAGAATAAGGAAGAGTAATTGTTGTCCTGATGAAAAAAGGAACTAGCTCGCGAAAGCTTGACGATCAATAAATCAAGCATCTACTTTGCCTAATTCTATTATTGACTGCTTCCCTACCACTTCTCCTAATTTCTAGACCTGGCCAGTCACTAAACCAATCACTTTATGTTGATAAGGCATTTGTTCAAAGCAGTTTTGTGTATTCTGTGTCATGGTTCAATTGAATTGTTTATGATTTCTTTATACGTTTCTCTAGTACGATTTTATTTTTCCGAGTATTTGAAAGATAATTTTCGTTTCATCAATAATAGGTCAGTCCACAAAATTTATTTTTTCATTGAAAATGGTAGATATAGGTGTAACATGAACCCCTATAAACTTTTTTAAATAATGGTCAAATATTTTCTGCGTGATCCGCTGAACAAATTTGCCAAAACACGTAGAGGCTAGAAAAAGAGTGTGACGTCACATACCCGCTTATTTACTGTAGTCATAAATAAAAGATGACTGGTGATATACACGGCTCGGCATTAAAAATAACATTTTGGTGGCAAGAAAGTGGTGTTTTGTGCCTGAGTGCACAAACCGACAAGTAAAGAACACTAACAAAAATTCATGTGACTACCCAAAGCAGACAGCAAAAATAAAATCATGGTTTGCGGAAGTAAGACGGAATTTTGAGAACGTTTGAAAGACGAACCGAAACCCCCTGTCAACAACTACATATTATCAAAAGCTACGTCACGTTTACCTTCGGCATATTATGTGAATCTCCTTTCTGGAAACTGTCCTTCATATTTGCGAAAAATAAATAATCTTTCTTGATAATTAATACTGTCGAACTCAAAACACATGCAAACTTCAATATTGTTTTGACGTCTAAAGTCACAATAATTGAATATAAGTACGTTCCGTCTTCTTAGCAGCAAGTATCTGACGTCAAACTGCGTTTTGTTCGCTAAATCAAAGAACTCAATTTGAACGGCTGCTGTTTTATTTAGGATTGATTTTTTTCAAGCACACTTCGAATATAGTTATAATCATATCGAAATCTTTGTTTTACAATACTTTCAATGAATATTGATTTTTTTGTGGACAGACCTATTGGCGAAGGGGCTTCAAACTTGAGTTTTCTGACATCCCCGTCGTTGAGCGGGATTTATACATAACTTTTTACCCTACGTCTTGCATGTGAGTTGGAAGGTTCAGATATGATGGTTGGAAAAGAAGCTAGAAGTGTCAACGTCCGTTTATCAAGTGAATATGCTCTGTAGTTTTGTGGCGCATCCATGATTTACCAGATTTTGTTTGGGTATTTCGCCACATCCTATCAGAAAATAATCAAACTAGTGTTTTTATGTGGTTTGTCAGCAAACCACAGTCACTTTAACTAGCATTGAAGTGTACGGTGTTGATTATACAGTGCGGCTCTAAAAGGTCACCCACCCCTTTTTTTTAATATGTGCACCAAAAATTTTGAAACTTGGCATACTCTAATAGCTGTCGAAATACTACTTTTTGATTTTTTTGACGTACTTTTAGTATCCAAGATGGCGGCTTGGCGCGATTTTGAAACATTTTTTTAAATAAAAAATGAGGTCGTGAGACACATCATTCGAAAGGTCTTATCGATTAGATTATTGTGTGAAAATTTCATAGGATTAAACGCATCCGTGCGGATATGACAGACTGTCAAACTAACAAGATAAAGAAATTTGTGAAATAAAAACAAAGAAAGCATACTTCAATTTGTATTGTAAAAATGTTGGAAATGTCCTCCGTTGCAGTAATTCTTTGCTGTAAATCTTTAAGAGAGTCTGGCTCTGTTGCATATACTTTCTGGACCCCGACGACCAATCCAACGATTGAGGTATGTTATGTCCAAATACTGCCTTACATTTCGGCTGAAATGAGGAGGCGCACCATCCTGTTGAAAAATTGGTGCCATGCCAAATTCGTTGGGATTATTCTGACGTATTTGTACACTCAATGGCTCTATTGTAGTTTCTAACAAGTTCAAATACAGGTCCCCTGTCAAATTTTCATGAATGAAAACAGGACCAACAATATGGTTTCCCAATATGCCAGCCCATACGTTAACCTTTTCGGGATATTGCGTGTGGGTTTCCCTAAAAACATGCGGATTTACGTCACTGCAATAACGAACATTTTTCCTGTGTACACGGCCATGCAAAAAGAAAGTACACTCGTCACTAAAACAATTATTTTGAACGTATCTCGGTTCTCGGCACATTCTATCGGTCATAATTTCGCAAAATTCCACACGTCTGTCAGGATCATCTTCAGTCAACTGGTGCAGCATTCGAAATTTAGAAGGATAAAATTTCTGTTTTTTCAGCGATCGTTTAACAGAAGCAGACGAAGTGATAGATGTCTGCAACCTGAGAAGTCGACTGTTCAGGATTCCACCACCATCTAACCAATGATTGCAATTTGTTTATCTTCTGAAATAGATGGTCGCCCTTGATTCTTCAAGCTATGAACACTACCAGTCTCGATAAATTTCCGCACTAATTCGCAAAGATATTTTCTGCATATCGGACGGTCCGGGAAGCGCTTATTGAAGATTCCTTCCGTCTCATGGAAATTACGATTTCCGCCATAAATAAAAATTGCTTCAATTTTTTCTGCGAGTGGAAACGAATAAGGCATTTTTGTAACACTTCCTAATTAACACAATAATCAAACAACTGGCTCATATCGTTTCAAGATTTTCACATTTGGTTAAACTTTAGTGCTGTGGCGAGGAAGTGTAAAAACTGTATCTCCATCTTAATTCAGATTTAGTATTATAATGCTAATAAATGTTGTCCAAATTTTTTTTTATCATCTTGAAATTTTTTATCCCCTTTGCATCAGCATTCCTATTTGTGAACCTGTACTGTTTCGCTCAGGTTCGCCATCATTTTTCCGGAATCTGATGTGTCAGCTCGTTAAAAAATTGAAACTTAATGTAAACGACATTTTTAAAAACTAGAAGTTTGGCAGGATGCGTTTAATCCTATGAAATTTCTACACAATAATCTACTCGATAAGACCTTTCGAATGATGTGTCACACGACCCCCCTTTCCATTTTAAAAAAATTTTCAAAATGGCACCCAGCCGCCATCTTGAATACTAAAAGTACGTCAGTAACATCAAGAAGTAGTATTTCGACAGCGATTAAAGTATGCCAAGTTTTAAAATTTTTGATGCACACAATGAAAAAAAGGGGGGGGGCGACCTTTTAGAGCCGCACTATATAACTTTTCATATGTTAAGTATGTGTAATTCACTTTTTTGGGGTATGTTCGATTTCTCAATAAAGGTAACAATGTATTACTTAGATCTACAGAGCAATTTGTTACACATTCATTGGGTTTCATCATGATATATGCACTTTTTTCAAGTTTACGTTCTTTAGAACATGGCTTCTTTGCTAAGATTTTTTAATTATCCCAATTTATTTTATGATCATTTTCAAAAGCATGTTGGGAAATTTCGAAAAAAGTCCGTTTTCCAGTCCACACACAATGTTTTACTTGAAGACTGTTGACCGAACAAGTAAGACGTGAGTTAAAATGTTATGTGTAGACCCCGCTTAGAAAAGAAGATGAAAATTGAAAAAAAAATGTATATGAAATCATCCTGGGCAATGATTGGTTTAATATTATTTGATTCATGAAATTTGAACGGATTAACCCAAAAAACACCTCTACGTCTTCAAGGATATTGAAATTTCAATGAGTTAGATTTTCACGATTCAAATTTCAAAATAATAATTGCATTACCTATTTTGAGTCCGGTCTATGTAGACATAATATTTAACCTCACGTCTTGTCTGTTTAGTCAACAGTTTCCAAGTAAAACATTGTGTGTAGACTGAAAAACGGACGTCACAACTTGCAGTTTATATGCGAATCCTCCAGCCATCAAACCTGAACCTTTTATCTGACATGCAAGACGTAAGGTGAAATGTTATGTCTGGACCCGGCTTTATGCTAAAAGGAAAATATCACACAGCGCAATCTAGTTCAATTTCTCAAATAGAAACAAGGGACTCTTGAGTGACCTGTCAGTTCGGTTTACTGAAATGTTTATTGAAAGCACAGAACGTCTCGTCGATGCCAGATAGCCAATAAATTGAATAATATGATCATGCCTTACAAATTTAAATGTATTTCATGAGCCTTAGAATTTAGATACAAGTGAAAACCTTTGACTGGAAAGTATTAACTTTAATTCTCGTTAAATATATTGCCTCATTATATGGAATTTGTCAAGTAACCAGTTTTTGGACCATCAGTCGCGAACAAAAGTTTGGAAACAGCCTAAAATGTCATCATAATTTTGATCCTGCAATAGTTATCAAAGAACCGATTGAGCATTCAAAAACTTCAATCTATTTGTGAGTTTGTGTCTTCTGGCGAGTTTTTCCAAAAAATTGTTTAGAGCCTTTTTTTCACGTTAAAAAAAAGACACTTTAAATTTTTTTGTGTGCAGTTTTTGATAAAAATGGCTAGCACCATTTGAAAGAGGGGCTTCCTGAAAATTTCACAATAATTGAACAAAGCATAGTCTAGATATAAAACTTTGAACTTGGCAAAAATGACTCATTTTTCATGATTTGTTCACAAATTGGTCATTTTTGGCAAGTTTGAGACTCTATATCTAAACCATACTTTGTTCAATTATTATGAAATTTTCAGAAAGTACATGGTGTCCCATTTTGGTTTTGGGCAATCCTGGTTATCACTGACGATAGAACCTTGCGGTTTTGACGAATCTAAACTTCTCTTTTTGGAAACGAAAGATGTCATAAGCAAAACTGTCATAGGCTTTTCAGTTTTTGAGCTTCACGGTGATTTTGGAAAAGTTATTTTTTTCAGAAAGGATAGATATTTTAGATATAAGATCTACTACTTTATTTCGGTACAGTTCATGGTGTTCTTTGCACACATATATCAATGATTTATTCTCAAAACTGCAAATCAATAACCAACTTATCTCCTATTTCTCCATTTCATTTTGTTACTTGCATCTGTTCCAGTGAGTATTACGGAAATCCATAAATCTCCAGAAAAGTAATTTTTAGCGTGTCAGGTCGCATTCACGATTTGCAGACATATAAGCATTGCCATTTTTCTTAATCACAGCGGAGCAGTCAAAGGAAATGCCTTATGGTACAGCCCCGCTTCTATTGAGATTGTACTTTTATATGTAATTGTGATGCGAAGGCATACGGTATACATATATTTTATCAGCATATCCAGGCGAATGAATTTGTCGGAATTATTCGACAAAACTACTAGCGCATGGATACAGGGTCGCTGATATGTATGGAAACGGTCGATTATTGGTTGACCAATAAGAGCAACTGGCAAAAGTTAGATGCAAAAGTTGAGGGGTTTTTGAAGTGAAAACTAGAACTATACAGGGTTGGTCATGAAGTCGTTGGAGAACAAAATTGCATTTTCTCAAATGGAACTCCCTGTATATTATTGAATATTTAAGTTCTTTCTTTAATTTCGAGCAAAGATTTTCATTTGATTTTGCGTCCATGACCATTTTTTTATAGGGATTGGCGAAGTACTTAAATAAATCTGGTTAATCATGGATGCGCCACAAATCCACAGATCGTATCTAATTGGAGCGTATATGATTTTATGTGAGTTTAACCAGAAAAAAAAAACGAAAAGAGAGACAGATATCCATAGACGCAGACATATTTTCGTGAATGGGATCTCTCAACTCAAAACTGTTCACGTAATTATTTTGATTCCAGATTCCAAGGGAAAGACGAAACAAACTTATCCACTGATACATTTTAATGTTATACGATAAACGGAATTGTGAACAAAAATACAAAAAAATTACAAAGATTTTCCGAATACCTCACATGAAGTGTTCATTATTCTCCGTGATATTCAAGATAGTTATCACGTGAAATCTCAACGGTTAAGTAATCGAAGTATTCATGATTAGAGCGCAAAAATTTTGGACACGTAGAATATATCTTCACAATCATCACAGACAAAATGTCAGAGAGAGCGTTTATAAGTGTCGGAAAATCAAGACTTTTAGATTCTCATAATTGGATTCAGAGAAGATTCTTATCTGCATTGGAAAGTGTTGATTATATCACTCAACTCATTCGACATGGATAGAAAGAATGATAATTGAAAATTTGAGCAATTAATAATAATTGTTTTTTCTATAGTTGCAAAAATATATCACTTAGATAATGAGTCCTAATTTCACAGTATTTTCATTAATCAGCTTACTAATCAAGAGTTGAGAGTAACAATCTTTCACTGCTATTAGCGAAGTGAGATTTCCCTCGTAATAGAATTTCCAGGCGAGAACGGAATGCCCATCGATCATTTGAGAAGAGGCTGACTAAATGCTTGGGTCAAGAACGAATTGAATCATATGGCTTGGTCAATCATGGATAAAAATGATCATGTGAAGGAAAGACAATTTTATACTTTCTGTTTTCCTGAGTATCATAACCAAGATACTCAGAAGAAAAAGAATTTCTGAAAAATAGAGAATTCTGACGTCGTTCACGAGTCAATAGGTCTGAAATCAGGAATGGGCCCGTTTCTTTTTTCTCTATTTTAGAAATCAAGACTAGAACATTTTGAGGCCACATATAAAATTGAAAAAAAAACACACGTTAAAACCCTCAAATAAATTAAAGAAGTTGAGCAGCGCGAAAAAGAGGCATGGCCTGGCCGTGACGTTATTCCCTTCATCAGAACCGTTACTAAACTGGCTGCGATGGTCATGATAAATCAAATCATATAATTCAAAATGAGTGACAAGACAACCCCTTGAATATATTAGCCCTATTTTGGTTCTTAATAATTATAGTCAGTTCCGAGCCTACTGCATATGCGCTCTCAAATATTACCATGGTAGTGGGAACTGGCTATAGCTTGGAACCAAAGCAAAGCTATTGTGTAGTTCCTGTTGTCCATCACCATAAAAATGCCAACTTCCGGCAAATTCGAAAAATCTGTCACATTCATACAGCAGTAGCGAACTTTGAAAACCAAGATTCACTTTGGTCAAAGCAAAATTAAAATATTTGAATATTTGGTGGATCATTTTACGAGTACAAATAAGTCTGGTTCTGAATTGACATTTTGAAATTAAAATGAATCAATAACCAATAATATTGATTCATGGTTCATGACTTCTGACTAGTCGAGCTTAGAAAGCCTTTGAAATTGTTATTTAGAAATATTCCACCCGTTCTTTGAGTATAGTAACTAGTTCCTCAACTGATGAGTCTAACAAAGAAAGAAAATCGAGACAGAAACTAGTCCGTACCTTCCGTGAAAACGCCACCTGAGGGAGTTACGCGCCTTCCTTAAGAGGAACGCCTGATGATGGATTTTTCTAATAATTTTCTAAACGGTTTAAAATAAAGTTTTGAAAGTTTGGGATCCTTATAATTGTAATAATAATATCCTGTTTGGATTCAAAAATTCCAATACTTAGTCAGAGGTGCATCATTAGGGTGGATGAGTGTACTAAATCAACTAACACTTTTTATAATTCACCTTTTCGACGTTTTTTCTCAAAATTTCGAAAATGCTAGCTTCTTAACGCAAAAAAAATTCATCTTGGTGTGACGTGCCCTGAGATTTTCCGGGTTTCATTCCCGACGAGGATGAGGAAAATCGTTTGATGTTAAATCAAATGCTCGAGCGCCACCCCCCGTATTCATGTGGAAGAGGGCCCACAGTGCCTATCGGGTAGCTTTTATACAGTGAAGAAAGTCCAGGCGTTCGTTATTTCCAAACTCCGCAAATTTCCGCTTCTGAAATGGATAACTGAACTTTCTTGAAATAAAAACACGGTGTTTATGAAAATTAAATCAGTCTATTGGTCCCACTTATTGTTACAATTGAACTGGTTCCCAACCAGTCAATAAAGATAATAACAAAATCAAATCAACAATAGTCTGATCTTTGATCAGCAAAACAAAAGATCAAAAATATCACATAAGAAATAAATTACAGCGAGAATCAGTCTAATCTCTCCCGGTGGAGAATCAAAATTACAGCTAAATAATTTGCAACCTATAATGGCAGCCTTATATCGGCAAAAATAGAACGTGAACAGGCTGTGTGTAGCGAAATAACTGTAAAGCGACGAGTCAGGTTTTCACGGCGACGATAGTTGAACAGAAAAAAAAAACAGTGGTTTAAAGAGCAGGATTTTTCCCGACGACGCAGAGACAATGATTCGGGAAAACTGTCGCGAACGGGTTATTTCCACGAGAATAAAAAAACGGGGCCAAACACAGAAAAATGTTTGTACTCGCTCGCAAGGTAACTCCAGGAGCCTCTCTGTACTTTGTATGTGATATCTCATTTGGCAAAGTTTGTTCCCCTGGAAGCGTTATTTGAGTAATCTAAAAGCAACACAACCCCATGAGTTTTCTCAGAAGCAGACCCACTATCAAAGGCTAATTTAAGTCAGTGAAGCTAAAGCCAGTTCCAAGAAAACTCCCCTGATCTCTCACCCGACAAAATTCATTCCCCTGAAATCTCATTATTTGAGTAAATATGTTAAAGAAATACATGAGTTTCCTCAGAAACAGGCTCGCTTCATAGGCTAATTTAAGTCAGTGAAGCTAAAGCCCATTCCAAGATAACTCCCCTGATATCCCACCCGACAAAAAACGTTCCCCTGAATTCACATCACAGAAAGTCTCACCTCGTGGTGATAGTAGAAGATTAAAAATAAAAAATCGTACGTTTCGCAGATCTCGCAACGGGCCGGGTCGGGCACTTGATGCGGGTTCCCACTTGATTCTTCTACTCTCGACACTCTCGGTACCCGTACTGACTATCTTTTCTGGCGCTTCAACGCTCCGTATTCAGACCAAAAGTGGGGACTGTTTGCTTGCATTATGCGCCAAATGTGTCGTTGTCGGTTGGCTTGTAAGTTAAATGATTAATTGTTTTGACGCGTGAAAAACTAAGAAGGAATATTACGGACAGAATTTAATTATTAGATTATTAATTATCTCACGGTCAACATTATTATAGAAAAAAGACGGGATCCTTTGACAGATGAATAAAAGAGTTACGGAAAAATATGAATTGACTAAAAAGAGACGGGAAAGGAATTTGAAAACTTGTAAATTACGATAGAAAAATCCGGAAATTTTTGTAACTTCGTTACATTGGTTTGTATCGGGATGCACCATTTTCGAGAAAGTCATTTAAAAATGCATGCGTCCCAGTGATATAAACCAGAACGACCTTTTCAACGTAAAAACATCAAAATTTCGAAATTCTGAGAAAAAAAGTGGAAAAGATGACATGAAAAAGTTTCACTTGATTTTTTTTACTCATCCCCCCAAAGGCTACGCCTCTAAGTGTTGAAATTTTTGATTTCACATTTGAATTAAGCATTTTCGAACTAGTCGGATTCCAAAGTTTCAAAGTTTTGTCTCGGAAATATTTAGAACAATCCATTGTCAGATGTCCGCCTTTTAGGAGGCGTAGCTCCCTTACGAAACGTGTCCAGTAACTTCTGTACAACCCTTTTTCAGTGATTCCAGAGTGTATCGCCTACCTCTACTCAGCTTCTTTTAGGAAGTTAATGTGTCGCTAGATACTAGTAGATACTCGAGAACCTACCTACTCTAAATATTAAGAAGTTTGCTTGGAGAACATATCGAGGAACATATTTTGAAAGTAATAAAACTTGATAAATGATCTGTATACAAAAAATAATTCCAACAAATAGGTAACTGGGTATTTTTTTATTTATTGAAAATGATGAAAGTGGTTTTCATGTCTTTTTTTGAAAAACAAGACATTTAAAAAGCCAGTGGCGTACAGTGTGTTCCCTTTACTGGCTAGTTAATTTATAATTGCTGAAATAGTTCTTCAATACAACAAATAAAGCCAAATTTCAACCAATTAGATCCGATAGAAAAACCACATCATTTGTTACATTTGTTGTGAAATTACATTTTACAATTTCCCCCTTATTTTGATGGAGCCAGTGATTTTTATCAAAAATTATACAGAAAAAAAGTTTAATTTTTAACCGCAACAAAAGGTCACTGAAAAATTCGATTGATGAATTGAAGTTATTATTCCTGATGTTATTGGTGAAAAAAATAGAAGACATCATTTTTGGAACTATTTTATTCATAGATACTATTTATTTACAAAAAAATTATCTTCTGTTTATCCGAAAGACAGATTCTCCAAATAGTTCGATACAATACGTATTCATTTACGGTCAACTACATTAGTACTTATATATTATTTCTGAATTGAAAAAACAATTTTTTTTTCAAAATTGAAATTGACAACTTATTGCCATGCCAACACAAAAGACCTTCATTAACGACCCTGCCGAAGTGTAAATTCGTTTTCAATTTTTCCACATGACTACCTTAGGTTTTTATCTTCTTGTGATGCCAAATATGTTTCCTAATTATTTTCAGATATTAACAAAGAAGCTCCGATCAAAAGAAAACAAAAATCTAACTTTGTTCCATATTCAGGGTGTATTTGAAGTTGGGGTTTTCCTTGTAACATGAGACATGTTTTGATAAAAGAATTTCTCAAATAATATTTTTTCGAAAACTCAAAAAAAAAAAATTACCATAACCATATCAGATTTTTCGATAATAATAATAATAATAATCTTTATTAAGCACAGCTGTACACAAATCAAGTGATATTATGATGAACTGAACATCGTTAATCACTACATAAATGTTCACATACATACAAAAGTTCTAAACCATACTATTTACCTACATATTTTATCACATGTTACGCCTAAGATGAACTTTTAGGCTGTTTTTAAAATTACCGAGACTGGAGGATTTTTTTACACCAAGTGGTAGATGATTATATTGTACAAGACCCTTATAAAATAAACTATTATTTGTTCTAGACAGTCTTGGTGTAGTTACATAAAAGTGTTCAGTATTCCTAGTATTATAATTATGCACATCACTAACAAAAACTAAATCTTTAGATAGGTATTCAGGCACCATTCCATTCTTCATCTTATATATAAATACATACGTTTTAAATAAAATTGTTTGTTCTACATTCATAAAGTCTAAAGTATCAAGCATATGTTGTATTGGTGTATATTTATCACAGAAGAGTATAGTACGCATACATCGATTTTGAATTTTTTGTAGTTGTTCAATCTTCCCTTTTGACAATGAATACATAATTGTTGAACAAAATTCCAAATGGGGAGCTATGATGGTCTTATATAACAACACTTTTACATAAACAGATAAATTTTTACCAATTCTGTGAAGAAAGTAGCTTTTCTTTGCCATTTTAGAACTAATATAATCAGCATGATTATCAAAATTAAGATTTGCATCCAACATAATACCCTATCTATAAGTTGTCCATTAATATTTAAATCAAAACTCTCATCTTTGATCTTACTCAACATATTAGGTGTGCCAAAGATGATATATTTACATTTTTTTGTGTTAACTGCCATATTATTATCACACAACCACTCATTTGAACTATTCAAATCACCCTGAGCTTCCTTTAACATTGTATTTAAATTATTTCCACTAATGTACAACATAGTGTCATCTGCAAATAATTTTATATCACACTTTTTCACATGACTAGACATATCATTTATATACAATAAAAACAAAATTGGTCCAAGAACTGTACCCTGGGGTACACCATATTTAACCTCTACACTGGATGATATTGTATGATTGATTTTGACTTTTTGTGTTCGATTATTCAGATAAGATTCTAGCAATTTATGGGCTGTACCTCGAATACCAATTTTATACAATTTTTGTGGCAGAAGGTTTCTATTCACAGTCTCAAAAGCTCGCTTGAAGTCGAGAAATATTGCAACTACAAAATGTCCTTCATCCATACTTCGCAGTCAGTCATCACATACATTTAAGAGAACAGTTTCACAAGAATGGTCCTTTCTAAATCCCGATTGGGCATCACTTATCACATTATCATTATTGCAAAACATTACAATTTGATCTTTAATAACAATTTCAAGAACTTTTTCGTATGGTGGTACGGTATTGATGGGTCGATGGTCCTCAATATTATGTGAATTTTGTACTTTTTGTACAGGCGTTATAATAGAACACTTCCAATTATCGGGAAAAACACCATAAGTCAAACAACCATTAATTACATCTAAGAACCTATTTCCTATTACACTAAAAACATCCCTTAAAACTATCGTTGAGATTTGATTTTCACAACCTCTACTATTTTTGATGTTCCGCACAACACCATTGAGATAGCTCATATCTACTAAATTAAATCGGTCTATGTCAGCCACAGTTTTAATTGAACTCACTACATAGTCATTACTATGATAAGGTTTAATACCCTCTACAATTTCAGTTAGACTATTCACAAAAAATAAATTGAAGCACTTTGCGATGTTGAACTCATCATCAGTTTGAGAATTATCAACTATAATATGTGTAACACAACTTTTTTTATTTGGCAAAAGAGTTTTGAGATTTTTCCAGAGCCGATGTGTGTTATCCTTATTTCCATCCAAAACGTTCAGTGAATATTCATTTTTTGATTTTCTTATCAAACTCACAATTTCATTCCTTATGGTTTTATACTCGTTCCATAAAATATCATCTTGAAATAAGATCGCTGTCTTATATTTGGCATCTCTTAATTTCATTTTCATTAGAATTTCTTCCGTCATCCACTTGTTATTTTCAAACTTTGAAATTTTGCGTTTTTCCTGTACTACTGTCATCTGTTCTAATATTCCAGTTATCGACGTAATCAGGCAATCAGAAATTACATTGATATCCGTAATTGAATTGTTCCATTGACTTTCCATAATATCATTTAATAGTTTTTCTTTATTATAAATCAATTTATCAACTTTGATATATTCACTTGGCATAAAAGTGGGCTTGATTTTTACTAAAATAGCATTGTGATCACTAATTTTAGGTGACATGAGAACCTCAGAAGAAATTGTTTTTTCATTGGTTATTACATAATCAATTAATATTCTACTGCGTATAGTTGATCCAGTAAAGTTTTTAACTATTTGTGATAAACCATTTACTTCAATGATTCGTTTGCATTTTTGAGAGTAATAGTTGTCTCCATTAAAATCGTAATTGAAATCACCCATTATTATCTGAATGCCGCTGTAATCACTCAATTCCTTTATCAAATTTTGAAGCTCATCAACAAAAATGTTGTCCGACCCTGATGGTGATCTATACAGTCCAGTCAAAACTAGACTAGAATTATTGATTTTAACAAGGATCGTGAGTATCCATATGGCATTCAAATTTCTGCTAATGATAACTTTAAAGTCCAAACTATTTTTCACATAAAACGAGACACCTCCAGTCCGACTACTATTACTGATGCAATCAACAATATTGTGATTAGAAATAGTAATTTCCTTATCATAGATTTTATCAGTGACATGAGTTTCCGAGAGACACATTATAGCAGGCTTCATGCTCTTGACCAATAGTTTAAGCTCATCAAAATTATTTAATAGTCCTTGACAATTTGTATATAATAACATACCTGTATTCAGTTCATCATCACATTCATTCTCTAATTGCTATTTTATAAATTTTCGCTTCTGCATTTCTTCATATCTCCTGTAGACAGCACAATTGGTTTCCCATACTTCGTGGTCAGTCTGAAATGTCATACCGAAGTTGAGATTAGCCTGAATACAGTTGTGGCACTTTTTGATATTAGAAGTAGACTGGTTTTTTTCATGCTCTCCGGAACACGTAGGACAAACAACAGATTTCTGGCAACTCTTCTTGAAATGTCCATATTCACAACATTTAAAACAACGCTTTACACCATACTCCGGATACACCGAACAACGGTTCCACCCAATATTTAATTTTCCTTGCTCCATAACATTTCTGTATGATTCTACATCCACCTCCAAAACTAGGCTGAATTTTTTATTGAAAACTTTCGTTTTACGCAGTACTTTAATGGTTCCTTCCCATTGACTTTAAATACTATAGACTGGGCATCCCATTCATCAAATGGTATTAGTCTTGACGCCAACATCACAATAAGTGCGAAAGAGACAACACTATGAGTGGAAAGAGATAAAACGAGGAATCCGAACCCATCGGGAAACACCGCATAAGAACATGTGATTCTTATAATACGTACGTCCGAACTCGATTTTCATCTGGAACAGCGGCGGCACATTTCGAGTTTCTACCGTTTTGCATGAAAAATATGAATGAATATTAATTTGGGTAGGCACCTATGTCGTTATTGTTATATGACAGTATATCACATTTTTTACTTTCTGAATCAATAAAAATTGAAATTTTCATAACATTAAAAATTAAATCTCCTGTTCTTCCGACAATATTGAATTACGGTTCCGAATAAAATGACAACCAAAATACAAAATATATTTCGCCCTTCTTACATATCTCTAAGGCCATTTTACTCAATTTGCCATATGATTTTTGTTTTTGGAGACGGGAAACTGTATGGTCTGCCGGTGAGTCATGATTGGCAAGCTTCCCGGTTTTAAATATTTGATTCCATCAATGTCACGTAAATAGTCTTGTGGGTTGAAATGAGCCGAACACAAAAAGGGAGGTTTGATTCGAAGTCGGTCCTCGTCAATCCTCACCAAAGAACACCAAATATTTCGCAGCTCTTCATTTTTTGGAAATCTAAAATTTGATAACAAGAAAAAAATATAAAAAATAGGAAACAGCAACGTTTTACTTTTCTTGTTTCTAATACATAAGTATATGTACAGGCGAAAAGTATTATGAATAAATGGCCGAAAAACTATTTTTAACTATACCAAAATGATTATCAGTGCTGGAAAGTGAGTGGAGATAAATTCAAAGAAATATGGTGCAGGAGTCATACTAAACAAAGACCGCAAATATTGGTATACCTGCAAATTGAAACAGGTAAGCAATATTGTTTATTGGTCTATTCTTCTTTAAATTAATGTCTAGACATAAATTTAATTTTGTATGTTAAGACATAAATTTGACCCAAAAACATTTATGTCTAGATATACATTCAAAGAAGTATGGGCAAATAAACAATACATAATGCGTAAGTACCCTGCTTCAATTTGCAAGTACCAATATTTGCAGTTACTATTCACTTTTCGCATTCTCCAGAAAATTAAACATTTTTTATATATCCTATACCTACCTTAAAAACAAAATTGCCATTTTTTCTGGAACGTTTTAAAATGTGAAGGTTTATTCGGAAGCCTTGGGAACAGGGTAAATATCTATTTTCAACCATTGAAGTTTTATTTAAAACTTTTTTCCAAACGTCAAATTAAAAAGTGAATTGCGGGGTCCATTTAGCTGTGCCCTGTACAAGGTTTTTTTATATATCAATTTAGTCCCCCTTTATCTTTTTTATTTGACGTTTCTGACAAAAATGTCCCTTCATAAAAGTCTATTGATTCGTTTCGAGCAAATTGTTGGAAAAACTATATTTCGCTTTTACAGGAAGAAAGACTGGGCGTCGTCAACATTTTTAATTCCAATTGAAAGGTACAGGCAAAGAGGGCGATATGTCAAAAAGTTAATTTCAAGATAAACGCGAGGTTTTAAGAGCTCTAAAAAGTGATTATAATAATAATAATGGTAAAAGTAAGCATTCTTACTGAAGACTTCAACCTTATTGTAATAAAAAAAACGAAAATAAGACAGTTGAGGAAGTATCCAATAAATAATTCATCTTTACTGTGTATGAAATAATCGAGGAAATAATGGAATAGGTATTCAAGTAATATGAATATCCTTTCTTATTTGAGAACAATCGGTTCCTATTGCATAAAACACTACCATTCAGGCTTTTTTCCAAATCAGTTTCATTTTTTTGTTGTTACCTATTCACGAATAAAAACAAACATTTAAACTTCCTGAAGATTGAAAAATCCTCATTTTCATGAATGAAATATGATGATGCCTACACTCTACACCACTGGATCTCTCTCCAGTCAATGCTCAATGCAAATTTGACACTTACCTGTGAATGATGATTTCTGGATCCGAATGGTCCAGTTTTTGACACAGCAAGCACAATCTTACCATTTTTCACAGATAAAGTCACAATACAACACTTCACAAGCAAGAAAGTAGAAGTTTTCAAGTTGAAACCCCATGGCATCACCGCACCACCTTCAAAATCGTAACCAGCTGTTTAAAGGCAGCGTTGACGTGTACTAGGACTAATATTTACTATGTATCGCCTGTATCCAATGCACAAAAAATCATTATTTAATGAATGTTAGTAATTAAGCTTTGAGTAGCACAAAAATGTTTCACATTATTTATGATATGAAATGATATCATCATTAGACACTATCACCGTTCAACATTGAGTTGATTCACACGAAATCATGGTTGTAAATGTGTCAGATTATGCGATAATCTAGAATAGTGAACCTTGATGCACCTTCTTGAAAAATGAACAATACTCAATCCTTCTTAATTTTCATTGTATCATGTCTTATCAATCAATTTCGTACACAGAGGAATTTTCATTGATGAAGATTTGCCCAAATCGGCAACCGCGTCCAAAGCAGGTCAGTTTTTGGCGACGCAGATAGATATAACTCGACAAGGATAGCGATACAGTGAATTTCTCAAGACATACGTCCAAAATTGGATGATGGTGCCATTATTTTTGAAGGTTTCCTTCTCTAAAGCCTTATAAAACTCAATGTTCCTTTCTCTAGCTTGTTTTGTTTTCTAATCTTAATTAGAAGATTTTCATCGTTATCCTGGTATTCTGATTCATTAATCGCTACAACTTTTAGACGTTTTTCATACACTTTAGGTTTTATTATCTCGTAATTTTCACCCATTTTATTTTGAATCGTAGATTGAATATTTTCCACCCCTTTCTTTTCATTACAATTAAGTACAACACCGCCAGATTTTAGTGTGCGGCCAATTTGGACTCCAAACCCTATGTCAATTGAATCAACTCTTGATTTTGAATTGGATCTAATAACATCAGCTGGTTCTTTGTTATTTTTGGGTTTTATCACCAAAACATTATTTGCGACCGAAGCGTAAGATTTTTTGGGTCGATCGGTATCTGAGGAATTCGGTTGAGTGATGGCTGATCGTGAGAGATGTAGTATTTGTTTTTTCAACTCGGTGTTATCAAGTACTTATGAACTTACAGTTGATTTTAATTCTTCTGTCGTCTCCAATATTTAAGAAAGACTTTGTTGAAATTATATCTTTTATTGTCAAAAACTTTGAATACATATAATTAGATATTATAAAATAAAATAAAATAAAATAAACATTGATGAAAGATCACCCCGTCATATCCTCCAGACCGAGCCAAACCGAAGGATCTATGGTTCCCAGAACCGCAGCAGCATTTCCTCTCTGGATCGCCAAACTAATTCTTTGAGTGAAAAAGTTTTTGAAATTTTTATTTCTAATTTTTGATTTCAAACAATCTAAAAATGTTTTTGCCGCCTCACCCCAAGGACCATGAGTTTCCACGGCAAAAGGTAAAAAGAAGTAGCAATCCGATAACTCTCCATACTTTCTTTGCTTTTCTTTCTCAGCTAAAAGAGCAGCAGCACCCGATACTTTGCATGTTCGATTGATATAAGTATCAGCAAGAGTATGTTTACAGGTAGCATCCCAAACTTAGCTTTTTCCGGCCTTCCAAGGAACCAGAGTAAGGCCATCAGCTCGCTTCCCATCAGCCCTACAAATACCAACCGGCTCAAGTTCCGACGGAATCTCCGCTGATGCCAGTGCCCGCTTGATAATGTCGTTTATCATTCGATGTCTGAACAACCTGCCTGCACTTTTTGCGCAGCTTAGCCCATGAAGGCCATATTTGTCTGCTTTTTCGCTGCAAATACAGACATGTTGTTCACAAACCGGAAGACCAACTCGCAGAGCTACAGAAATGCGAAAGACCGAGTCCTCCAGAAGGTTCCCTAGAGTGGCGGAAGGAAGAGCGTTTAGCCATGCATTGCTTTCGGGAGGTTGGAGAGCTAGCAATCGTGCAACATCTTTTGAGTTTTGAAAATTTGAAAAAAGATTATTAAAATTTGTCTGACACAAAATTATATCTAAATCTTTCTGTTTTTTTGATTTTATAATTTTTGAAAAATCGCAGTTACTTATTCTGTTCCAATTATTTATAGCCATTTCAAAATCTTTATCCGGAAATGAAGAAATATTTTGAGGCAGAATATTATTCATTAAAATAGACACATCATTTAAGGATCCTAAGAATGCTGAGAAACATAGAGATGAGGAATCCTGAATTCCCAAACCTCCTAATTTAACAGGAAGAGAACATTGTATCCAAGAATTATTTTCCAGAAAATCAATATTACAAATATTTTGAATATTATTTTTGAGGATTTTGTCATATTTTTGAACAATATGGTATTTTCGTCGATCGAAAAATCCTCGCTACGACTCTTCTTCCTCTTATTCGGATTTGCCACGATGTCGATTTCTGAATTACATTGTTTACATTTCCAGTTCTTCTTCATGTGGAAACCCCTCAAATCCACATTTTCACATTTACCGTGATAATAATTTTTACAATTGATACACTGAATAACTGATTTTGCATCATCGAACAAAATTCCACATGCGGAGCAACGAGAACCAACGTCCGTCTCGTCCGGCATCTCGACACGCGATGCATCAAAATGGCTTTTATTTCTTTAAACGAAAACCGTTTGTTGTACGAAAAAATATCAGGAAGGAGTTAATTAGTTAACTCCAAAGTGAATGAGTATTTCAAAAATAATATTGATTTTAAGAAAAAGCAGTGACGTACTATTTTTCTCTTAAAAAAAAATTTAATACATCCTGTGTGGACGCCACTGGTAGAAATTTAAAAAAAAAACTTTTAAACATCAAAGAATGTAATTCAATAGTCAAAAGAAGGGTCTCAAATTTTGTAGAAATAACTGGAGTGGTAGGAAAGTTATGGCGAAAAACGCATTTTTTCTTAAAACTTTGACACCCTGTATTTCGGAAACGGAGCATCCCCGGACATATTTTTATTTGTAAAGTTTTCTCTTTCTGTTGCGTTCTACAGTGTGGAATAGCCAAATGGAAAAAAATCGATAACTAATGAATGACCCGAGGAATGACTTTTTCGAAAAAACACTCGTTCATTGATATTTTTGGTTGTACTTTTTTCTAGCAAAAATATTTTATACAGGGTGTATCATGTAGCATTGTCTGATATAAACTTTTTTTTATTTAAAATACAACACCCCGTATATTATTCAAATTTTGGATTCTTCAAATTTATTTAAAAAATCGAGGAAAAAAATTTAAAAAAATAAATTCGCAAGAACATTGACACATATCTACCTATCAGAAATAAAAAAAACACATTTAAAAGATTCTACAATTCTCTACAAGATAGTATGGAATTATTTCTCCAATACTTCATTATATTTTTGAGTTGGGCTTCTCCTTCTAACTCTGTATAGAATGCAAGAAAATAAGAAAAAGAAAATTTTTCAAATAAAATCATGTCCGAAGCTGCTTCATTTTCGAGTTGTCCTATCATGACCAAATTTGGCCACCAGCAAACTCCATAACAACGTGCTTGGTGGCAATTATAACGTAGATCAAAAGTTGTTTGTCATTTGCTATATTATTCTCGGTATGCGATCCTCCTCTAGTAATAATAACCCAAAAATATACCATACATTATAGCACTTGAAATAACAAGGGATCAAAATTCGAAGACAATAAAGTAACAAAAAAATGTGTGCTGACGTGTGTTGTCTTGAATAGGCAGGTACGTACTACATGGAATAGCATTCGCGAAAACAAAGTTTAGAATTTTTTTATAAGTACTTTGTGGAATTCATGGGAGATCCTTTCTTTGCTGCTGGAAAGTCCATGAACTAATTTGTACCGTCTTGCGCCTCTCTTCTAGGCAAAGTGACCTGTCTCCACTCTCCATTGTCAATTCACCAGAATGGTGGCAATGATTTTTGGAGAGCAAACTTTATCAAATTCTCTGCATCTGAATACAAAATTTGCTAAAAATTAGAGAAATATTTCTGATCATGATTGCATACAGTGACCCATTTGAAAGCGGGCCACCCTCATAACTTTTCAATTTATTGATCGATTTTGACGTTTTTTTTTTAAATGTAGAGAGAGAAAAGGTGTATTTTGAGGACATAAGTCACCCAGTTTTTTCCAAAAACCAAGGCCTACTAGAGCATATTTAGAGGCTGAAAAATCCAGAAAACATATTAGCGATTTTTTTAGAGAAAATCTGACTACGCCACTGGATTTTCCATCCCCTGAAATGGATCTGTACCAAGTTTCATGAAAAAATATTGAAAATTGAAGATTTATTATTTTATCATGCACCAAGAAGAATTTTACCTCGAAACTCTTGCGATAGCAAGTCTATCAGAATAAAATTATCAAATATAAACATTTGAAAGATATTCTCATGTCAAAATACAATGAAAGCAGACAAACGAGACGACAAATAAAATAATAAAAATAGAAAAAAGATTACACACAGAAATAATATTTTCGAATTGAATATTTTTTCATGAAATTCGGTACAGACCCATTCCGGGGATGAGAAATCCAGTGGCGTAGTCAGATTTTCTCTAAAAAAATCGCTTATATGTTTTCTGGATTTTTCAGCCTCTAAATATGCTCTAGTGGGCCTTGGTTTTTGGAAAAAACTGGGCGACGTATGGCCTCAAGATACGTCTTTTCCCTCTCTACATTTAAAAAAAAATCGTCAAAATCGATCAATAAATAAAAAAGTTATAAAGGTGACCCGCTTTCAAATGGGTCACTGTGTAGATTAAAAAAAAAACTTATGTCACTTTAGTAAGATTCAACTATTAAATTCACCTTGTGAACAGAGTCGGGCTTTGCAAGTTATCATTTTATAGAAATAGACCGCACTATGTCATGGACAATTTTGTACAGTTACTGATTCAAATAATCCTTTATATTTTGGTATTCTTCCGTATAGATCCATCTCTTTCAGTACCACACAATATAAATTTAACCCATGAAACTCAAATATCCACACGAATTATGATAAGAGTTGAAATTTTCAAACAAAGGCATGGAGCGATTTTACTGTAACGATCACGCTTAAATTCCGGAAACAGTATCTGATAGTGGTGTTGCTTTGTTCGCATCGCTGGAATGTATGCCGGCTTATTTCGATATTAAAATAATTTTCACATTTAAACGGTGTAATAATCTTTATTACCAGCTCCTTCACAAAGCCCATTGAGGTGTTCTGCAGATAAGATTAGAACGTATCATTTCTCTCTCGGCTCAAACTATTCAGAGTAAAATAGAGATATTTTGTTCAAAGGATCCCAAATCCCAAATAATATGCTTTTAATAAGAGACGTGTCCGTAGATGAAAGCGTCATTACTCGGAAACCGAACAATGCCTGATTAAACTCGATAAACCTAGCTGCTTCGACTACATCTTCAATTAAAACTTCCTGTTATTCATCCTGAATAATTGAAAAACTAAAATAAAATAAAAGCTTTTATTCACATCAGACAAAATTTTTACATTATATACAAAACGTTATCTCACATTCACACTCCAATATCCAACAATGGTTGATTTTGAGAATGAGAAGTGATATGATAATATAAATGAGTGCGCGTCTGCGTAATTTTTTATTCCCATCAACATGTTGGAATTACATTTAACAGCACTTCACTCTACGGCTTCAATCAACATTTTTGACTTTCAAATTTTCAGATGACAAATACCAATTTTTCATCATCGAAACCTTGAAGCACTGATATTTTATTAATATTTTGATATCTTGGTTCAGCTTGATAGCTATTGTTCCCGAGGAGATATTATTATACCTCAGGACATGTTGACACTTGGACTTATGTGAAAACTTGATTTGGCGAATAATTTTTTTGGAGGAGCGTATACTTTAAACCGAGCTTCAAACTCCAGAATATTGGATCATCTTTGCGAAAAAACTTTCCAGCTTTATTCAATTAATTTCCAGTCAACTATTCATATACAGTCACTTTTTTATGTTTTAAAGTTGCCCGTTCACAACCATTGTTAAACGACCAAAACCAGAACACTACTGAACTTATGGCGGAGAGCCTTCTTTTTATACTCCACAGTCCCCCCCTCCGCCAAAACTGCATAAATGGTCTGGAAATATCGAGAATTAATTAACAAATAGCAAAGCTTCTAGTTCAACAGAGAAGACACTGCAAAATTCGATGACCGCCCACAGTGGACCGACTTGGCGCCAAGAGGGCAGGATCCGATATGTTTGAGCGGAGCGCCGTGTGGAGCTGCCGAAGTATTTCGCCACATTGCTACCTTCTTGGAGCATTTCGTCTCAAAATGTTACCATTTTGGTATCGGCAACTGTTCACGAACCTGCAGTATGAGGTTTAAAGGAAATAACAGTACACTGTTCTCTGGTTCGTTCTCAGAGCAGGATAGCAGCACACCAAGCAGTCAATGCCATTCCCCTTGAAGCCTTGAAGCCTTGAAGATCACTCCCAGCATCCTTCTCACCCTGTGCCAGTCCACTCTGTCATTGGTCATCTTTGAGATTGCCAATTGAGCTAGGTCCTGGACAGCATCGTGTTTCAAAGATGATTGAGGGCTCTTCAGACATCACTGTAGGTGGCGGATGTTGTGGAAGTTTCCTCGTCACAATGAAGAATAGGTGTCGTGCCTCATCCGTGATTTGAAGCGCCTTCCCCACCTCTGGCCTATGCGG
Source organism: Orchestes rusci (assembly GCA_958502075.1). Classification (NCBI taxonomy): domain Eukaryota; kingdom Metazoa; phylum Arthropoda; class Insecta; order Coleoptera; family Curculionidae; genus Orchestes; species Orchestes rusci. The sequence goes on from OY293309.1 coordinate 21,446,456, forward strand.
TCGCAGATGGTCTAATCGTCCTTATTTCCGTTTTAAAGCAGCAGCAAGTCCACTCCTCATGCCCGGTTACCCAACGTGTACTTCTCCGGTATGTTGAACAAATCCAGCTGTCTTTCTTGGATAACGCCATTCTGGACTTTCTGGCCATTGGAGTATAGAGACATGAAAGTTTCCAGTGACATGTCTTCATCGGATTTCCTGATCTGCCTTACCCCAGCCTCCTGATCGTCATGGTTCCCAGCATACCAAGCCAAACCGTTGAAATGAACAACCCCCGGTTTTTCTTGTGTTGGCTTCTGGATCCCGTAGACGACGTCATTGATTCGCTTCTGAATCTCATACGGGCTTTCCCAAGAACTTTGAAGTTTTGAAGAGAAGCCACTTTGTCATTGTGGGTTATGCAGCCAAACCAAATCCCCAGCCTGGAATACGCCTTCTACGGCATCCACGTCGTTCTTCATCCTGTTGCTGGCACTTTGGATGTTCAGACGGAGTCGCTGATGTATATCGTCCATTTCTCCTCGAAGAACGCTAGCGTTTTTATCCCCAGCGACATCCTCACTAGGTTGACACAAACTTTAGATCGCAGGGCAGCTGGAGTTCATGACCCATGATGATCGTTGCTGGGGTCTCTTTTGTTAATCCGTAAACTGCAGAACAGTATGCCAGAAGAAACATATAAAAATGTTTGTCCCAGTCTCTTTGATGGTCAGAGACAACTTTGGCCAAGTGTCGATTGATGGTCCTGTTTATTCATTCCACCATGCCATCCGATTGTGGGTGCAGCGCGGTCGTTCATGCCTAGGCAAGGCAAGTCATACGCTTCGGCCTACTGGCTGAAATAATTCATCACGACCAGGATGTATTTATTTCATTCTTTCGACTAAGGAAAGGGTCTAGCATTATCTATGGCGATCCTCTCAAACGGGATTTCAACATCGTACTGGCGCATATGAGCTTTCGGGCGTTTCTGAGGTCCTTTACTCATTTGAGCAACTGCCTTGGGTATCTTTTGGTGTTAATAACAGTCCTCTATAGTCACACTGTAACTAGGAGAGCAATCGAAATGCATCAAAGTGGTCCAGGTTTCAAATCGTAATTCAGCTTCAATTGTTACCCACAGATGGCAAAGAGTCGTTAGCGATTTCATGTCAAACAAAAATGTTACCTAGGTAACATAACTGAAACAACGTTACGAATACTCTATCAAAATGCAACCATTTTTATTAGCTAGGCTGCATCAAAATTCTCACTATTTGATGATGATAGGTATCATGAATATATTTCTTGTTATACATTATTCTGAAATTTCAGGAATTTTCATATTTTTTTGTTTAATTGCATTAATTGATAGAGTAACTGAGTGACGTCATATCCTTCATTAACAACAGTCATTTCTGAACAAATCATGGACTTGATTGCATGTGGAATGTGAAGTGGAAATTTGGAAAAAATGAATGAAAATGTGATAAAAGTATCTTGACAAATTATTGACAAGCAATAAACGTTACTCTGACAATAAATAAGTAAAAGCGCTATTAGCAACAGCGCCCTCGAATGAACTGAGCAAAAAGAGGGACAGAATTTCGGGGATATTCGTATGTCGATTCGTCTCCTAGTCATAGTCATCCATAGCTGTGACACCTCAATGTTGGTAAACTTCAAAGCATTATTACTTAATTTTTTCAAATAGCCTCTCCTGTACTTTGTTACTTGGTCGCGTTCAGCTTGTCATTTAACGTATTTTTGGAAGATATAATCGGAAAAAAAATCGGCATATTAAAATTGTGACGATTTTTTTGCCTATTCAAAAAGCGGCTTCGAGCTGTCATCATCCGAATCATCAGACTTCCGAATATATGCTTTGTTCGGGTTCACTCAACATCTCCTCTGAATATCAGAGTACATTTTTAACCCTTCCGTAAGGCTGTCGATCATCTTGATGTGCCTATGGAAGCTTATCTCACCGTTGCCCAAAAATGTATACCTATACAGGGTGTCCCTGCGGGAACAAGCTCGATCTATATATGGAAAACTATACGTAGGAAAATTTTGAGAATGTTACAGAGAACTCCCTATATTTTATAACATTTTTGGATTCTACGTAAAATTTTTGGACGATATGATAAAACACACCCTATATCTAAGTATAAGGGTTTTTGAAATATTCAAGATTTTATGTTAAAACTGACGTTTTTAGGACCTGATTTAAATGTAATTTTTTTGTATCAGAAAGCGTTTTCATTAGATTTGTGTTGGATTCCTTATTGAAATGGACATCCTTTATTGGATTTTTGAGAACATTTCAATGACTAATGATATAGGGTGGTCGAATGATAAGTTCACAACTCAAATTGAGAAAACTGTCAAAAATCCATTTTTTAAGATGGAAACTCCCAAATTTTGTGATTTCATGTTGTCGGGCATTGAAAATAGAGGTAAGTTTACGTGAGATTGTCCTATGCAGAAATTTGTATTTTTGGAAATATTGCCAGTTTTAATTATATTTTTCGATGTTTCTATGGATTTCAAGTTCAGTTATCCTTAGTTGCTATGACAATGTTGAAAAACAATCAAATGTTAGAAGTGCATTGAGCATTCAGTTTCATTCAAAATCTTTTTTATAATCATGCCGCAGCGCTTAAATTACACATAGATTACTTGGATCTGTTTATCATTTATGGAGAATGTAATAAAGTTATATCAAGAACCTGTCACACATTTGCCATTCGATTTCCGGAAAAACGAAAGCCCTCAAAAGATGCTGTTAAGAAAATCATGGACAATTTTAGGAATTTTGGATCGGTCAAGAGAGTAGTGCAAAGAAATAAACCTATGTCGAATGATGAAAATATTGAAATTTTAATTTTGGGATATTTTCCTGTATACCCAACAATGTCTCTAAGAAAGGCTGCGTTAGCATAAGGATTATCCAAAAATACTGTTCATAGGATACTACTCAGACATAAATTTCATCCATACGCATTTTCCCGAGTCCAACATCTTGAAGAAAGTAATTCTCCAAGACGAATTGCATTCTGCGAATTTATCTTGGAACCAAGGAAACAATTTATTTTTATACAATATCATTTGAACAGATAAAGCAAAATTTACAAAAATGGTACTTTTAATCCCATTATTGGAGTGATAGAATAGAATAGAATAGAAGAATCTTGGCATTTCAATGATTATTGAGCAATAAGAAACGATAGCGTCGTGGCATTACATGTTTATCAAGAAAACTTAAATGGTAAGCAGATTTTTGCATCATTCTAGATACAGAATATTATGCTTGTTAACTTCTGGGTCAAGGCTATTTGAACATCCTACAGAATTTTGAAAATGAGTATTTGGACAATGTGCAGCTTGCTTTTCGCAGAAATCTTTTTTATCAACATAATGGAGCACCCCCACATGGCGGCCACCTAGTTGAAAATTTTCTCCTAAATGCGTTTGAAGATCGTTGGATAGCAAACAATGGTCCTTTCCTGTCGCCACCTCGCTCTCCCGATCTGACAGTGCTCGATTTTAGCATTTGAGGTACTATCAAAGATCGAGTGTACAAGACTCCCTTAACATCAATGAAAGATTGCATGCGGCGAGTAAGAAATGAATTTGCGAATTTGAGTCACGAGTCAATCAGAAAAGCGACTCATGAACATTTGCGGCTTAGATGCGAGAAATGTCTGGAAGCACAAGGACGTCAGTTTGAACATCTACCGAAATAAAATTAAAGCTAGTAAGATCAATATTTTTCTTAACATTGTATCCATTATTGACTTAAATCAACTTTTCGATGTTTTGATATTTCAATATTCAAATGTGTGATATGTTCTTGATGTAACTTCATTACATTCTTCATAAATAATAAATAGCTTCAAGTAATCTTCGTTAGTGTGTTTTAAGCGCCGCGGCATGATTATGAAAAAAATTTGAATGAAACTTAATGCTCAATGCACTTTCTAACAGTTGATTGTTTTTCAACACTGTCATAGCAACTAAGGTTAACTGAACTTGAAATCCATAGAAACATCGAAAAATATTATTAAAACTGGCAATATTTCCAAAAATACAAATTTTTGAAAAGGAAAACCTTGCGCAAACTTACCTTTATTTTCGATGCTCGATAACATGAAATCACAAAATTTGGGGGTTTCTATTTAAAAAACTTGATTATTGGCAGATTTCTCAATTTAGTTTTTGAACTAATTTTTCGACCACCCTATATTAATAGTTATTGAATTGTTCTAAAAAATCTATCAAAGGATGTCCATTTTAATAAGGAATCCAACACAAACTCAATGAAAACGCTTCCTGATACGAAGAATTTAATTTATATTAGATCCTAAAAACGTCAGTTTTGACATAGAATCATCAATATTTCAAAATTCCTTATACTAAGGTATAGGGTGTGGTACATGGCAAACCGGGAGCTTGCTCTTCTCCTTTCGGGCCATTGACACTCACACAATATTGTTTGTTCATGCTCCTAGTGGTTCAATATTCGAAGGGTTGAACTATGGACAGGACGAGAAGTTGTGAATTTGGATCATTCACGACTATTTGGTACTACTTGTTTTGTTCACGTACCAAAACCACGCCGTTGTAAATGAGTTCAAGAGGGTTGCTTTGTCGAGATAGACAAGGTTATGCTATCTCGAGATGTCATTTTCAAATCAGAAAGGGAAAAACCAGAAAAAGTAGTGGCGCTTTCTAGAAAAAAGTTGGATATAACCATGTGCTACAGTAAGCCTGGTATTGAATATGAAGAGGGAGAAAGACAATGTAAGATAGTCGATGACGAAATTGACGCAACCATAAATCAAAGAGATTCTCCAAGAAAAAGAGAACCAGAAATTTCAAAAGAAGTATTATCTGATGGTCCAAATTAACGTAGGTCTGATAAAGAGGATGCAGTCGGAACACTTGAAAAACGTCAGTCCAGATCTCTCACATGGATGCAAGATCATGTCATAACTGCTCAGGTCGAGGAGGGTGTAACAGGTGTAGTGTAGAAATTGATTGAGAGCTTATTTAATAATACTAATAATAAATTCATGTATCTTGTGAACAAAGCTTTTCTTAAACTATCCTAAAATAAAGATAATGCAAATTTGGAGTGAACAATCAGTGTTGATCTAATCAAATAGAATACTTTTCGATGGTATCAGTATCCGTATACGAAGGCACTACCGTCTAAAAAAACTCTCTTATGCAGTTTCGCTTCTTGCGGTCATGAGTATTCAAAATTGTTTCAGTCGAGCTTTCTTCAGAACTTGAACATAAAAAAGTATCTTCATCCTCGACTTCAAATTCCGACTTAACGGGTGTACCAGAAGTAATGGGACAAACGGTAACAGTAGATTCCCCACACAGAAATATCGCAAAAGACCCCAACTTGTCTTTGTCGAAAAATCATATCAAGAGAGATACAGGGTGTCAAAGTTGAATTTTAGATTTTGACTTTTTCAAATAACTTTTGAAATAATCAAGTTATTTTGATGAAAATATGGTTGTCGTTCGACCTGCAAAATTCATATCTGGCCTTGATATGGGTCTTACGTGTAGGGGGCGCCGCTTACACATCTTTTCACCGATTCAAATAGTTATAACTTTTTTGTACACACTCGAATATTTTTTTTAAATAAGAATATAGATTTTTCCGTCATTTTTACGTATAAAGGGTACGATTTTTAAAAGTTGATGGGAGTAACCTTTTCCAAGATATTTGCCCTTGAAGTAATCCATGCAATGTTGCTTTGAATAGAAAATTAACATTTAGGGCGTCGAAAACGCCGTTGTCACGGTATTTTGACAAGTGTCTCGATGTTCAATGTTTCTCATGAAAAAAAACTAAAAAAAAAATGAAAAAAACCGATCAATTTTTTTAAAATCAAAAAAATTGAGCATGCAAGCTTATGTCAAAATTACCATGATAACGTCGTTTTCAAAGCCTATGTTCATTTTCAAAATTTTTCATTGAATCTCACATTGCATGGAATAATTTCGAGTTCAAATATCTTGAAAAAGGTTACCTGGCCACTTCTACAAAGTATACCTTTTTCATGTTAACATGATGGGAAAATGAATTTTTCAATATTAAAAAAATGTACGAGTGCGTACAAAAAAGCTCTGACTATTCGAATGAGTGGAAACTCTGTAAGTGGCGCCCCCTATTAGTAAGAGCAATTCCGTGCTCAGATTTGAATTTTGCATGTCAAACAATACCCATAAAACCAATTTTATCGAAATAACTTGATTATTTCAAAAATTATTTGAAAAAAACGAATATCAAAATTCAACTTTGACAACCTGTATCTCTGTTGATATCATCTTTATCAAAAGACAAGTTGAGGTCGATCGCAATATTTTTGTGTGGGGAACCTACTGTTACCGTGTGTTCCATTACTTCGGGTTCACCCTGTATAGTCCCCAATACTTCACTTTTCTAATCAAAATCCATCGGTTTTTGTGAAATGTCATGATCAGTCACCAGCCAACGATGATTTATCAATATTCTACTATCGATCAGCGTCAAGTGAATTTCTTCAAGGGTTCCCATTAGCTAAAAATACTTGTGGGACTTCATTGAAACTACTTGTGTGCGGGACAGATATTTTCGTTAGGAAGAATAAATTACTCCCAAGAGGGAACAATGGAATGGTCCAGAGCCTCCTATTTAAAAGTCATTAAGTTGGCCATCTTCCAATTTACGCCTAATGAGTTTGTCTTTCGAGTAACGCCGATGAAGTTTTTAGAAGAAGCTCTTATCTTGAAGTAACATAAATGGATTCTGAGAATTCACTTGTCTTGGTAATCGGCTTGTATACAGTAAATGTGATCTCCAAATGTTTGACCAAATCACTTGGTAAAAAAAAAAAGTTTTCAGCTTAGCCCATCGTGCCCGAGGAGCAATTTAATCAGATAGAGTGTCTGAATGCGAGAAAAAGGGCGCTGATATTTTTGTATCATTCAAGCCGATAAGACACATTTATCGAAAAAAATTGTCATCAAAAAAGCCTCTGCTATTCTACCATCAATCTTCCTGAAGGGACTTTCTCAATCTGACAGAAAAGCTGAATAGAGGATATTGAAATACTGGTAGTTGACAAACATTTGAACGTTAATAATAATTCTTCAGTTCCTGAATAGAATTAATCATTCACTATTTGAAAAATAATGAATATCCAAATATTATAATATGGTAGATGAGATGGCGATGGTGGTTAATTGATTGAATCAGCTCTCTATGCATCAAGACTACTACGAGGGACAGAAAGACCAATGAGTAAAAAGAATTTCACAGGAGCAGTTGGAAACGTATCAAAAATTGGAATTCGTGAAGAATTTGTTGATATTGTTACCGAACATACAGTGTGTATCAGACAAATGGAATAAATTCGATAAATAGTTATCTATGAGACTAGTACGTTGTGTTAAAAATAAGTCACGCGAGAGAAATCTTTATAAATTCTCAAGTGACTTGTGAAGCGTAACGCACGAGTGCCATACAATGTTTCATTAAAGAAATGAAGGAAATCGTTTTTTTTCTATGGGATACTTAAATATAAGTTTCAGTGTCAGGTGTCAGAATAACTATAGACAGTGACATGTTTACATTTTGGGTCAAAATAGGGTTATTGTGTTTATTTGGTTGCCACGGCAACGTGATAGGTTGTTTGTTTGTTTGCCACGGAAACGTGAGGTTTAATCCATAACTCAGTAGTGACCAGTGAGTTATGGATTATAACACACTGATGTCTCATTTGAAACTTTACTTTTCCAAAATGACATCAATAATGACAACTATAACTATCATGCGTTAGATAAATTGATGAATGGGGACGTTTTCGGAAAAACGCGTGAACCCCATTGATACAGGGCTAGCCAGTTAACACTTTCTTATTTAAAATAGAACTTCTGATATCTAATTCGATTTTTGGATTGTTTAGTGTTCTCAGATTTATTGCAAAAACGTATATTTAGAAATAAAATCATTAAACTTCATCACAGAAATTTGCTAAATCACGATTTAAAATCAATAAGTACTGGGTACTGTACACTGTACTGTATACTGTTTATTTCTTGATAATGTGAAATTATTTTTATTTTTTGCAATAAATCCGTAAATAGTAAATACACTGCCGAGCATAAAATCCGGGTCACCCCATAATTTGCAATTATTTTTCAAATTTGAAGTTTTCGCGGGTTGGTTTGGGATGTAGCATATATTGCTCTCCTAAGACGATGATTTTATCATGATTGCTTCAATGAAAACAGAGTTTTTGTTATTTTGTTCAAAGTTTGACAAAAAAAGGGTCAATCACCCAAATTCCTAAAAACCATTATCAGCATATTGGTGCATTCTATGCGTGGTTTTATCTCTCAATCGCGAATTTTTCACGATAGTATTGATGTTATTGCTAAGTGGAATGGCCATTGGCTGTTGTGGCACGAATTGTGGCAGCCCTGGAAGATGGCCGCGGTCATCGCAAAATTGCTAGGTACTTTGGTGTGAGTATCTCCAGCGTGCAACGAGTATCGCAACGATACGGAAAGACTGGTCTTTTTAACCGAAAATCTTGCTGAGAAATAAGTAAAACAACTAGAGACGATCGCTGCTTCATGCTGCTGGATTCTCATCTTGAACTAGGTTTACTGGACCGCCACTTTTCCGTGAGCACCGAACTGCAAGGCTGAATTTTGCACGAGAGCACTTGGTTAGGACAATCGACGATTGGGGTCGGAAATTGATCTTTGATGAATCGCGATTTTGTCTCACGGGTTCAGATAGACGTGTGAAAGTGTGGCGTCGACAAGGCGGAAGATATGTTGAAGCATGTATTGCCGAACGACTTCCATTTCGTTGCCATAACTGAGCCAGTTATTGCATAGATTGAGACTTTGAAGATTGGGACTTTGAATGCGGATAAGTACTTCATCGACATTCTGGAAAATCATGCTGTACCGTTCATGGGTTTTCTTGGACAACACGGAACATTTATGCATGATAATGCACGTCCACACTCTGCTCGGTTGGTTACTGCTTATCTTGATGAGGTGAAAACCAGGCGATTTGTCGGGCCTGCTCGAAGTCCAGCCTCAAATCCCATCGCGCATATTTGGGATGAGATAGGGAGACGTTTACGTAGACATGTTCCGGCATCCAGCAATTCTAGAGACCATTGCAACATACTGATGCAAGAATGGGATATCATTTTGCAGGATGTTATCCAGAATATAATCCCAAATTTGCCTTGATATTTGCAAGTTGTTATCACTGCTCGAGAAAAAAATACTTGCTACTGAATCCCTAATATATATTTTTTTCAATTAGCAAATAAAAATTTGTTGGTTTGCTTTATTTTCAATAAACTTAAAAAAAAACAAAAATCGCTCTTTTTATTCAAGCAAATTTTGATAAAGTCACCGTCTAGTGATAGCAAACTATGTAACATCACAAACCAACCCGCAAAAACTTCAATTTTCAAAAATAATTTCAAATTATGGGGTGACCCGGATTTCATGCTGTATTTCCGAAACAGTCGTTAATAGGTTTAAGACATTGAACATGAAATATGTCTAGAATTTTCAAAAGAATCCAAAAACTTGCCGATATACAGTTTGCTGAATTCAAAATAAGAAAGTCACTGTTACATGACACACCCTGCATAAAATGTTTTTGCAGAAAAAAAAACGCAACCGTTTATCCGACTACGACTCAATTAATTTGTTATTGAGTTTATTCAATTTGGCCAATACACACTATGAGTTAGGACATTTAAATGGAACGCTACGTATGAGCCTGCTAAGCAGTCTGGTTTTCAGCAAGGAATTGGATTTGCATCTGCAATGTGCCATGTGGTCTGGTCAACAATCTTCTGAAATTTGCGGACGAGGGAAAAGTCAGTGCATTGACTCTTCTAGACCACACTAAAGCCTCCGATATGTTGAATCATTCTGTACTATTGGCTATTATTCTCCACTATATTGGTATTGAGAATTGTGCAATCAAATTGATAGAGTCGTATCTTGCCGATAGAACGCAGCAAGTTATACTTGATGATGACTGATCTGATATAATCGGCGTACCATCTGGCGTTCCTCAGAAAAGCATTTTGGATCCACTTCTTCACACGATTTATACTTCTGATTTTCATAACTTACTCAGCGTTTGTGACTATGATGTATATGCTGATGATACGCAGCTTCACTATTCTCTCGATATTGATAATTTGCAACGTGCCAATGTGGGTTTTCAAGGAGATATCGACCGAATTGTCAATATATGGAATCGACATCAACTGCAAATCAACCCTTATAAATCCAACATTGTACTGTTTGGAAATGAGACTGCAATACATTTTGCGAAGGATATGCTGAATAAATCTATAAATAATGTAAAAATCTCCTTTTCATTTGAGGTGAAAAGTCCAGGACTTTTGATTGATTCAGATTTGCGCTTCAGGGGTCATATAAAAATTAAACTTCAAAAAGCTTATGGCGCACTAAATCTTATATCTTCTCACAGACATCACCTAATCAAAGATGTTGAGCGTCTTCTGTGTAACTCGCTTGCTCTCTCTCAATTTGATCATTGTGATGTAGTTTAGGGGCCGTGCATTGATTCTTTGGATTCTCGGCGAATTAAGAAAGTACAAAATTCATGCTTGCGCCTTGTCCATAGAATACGACGCCGAAGCAGAGTATCACACCTTTTGAAAAATACTGGCTGGCTGAATATGCATAATGGACGGAAGCTTCATATAGCGACTCTCTGTTTTAAAATACTTTCTCGGAAAAAACCTCTATACTTGTATGAGAAGATTATAACTCGCTCTACTTAAAGTCCACGTAATACATCACTAGTCACAATTCCAAAACACAGGAAAAATATGTTCAAAAGAAGTTTTTCTTATGTGGCTGCTAAATGCATAAACTCATATTCTCAGATGGACTTCAAATACTCAATCAACATTCTCAGATCAAATCATAAAAAAACATCTATTGACTACGTCCTTTTTTCCACTCTTTTCTCCTGCTCTTGCCATAATATACATAGCAAAGTGTTTCACATTATTTTGTTTATTGTCAACCATCATTTTACCTACTTGTTGTTATGCAATATTTGATTTTTCAGAAGGGCTACAACAGCTCTCAGTACCTAGGTTCTGAGAAGCTGAGACTTGGCCTTTTTTTCTGTATGTAAATATTATAAATTAGTCTAACCTTATTCTGTGGATATAGCTACTGTTACAATGCATGTATTTATTATTATTATTATCATTATTATTATTATAGTGGCCAAGGGAATCAGATTTTTCTGCAATCCAAAAACATGTGTGAACAGACAATTGAAGACGAAAACAAAGGTTTTATTTATAATATTTGTTAGGGGAAAATACAATACTTCTCAGTGTTGCCACCTTCTTCCCAATAGACATTCCACGTGGCCGGTATCGGTTGAGGTGCCATAAGAATATGTCTTTGCTCCAATGTCGTCCACAAGATACACTGCTTGGACAGAGATTCTCCCATCCTCAGGTTGACAATAGGATATACTGCTCACACTCGGCCATCCCGACTCAAAAAGAGTTTCCATCATCTGATACTTCTTCTTTGTTTAGCGTTTTCATGCAAACACTACTTTTATAATAATAATAATAATAGAGCTTTATTTATCAAAAAGATAATATCAACAATCTCACTCACACTAGTTACAAAATATATCAATTTTATATTATATACATATAAACAACGATATCAGCAAAATAAATTATATCTAACCGATAAATTGCAAGGTGATGAATACTTACATTTATTGAACTCAAAAACCGTACTAATCAAAAATGATTGAGATAAAGTACACTCACTAGAAATAATGAAGTAGCTATCTAAGTATGAACCACTACACTATCTTAGTAGGATTATTTTTCAAATGTACAATCAGCAGCTTTTTAAATATTATTACATTTTCACTAGATTTAATATTCTGAGGTGTAAGATTGAATTGTACCACTCCCTTATAAAATAAATTTTTCATTGAACTTTTTTTATGGCTAGTTTTGACATACAAATTCATAGAGCTCGCTGATCTTGTACACCTTTCATGTATTTGTGAGACGGGAATTATGAACGGGACGACACCGATAGGCTTTTAAAAAAGTATTTATTTCAGAAACACAGACTTCACTTAAAACTATTGAACAATTACCATGAACAGCTATATGCTTTGACACATAATAAAAGTCGGCTAACTATGAATGGCACCTGCTTATATAAACTATAATAGCATATTCAGCACTATGTGAAATATACAATGGTTATACAGGGTTTGAGGATATGACTCCTCCCCTCTTAGAGTTGTCAACGTCCTCGTTGATCAAAGTTTCTAAAGTCTCTAAGGGGATTGATTTCACACCTTGTTGCTTATGCCAGAGGAACATGATTAACGCTAGATTTCCTATAAATACAATACATATGACTAAAAATACATAATGAGAAGAGGGTTGAACATTGTTTTCAAATTCGATGGGTTCTATGAGGTCTTCTTGAATTTTCTGAGGATTTTCTAAACGCCTAATCTGTAAATTTATCGACACATTTGTATCCTCGAGCTTCTGAATGTGCGGAAGTTCAAGAGAAATATTATTAACGTTGAGAGAATACCTAAATTGACCTATAATTACATCACACTTACTTTCTATGATATTACAATTCTGTAAAGTGAATTTTTGAAATGGAAAACAATTCTCAATGATGACTTCTTCAGACTTTGTACAAACTAGTAAGGAATTTCTGTAAGTTACTGTGTGAACTTGGTAATTATTTTGAACATTTGCAAATTGACAATTTGTTGGAAGTAGACATGTTGTTTCAACAGGGTCGAAGCAAATCCATTTGGTGTTAATTTCTATACAATTATTATACCATAATTCATCACAATAATATCTACTGGGATTTATCAATATTTTTGATTCGTTGTTTGGTGTAGGATAAATCAGTCTGAGATTACAAGTATTCTGTTGGAAAATGGGGATCTTAATCACTAGAAGTGCCATTTCTCCAGTTATTAAAAGACCAGTTTTGCTTATAAGTGTGAGTTCTGACAAGTGTTTTAAAGGCCATAACGTATTTTTTGGATAATGTATTTTCAAATACTCCCAAAGTTCCGTTACTTCATTTGAACTTAGTATTTCTAGATCCAATGTTCCCAAGTGAGCAAATGAAAATATACGTTACATTTTTTCTAAATATTGATTCAGTCCATTCACCATTATGTATTCAATTTGCAGTGTAATAGAAAGATTGACTTCCTTTTCGATTTTTGCAAATTCAAGAGAAATACGTTTTGAGTTGTCGTTTATAATTTTAACATTTTCTTTGAATTCACTTGCAATATTTCCTGCTAATGAACTCAGGTCATTTAACTTATGCATTGCATTAATATGGTTATTTTTTAAAATTTGCAAATTTTGCTGAATAGTTTCCAAGTCGTTGTTGTCGAGGTTCCCAGTGATGAATTTGATGCCACTTCCTATGAAGTTCATTAAACCGCGTTTGTTACGTATGGGTTTATTGTCTTCATAGATTTTCAACTTGGCATATGTGTCATATGTATTATTGAGAAGTTTTGAGATTTGTTGAAATTGAAAATTTGTCAAATTGTTTTCTTGATTATCTATTTTATGTTTTAAAATGATGAAGTTGCCTAATATTTGAGAAAATGTGTAGTCTATGCTTGTAATGTTAATTGGAATATATGTGCTATGGTAATGGCTTACAATTAGGGATGAAGAGATGTCTTCACTAAAGTAACCATTATTAAGAAGGTTGTGTACCAGAAGGGCCTGGGATTGGTTCACTAGAGCCAGGATCCGGATCAGGAGGTTGGAAATCAACAGGGTTTTTTCTGAGTCTCTTGATTTTTCTGATATGAGTTTTAATTGGCTTTTTCTTTGATATGCCCGTTACTGTATTTTTATGAACGTTGGCGACTTTTGTAGGTATAAATGGAGGATTCATTTTATTACGTAATGGATTTTTCCGGTATGTGGTTTGATCAGGACTGATTTCGGGGGGATCTTCGGTATTTTTATTTTGTTTTTGAGTATTTTGGTGCTGTTTCTGATAGGCATTTTTAAAAATTGATTCATGAAACGGAACGAGTTCTTTTTTTCTGATTTCGTTATACTGTTCGAAAACCGTCAGATCATTGTTGATGTTGGGTTCATTGAGGTACGGGCCGTAAAGAATAGAAAAGGGTGAATGTCCTGTGGTAGAATGTATACTCTGGTTATAGATTAGAATGGCGGAGATCATGAGGTTTTGAGGGGTGTCATCGGAGTTTTGCATTTTCAAGATTCGAAGTTTTTCTAACAGCGTAGAGTGGAGTCTTTCGACTGGACTATTGGAAGAGGAGTTGCCAGGAGTAGTATAATGTAATTCAATACAAAAGAGTTGGCAGAATTCCTTGAAAAGATGGTTTCGAAACTCAGTTCCTTGATCAGATATGATCTTTTGAGGGGTGTTGTGGTGAGAGAAGAAGTGACGTAACTTACTCAGGATTGTAACAGCATTTTTGTCAGGGATGAAGTATGCTTGAGCGTATTTTGAAAAGGAATCTATAATAGTTAAGAATTGGCAGTTCAAAAATTGAAAAATATCCAGATGAATTGTTTTGAAAGGTTTTTCAGCGAGGAGAGGTCCTTCGTAAGCGATTTTGTAAGGGTGTCTCTCATATTTGTTTTGCAGACATATTTCGCAGTTATTAATAATGTAGGTTATCGAATCTCTAAGTTTTGGCCAATAGTATTTTTGTTTGAGGGTGGTATAGGTTTCTGTTATGCCGTTATGATTATTTTGGTGATAGTTGGCAATTATTTCCTTTTGTTTGGTAGGGTCAGTGACGTCATTGAGGTAGATGTTGGACAGAATTAGTTTGGCTGAAGGATTCAGGTTCTCATTCACAAGGCGTTGAAATTCTAATTTGAGTTCGGGGTCTTGAATGAAAATTGTAAAAGAAGTGTCAGGTTTGATGATTTCCTTGAAAATTTTGGTGATATGTTCCTGTTGGTCGGTTTTAGAAATTTTAACGAAGTGATGATTTTCGTTAAATGGTCTAGTGAATGAAACTTTGTATTGATCGCCGTAAGTTATGATAAGTCGATTTGAAGCATAGTTTAGAGGTAGTTCTGAAATAGGAATACATTTTGCTGTAGTATCGTTATTAGAGTGAACGGTGATAAGAGATTGATTATCAATATCGTTTTTATTTATGAGATCTTGTTTTGTCGGAGCTTGTTTCATGACAAGCTCGGTATATAGTTCATTTTCTACAAAATCAGCAAGATCAAAATCCGCAAGATTAGCAACAGTGTTATCGACATTAGGGGCATTTGACTGATTATCTGCGGTTTCATGTACGTTTAGCTCGATTCTTGATAAAGCGTCTGCAACAAAATTTTCTTTTCCTTTTTTATACTTGATTTCGAAATTGAACTCTTCTAGCTTCAGTCGCCAGCGGGTCAAGCGGGAGTTGGGTTCCTTAATTTTTGCAAGCCAAACCAAGGGATTATGATCTGTTTCGATCATGAATTTTTGACCGTAGAGATAGGGCCGGAAGTTTTTGGTGGAGTCTACTATGGAAAGAAGTTCCTTTTCAATCGTGGAATAGTTTCTTTCTGCTGAGTTTAAAGTTCTGGAGTAGTATGCTATGGGATGATCATTTTGGGACAATACGCTCCCTATAGTAATATTAGAGGCATCTGTAGTGAGTTTGAAGGGCTTGCTGAAGTCAGGATACAGCAAGACTGGAGAATTTGAGATGAGCTCTTTGCACTTTGAAAAGGCGTTTTTGTACTCGGAATTTTCGACATTGATGGTACTGCCTTTTCGAAGACATTTGGAAATTGGAAAAGTAATTTTTGAAAAATTTTGGATGAACCTGCGGTAATAACCGATTAACCCCAGAAACGCTTTTATTTCTTTTTGAGTTTTGGGCAGGGGATATCGTTGGATAGCCTCAATTTTCGTAGGGTTGGGTTTGATTCCTTCGGGCGTGATGATATGACCTAGGAAGGCTACTTCTTTGCATACAAATTCCGATTTGTCGGGTTGGACCTTGAGATTGACTTCTCTAAGCTTTTTGAAAATAACACGGATATGATCTAGATGTTCAGAAAGAGATTTGGAAAAGATTACAATGTCATCCATATAAACAAAGCAAAATTTATACAGATATTCACGTAGGATTTCGTCCATCATCCTTTGAAAAGTCGCAGGAGCGTTTTTCAGGCCAAATGGCATGCGAAGATATTCGTAATGGCCATTGTTTACAGAAAATGCCGTTTTTTCAATAGACTTTGGGTCCATCTCAATTTGATGGAATCCTTGTGCAAGGTCGAGGGTCGTGAAGTAGGAACATTTTCCCAAGTTGTCAAGAATCTCCTCAATTCTGGGGAGAGGGTAAACTTCCTCGATGGTTTCATCGTTTAGACGACGATAGTCGATGACCATGCGAAATTTCTTTTTGCCAGAAGCATCGTCCTTTTTTGGGACGATCCAGACTGGTGCGGAGTAGGGAGAAATTGAAGGTCTAATAATTTTGTTATCCAGCAATTTTTGAATTTGGGACTGGATTTCGGCATTCATTACAGGGGGGTGTCTGAAGGATTTGACGTAAATAGGACGATCGTTGGTTGTTCGGATAAAGTGTTTTGTTTGGCTTGTAAAAGATAAATCGCAGTTTTCATGATACATGATGTCTTTGAACTCGTGACATAAGGGAAGAATTCTGGATTTTTCTAGGGGAGTTAAATGTTGAAGTCGAAGATCGGTAGCAGGGTTGAATTTCGTCGGGGTGTCATAAGAAGGGTCCATTATTTCGAATTGGTCTTGGGGAATGACTTTTAACCTTTGATGAAACTTTATATTGATCATTGGAGCAGGGTTTGGGATTTTACAAAAACCATTTTTTACTTGAACGATGCTATCTGGGATTATGTGATTTTGGATTTTGAAAGAAGGAAGAATGGCTATACCGTTTTCGTAATTTACTGGAACTATAATAGAATTTGTTTTTAAGTTTCGAATAGGCTTAGTCAAGGGTTTGTTATAAGCGAGAGAAAAGGGGATTTTGATGTTTTTTAATGTTAGAATTTTTTTCTCGTAATCAATTAGTGCATTTAATTTTTTCAGATCTCTACTACCTATGAGAGCATCAAAATCGTTATGCCAATTAAGCACACGCATCGAAAAATGTTCTTTTATGCCTAATTCTTCTAATAATGGAATTTTCAAATTATTATTTTCATTATATTTTTGTTTACATGCTACAACTTCAAAGGATTCGTAAAATATACAATCAGGGTACAATTCAGCTATTGATGGTGAAATGATGGAATCGGATGCTCCAGAGTCAATGAGAATAGTGATTTGTTTTTGGGGTAAATGGAAGTATGGGAGTTCTATCTGTTGTGCTAGATTGTTTAGGTCGATGGGTTTTCTGGAGGCGGTGGATGAAAATTTTCGGTTTGTTCAATGGAATGAATGTTTGTTTCGAGAGTTTCGGTAGGATTTTCGAAGATATTATCAGAGTACTGTTTTGGATAAGTTGGGTTGTCGTTAAAGGAATAGAACTGTTGGAGTTGGTGTTGCTGAAAATCGTACTCTTCTGAGGTATGATTTTGTTCATTTCCATTGAAAGAGGGCTCAGGATAAGTCTCAACATTGGTGAGCTCTTGAGAAACGAAGTTTCTAGGACCAGAGGGCTGGAATGCATTTTGAGGTCTAAAGTTATTTGTTTTTCTGGAAGGGCCAAATGTCGAAGTTGACATGGGAGTTGGCGGTTGAATTCGGGGAGGTCTATTTTGTGAGGCTGGATCAAAAACATTTCTGGGCCGATTGGAATTAAAGTTGTTGGAAAAGTTTCTTTGAGGAGTCCGAGAGTGAACATTTACAGGTTGACTGATAAATCTTGGAGGCCCCGGAAAAGACATGGGTGGGATGGGCGGAAGAGTTTTCACTTGGTTTCCTGAAGTTTGGGGTAAATTTTGAGGGTCGGAAATGTTAAATGCTGAATAGTTCATGGTGTTATTGGAGATGTGAGTGAAATTTACCTGAGACTCTATCATATTATATGTGAGGACATGTGAAAATGCATCGTCAATTGTAATAGGATTCACTAACATTAGCATAGTTTTCAGCGTTTGTGGCGAATTAGCAGTTGAAATAAGTACGGCTGTTTTTTGAACCTGACTCATTAAAATTGCTTTCGAATTTTGATCGGCAACGTCGCACTGAATTTTTGCAAAAATTCGTTGAATAAAAGTTTTTAATCTTTCTACAAACTGCAAAATGTTTTCGTTCCTATCAATCTTGAAATATTGAAGTTGTTGAATCAATATTTGATACGTGATGGGATCTCCAAATTTTTGACGCAATGCTTCCTTAACAGAGGGCCAACTATTTAAGTCGGGCCGAGAAAGTAAGAATTCTCTGGCATTGTCGATAAGTTTTGATTTGATTGCGGCTATTATAATTTTCTTAAGATCTTCGTTCCCATCATCATTATATAACGAGAAAAATTCGTCAATTGAAATTATAAAACTTTCTAAGTGATATTGAACACCAGAAAAAGTTGGAAGTAATGAAACGTGGAATCTAAAGTTTTCCATTTTTGAATTATTTGAATTTATTTCTAGATTTACTAAAGTATTTTCTGTAGATTCGGAAGTATTTGAATCCAAACTAATATCTAAACTTATGTTTTCAAATAATTGAATAATGTTATCTTCTTCAGAAGTATTGTCAGAACTTTCACTTCTTAAACCTAACGCAGCCCGGTTTCTAGTTAAAATTTGTTTCAACCTTTTTGACGAATAAGGAGAAGCCTCAGACATAAATAAATATAGAAATGGCAAAACTAGCAATTACTTACAGAACATTCAAGGTAAAACCCATAAAGCTTGCTCTGAAGAGGTACGCAACAAAGGACATCCTATAGAGGTGCGTCTAGAGTGTCTTTCTGGTCTGGAGGTGTCGCTAGGAGTTGAAGGGTCAGGAACTCTGGAACTCTGGAACTCTTCTGGTCTCCTGTTCTTTTTCCTCTTTCAACTCACGGTGGAATACTTCTCGGTTGCTCAAGATGAACGTACGGCAGCTGGTCAGAAAGAATCGTTTGATTCTTCTGTATAGTGAAAAACTGCTCACTTGCTGGTAGTTCTGGAGATATTGAAGAAGTTTCCAAAGTTCGGAATAGCACGCAAAGATTTTGAAAAATCACTTCCACTCAACGAAAACCGATAAAGCGTGGAATCGCACTATCCTGTTCGCAGCGCCAATTATGAACGGGACGACACCGATAGGCTTTTAAAAAAGTATTTATTTCAGAAACACAGACTTCACTTAAAACTATTGAACAATTACCATGAACAGCTATATGCTTTGACACATAATAAAAGTCGGCTAACTATGAATGGCACCTGCTTATATAAACTATAATAGCATATTCAGCACTATGTGAAATATACAATGGTTATACAGGGTTTGAGGATATGACTCGGGAATCAATTGACAATTCAAGTATTGCGGCAAGAGGTTATTAATGATTTATAAATGAATATCATGGTTTGCAAATGAAGAAACTCATCAATTTTTAACCATCCCAAACACTCAGTCATTAAAGCGACACTAGTGTACCTATTACATTACAAGATCACTCTCATAGCTTTATTTTGAATGATTTGTAATCTCTCAAAACTAGCTTTGGGGCAACCTGTATAAATTAGAGATGAGCAGTAATGGAAATGTGGTAGAATCAATGTATTGAAAACTGTAAGTTTCGTAGACATTGATAGAAATGGCGAATCTCTTCTCAGAAACCCAATCTTTTCCCAATCTTTTTACATATATAGTCTATATGGCTGTTGAATTTTAGCTCCTGAACCAATATAAAACCTAGATATTTAATTTCATTCACAATTTCTAATGGCTCGTCATTAATCTTGATACATAAATTGAGGCTTAAAAATCTGAATCGTAAGACGGGGTTACCAATGAACATATATTTAGATTAACTCTCATTCACTATTAATTTGTTCATCTTAAAAACCTTTGATAGTTTCCGCAATTCACAGTTGATTGTTTGAGTGACCTCAACAAAAATCTTCACCGTAATAGTAAATGAGTGTCATCTGCGAAAAAGTGTATTCTACATTTCTGTAAAACTTCTCCCAAATCGTTGATATAAAGTATAAACAGAAGTGGACCAAGTACGCTACCTTGAGGAACACCGATATTGTTCAATTCTGGGTCCGACATTGAGTTATTAACTCTAGTTACCTGATAGCTGTCTGTTAAGTTATGCTGAATCCAAGAATAAACAACCCCATCGAATCCATATTTCTTCAATTTCAATAATAATATTTTACGGTCTATAGTTTCGAACGCTTTTTTGAAGTCTATAAAAACTGAAATGATACCGACCCTTGGTTTATCTAGGATAGTTTTCATATCAGATACAACTAACTGAAGTGCTGTTTCACATAAATGTGAATTACGGAACCCAGATTGGTAGCTGTGTAGTATTGTATTCAAAGAGATGAATTTAACTATTTGATTGTAAACTACTAGTTCCAACAACTTCTCACAAAAAGGTAACATATTGATTGGTCTTAGTTGATCGGCTTTGTTTGTATTCAACACTTTAGGAACAGGGATTATAGTTGAAGTTTTGAAGCTCTGAGGAACTAAACCCTTTTCAAGACTTAAATTTATCATATTGAGTAAAGGATAACCTATGATATGGAACAGGTTCTTGATGACGTCAAGGCCTATTTCGTCAGTACTGTTTTTTTTCCTCTGTGATTTGATCAAGTTTAGCAGCTGTTGGATGGTGATTTGCTCGAATCGTTCCATTTTCGTTCGTTCCATGAATATGTCTGTTGTTTATACTCACGCTATAATAAACTCACTCATTTACTTTCTGAGGAGCCATGTTCCCGCGGTCATGACTAACACCTTCTATTTTCAGCAGACACCCTCACACAGTCGTGATCTACACATTCTCTCCTCTTGGTAGCCATGTTCTCACAGTCATTACCTACTCATTTTCCTCCTAGTAGCAACACTTACGCAGTCGTGACTAACTCTACCTGTTCTTAGTAGCCATGTTCTCAGTCATGACCCACTCACTTTCCTCTAAGTAGCCACGCCTTATCAACTTACCCATATTGGTTTTAAGAAAAATCGCTCTCACCTTGACATTCATATCATGTTCCAAAGCATACACCCCCTTATAAACATTCCTACAATGAGTTGAACATTCTAGCTCAGACACATCATATCTATCATTTCACATCTGTTGGGAGACCTTGGATGGTCCCTTTCATTCAGGCACCCAATTTCTACTGGATCCAGTTTCCACTATTGAAGTCTGGACCTAAGCAGGATCACCAATTTCAAATATAATCGGCTTGACACGGCGAGCATCAAACCAATCTTTCTGCTTTCTCTGAGCGCTTAATATTCGCTCACTCACAATTTTTTTTAGATTCGTAACATCCACAATCTCACTCGGTTCATCGGTCCCTTCCTCATCCACCATCCCTTTACGGAATTCAAACAAGACCTCACCGGGAGATACTCTCAAACTTTATTCATCCTACCATTCAACCCAATCTGTATTTTTGTGATATTCACATCCCACTCATCACTTTCTTTATCACCACCCATAGCTGCCAATGCATTCAGTATGGTGGCATTTGGCATTGTATCTTTCTACTTGCTTATTACCTCTGGGTATTCCAACTGGATCCAAAATTGATGTCGAACTACCTATAAACTCCTTACAAAATTCTCGAAATATTTTTGAGTATTTTCTTTCAATTTTTCCTCAACATAGTTTAATTTCGTATTCTTCACTGCATATATAAAACAAAATTTTGTATAAACATCCACTTTAGCAAGAATTTGACTATCTTCCTTCTTTGACTTAACGAATGGACCCACATGGTCTGCATGGATGATATGGAAAGGTCTTGGGATATTCTCTATAGGGTGTAGATACCCTGGTTTTCCAGCAGATTTCTTATAGTAGAAACAGTCAATGCAATTTTGCACATACTTCTTATCGAACCGACGTATCCTTGAAAACCAAAATTTTGAAGACAGTAATTCATAAGTCAAATCATAGAAAAAATCATCATGATTCAGGCGTGTCGCCTGCCAACGAGCAGATTTGGCAGTACGCCCCTGTTCCCTTCTCCGTCTTATGATAAACGTTATAGCGTCTAATATCAAATTCACTTGATGTTTCTTTACTCATTTGTCGATTTCCAGACAACAAAATAGTTTTGATGGTTTTTATCTTTGCGTCCACTTTTTGCACATTCATCTTCTGAAATGACAGAAACCAAAACATTTGCAGTCTGTGTAGGTGGATTGCGATTCTACAGGTCCCATCTGTTTTTCTGGCCTATGAACCAGCTCAAAGTTGAGTTTTTGTAAGTCCAAAACCCATTGTCCTATTCTTGGGTTCAGTTGTTTCTTGAGCAAAGCATTTCGAACTGCAGAACAGTCAGTAACAATCTTGAAATAAGTTCTCAGCAAATAGTATCGAAATATTTTTGCGGAAGCAACAATGGCCAAAGCTTCTAGCTCAAACGAATGATACCTCTGTTCACAAGCAGTTGTGTGTCTACTAAAATGGGTTATGGGTATGGGTTCAGGGGCTGCTCTCTCGATTGGTTCCGTTCATATCTTACCGGACGAAGGCAGTACGTCATATCCAGGGAAGAGAGATCCGAGGTGGGGTGCACTAGCTCTGGTGTTCCACAGGGCTCTGTGTTGGGTCCACTTCTCTTTCTTTTGTATGTCAACGATATAATCCATACAAATATACGAGGAAGTTTCACCTTGTTCGCGGACGATACCTCCATAGTATGGCATGGAGCGGACATAGACGCTATGAAGACAGTAATAACTGAGGATTTTGCGACTGTCAAGGATTGGTGCAGCGCTAACCATCTAGCCCTGAACATGGACAAGACCAGTATTCTTGGATTCAAGTGTGACCTGGATGTTGAGTTGGCTGGAGCGCCATTACAAAAAATGCAAAGTATTAAGTTTCTTGGGATCCAAATAGACACGATCAGGGCGACCAAGAGGGAGTTGGGACCGGAGACTGCGAGGACTGTATATTTTGCGCTGATCGAGTCAAATCTGCGTTATGGCATACCTTTTTGGGGTGCAAGTACGAAGGAACTCTTGAATGTGGTATTCTTACAACAAAAAAGAACAGTGAGATTCTTGTGTGGAGTCGCTCCGACAATATTTTGCAAACCATTATTCAGAACAAGACGCATCCTTACACTGACCTGTTTGTTTATTCTGGAGACATCTGTGCTTGTATGTAAACATCGAGAAAGAGATCACACCCGACCCCGAGAGACTCGCCAGGCTCTGGACCTGCCCCTGCCTCGACCAACTACGGCTGTCACTCAAAGATCCTTTATTTATAAAGGAAGGAAAATCTACAACCATTTGCCGGCACGGTTGAAGTCCTTGACTGAACTGAGGGTGCTGAAGAGGAGGTTGAAAGATATTTTACTGGTGAAGGCTTATTATAGCATGGATGAGTTTTTTGAGGATACATTGGAGTAACCAATACCTCAGTTCAAATTCTCCCTCTGTTCCTTATTATCATGTATCCTCTAAATTACCGGCATTTCAATTATATTATAATGATACATTGCCTTGCTAAACTGTTTGAGCTTTAACCTTCGTGCGTGATGTCTGTGATTTTTATTTTTATTTTATACAATTTTAACATACTATATATTTTAGCTAAATTTTTGTCGTTATATTGTGTTTTTTATTATGTTAGTTATAGTATAGTATGCTTTGTCAATAGGAATGTCTTATTTTTTGACAATAAAGTACATTTTTGATTTGATTTGATTTGATTTATCCCGCAACACTTTCTTTGGAACTTTTCTCTGTTTTCTGTACCAACATCCCAGCAATACCTATCCGACTAGCATCAGTTTATAGAATACTGCTCATACTTGGATCGAACAAACTTTATGTAGGCCACGTCATCATTTCTTTGATAAGTGTCTTAAAAGCAACGACTTGTTCAGCTGATTCCTAAATCCATTCCTGTCCCTTCCTCAACAACTTAGTTTGAGGATGTGCTTTGGATGCAAACTTTCCAATGAATTTTCGAAAATCTCTATCTATTTCTCGTTAGGTACCAATCTTCCATCTTCTATTTTATATCTTAAATACGAACTTTAGTAAAACGTAGATCCTCCAATATGTTATCAATAGTACGTTGAAACGCAAAAGTAGCTGTAGTCAACCCAAATGGGACCCGTAAATATTCATATTTCCCATCAAGTGTCACAAATGCAGTGTATTTTACTGAATTTTCTGCAATCAATTGCAATCTGATGATATCCACTGAGAAAATCTAGTGTCGTGAAATATCTACAATCAACAAACCGATCTATCAAGTTCTCGATGACTGGTAGAGGGTAAGGCGCTTTGATGAGAAGTTTATTCAAAAATCTATAATCCACGCACAGACGTTTTTGTCCTGATTTCTCCTTCACCAAAATGGGTGAAGGAGAAATCAGGAGGGCTTCCATAAAGCGAAAACGAAGGTCGAATAATCCTATTCGCCACAAGGTCATCGATTATTTCTCGCAGTTTTTTTTTCTCACTCTGGGCCATTATTCTTAAATGTTAAAATGGAACTCAAGTTAGAAAGAGATGCAATTGTGGAGTGCCAACCACAATTGCATCTCTTTCTAACTTAAGTTCCATTTCAACATTTGGAATAGCCCTTAAACCTGTTCCATCGGTCGCAAAACAATCTTCAAATTCCGTAACCACTTGGCCTAATTCCTGTTGTTACCCAAGCTCAACATTTCCAACACACACATCGAATCTTTCTCCATCGTCACGAATTACATTGACCTCACAACATGGAAAGAAGTCTAGTCTTGGACCCACTCGCTGGTAATCAACTTGAAAACTTTTTGTAAAAATTTTGTCCTATCAGCACCTTCGCCTCTGGAACACATCTTTCAGTTATAAATAAATCGATAATCTCCACCACATTATCAATTTTAACGGAAACTCCCATAATAGTGTCCTCTACGATGATTTCAGTGCCTCCAAAAACTGTTAGTATGATAGCTCTGTCGAGCCATGTCATTTTCAGGCAAAAAGACTCCGCCTGAGTTCTGGTGATCAGAGAGCATTCGCTCCCAAAATCTAGAAAAACCATGACTTCCTTTCCATTGATCAATCTAGTTTTAATGAACTTTTGTTTAGCACCCGAACGAGTGTTCAAATTTAAAGTCGTTTTTGTTCGACTACTACCTGGCTTTACGCCTCCTCCCTTGTTTCTCTTTAGACTAAAGCAATCTTCTGCTACATGACCCATTTTATTACAATGAGTACACTTGGATATTTTCTTTAAAAGTGGGCCATCACTTTTCCTGTGTCCTTTTCGCTGACAATCGAGACATTGGGTTTCACTCATCGGCGCATTTCAAGCAGTACAGTTCATCAAATATCCTATCTTGCCAACACGATAACATTTTACACCTTTTCCATTGAATATTTTTTAGATAACTTTCGCCGATTATTGTTTTGGTTATGCAAACGTTCAGTCGCGTTGTCAGTGAAGAACGGTTTCAAATAAACAGCCAATGCAGATGGGTTAGCAATTCGAGCCGCTTTGACACCTAATTTTATGTACGCGTCGTGAATGTCCACAACAATCAAACCAACCACATCTTTTTCCGATAAATTCAAATTCATTTTTCTGGATTGCGCCTAATTTTTCGTAACAATACTCAAATGAGTTTCAACCAGCCTTGGGTTTAATTTTCAACATGTCCATTAATAAGTGATGTAAATCACGAGTCGTTGGAAAACTTTGTAATAAGAGTTCTTCAAATTCTGGCCAAGTACGCGGTATAAAAAAGAGAAAAAGTCTTGTACCATAGTTCTGCTGAACCTTGGTGCCACACTACTGCTAAAGTTCATGAAAAAGTAACATGTTATGATTTATCGATCAACCAACACTTCATACTCCAAATTAATACCAGCGGTTTTGTTATTTCTGCAAGAAGTACAGTAGATCCATGCTTTTCCTAAGAATTTTGGGAAATACGCAACATCTTTTTTTTAACTTGTGTGGTGGATAAAACGCATTTATTCTCTTTGTGTCCACTAGTGCCAAAATGTTTGTCTTTTAACGCTTTTCATAGTCCTATTAATTAGTTTTATCTATTTCAATCACATTTTATTCTTTTTACTCATTTTAAACTACAATTTTAATTTTTTTAACAATCAAACATTTTATCTCTTATCTTTTAACCACCAATCAAGTTAGTTATGTCTAGTGTTACGTCTAATTCTTTTTATTCACACTATATGTACAACGTTCAATGTTTCCGTATATCTTTCTTACATGAGTGATAAGTGTTTTTTGTTTACTCATAATTGTTGTCCTGATGAAGGGAGGAAATTGTTTCCCGAAAGCTTGACTTTGCGATAAATGAGCATGTAACTGCCCAACTCTATTACTGACTGCTTTCTCACCAATTTTCTTTCCACCGTAACCGTACCAGTCACCAATTCATCCCCTGCACATGTATTTTGGACATACTGTATTCGTTTTTTGTTAATTACATGCAACAAAAATGGGTTATAAACTATAAGGCAATATGAATAAATCGAAAATATAAGCGACTCACATAATTCGTTTTGATTCGTTGATTCGTTGATCTTGAATTATTTTTTTCACAATATTGTCAGTTATATTCAAAAGTGCCGCCATTGTGCTATGATTTGCTCTTGATCCCGATTGATGAACAGGAAAAAAATATATTATTCAAAATATTCCACTTCTGATGTGAACACAGTCAATTGAAGACGAAAACAAATGTTTCATTAATAATATTTGTTAGGGGAAAATACAATAATCAGTCTATGACTGCGTAAAACCAAAAACGTGGAAAAGATCCAAAAATCAATGACATCAACCTTACGAGATGATAATTAACCCAGGGCTTCATCGTTGCCAAGTCATGCGTTTTTCTTGACAGTCTCACTTCCAGCTGTTATTTGAGCGGGGTATTCAAAAATCTAGATTCGTGTTGTATTTTATAGTAAATTACAGAACGAGTTATAGAATATATCCTGAGCTTTTCAATAATACCAACCAGTTATTATGTGAATATTTTGTTCACGTGGGTACTTTAGGATCAAAATGAGGTCTGATTTGTGTTCGTAGATACTGAAAAGATACTTGAGACTGTAGTATAACAACCCGGGATCCGTTCAACGATGAAGTTGAATGAGGTAAGTTTGATCAAAAGACACCTACGTTGTGATTTGCATAGAGCTACTTACCTCGAATGCGTCCGACAAAACAATAATTGTGGAAGCTTCAGTGAGAAGGTGTTATTTTTAAATTAAACACGCAGTTGTAAGAAACCCTACTTTTTTGAAAATATGTTGAAAAAGGGCCGTACTCAACCTGAAATTCATGCGGGGAAAAGAGCACGGCGGAGAAACCCACAATATTCCAAAAATCGAACCATGCTGTACAAACGTTTTGTATTTTGACTGCAATCAATAAAAAATGAAATACTCGTTTTCCGCATCCTAACTTGGAGATACACGCTCAAGCAAATATACAGTTCATGTGGTCCAAATCAGGGAATACTGAGGTCCCGTACGGGAGACTACTCAGCTAAATTGAGTCAATATCTCTAGATTGTTTGTTGAGGATACGGAGTTCCCATACGGGTGGCTTCTCAGTTCTAGTTGGTAAATTGAATCAATATTTCTAGATGGTGGCTACATGATTTGTTGTTTCACTAGAATATTCACTCGTCAGGGTGGTAAAATGTTAATCAATCTAATCTAGAGCCTATACATGAGGTCCCATAATACGGGAGGCTACTCAACTCTAGTCAATCATTCCAGTCAAAAGTTGAGTTCGGCATTATCATCGCAGATTCGACAGATTTTTTGTCAAGTGAGAACAGTTAAGTCATACACGATCAGATCACGTGCTCCAGCTTGTGTTGATCGAACGCAATTTTCCGGCACGTGATTTGGTCGTATAGGTTTTGACTGTTATCACGTAAATGAAAATCGGTCGCATCTGCGATGATGATGCCGAACTCAAGCATAAAGCATCAATAATTGTAGTTCCAAAATCCCAGTACGAGAAAAGAGCAATAATTGGTTTTCCTCAATTTTAATTTTAAAAAAAGTTGTTTACAGCATAGAACGGTTTGATAGACGGTTTGATTGAATACAGTATAAATACAAATACAATCCACTTGTTCTACAATAATTATTGTCGATTTTGCTATGTTATTGTTTAACTGACTTGTCATCATAACATAACTGGAAGTGTGCCGATGTTTATTGTTGTCCATGAGCAATTTCCAAATAAATTTAAATTTGACAAAATATTGGGTAAATATATTTGTACTAGTCTGTTCTATTAATGTTTACGTAATTGTTCTCGTAATGTATACTATTATCATGTTTTGTATTGTTTTTATACTTTAGCGTTTTGCATTGGTATATGCTTTGTCCATAAAATGTATTCAAATTTTTCTGTGGCAATAAAGCATATTTGATTTGATTTGATTTGATAAAGAACAATAAATCTAAACATCAGTACAAATTGGATAATCAACATTATTATAAATCTCATTTTACTGACCTGCAAATAGCTGATTTAAAACTACAATTCACATCTACTTTTCCCCTTTGATCGATCCAGAATCTCCAAAATCTCTTATTGTTATCTGTTGTCACGTAGCAACCATCCATTATCCTTTCTTGTCCCCGGTCACTATTCTATTTTAACGAAATTACGGAACGCTTCTAATGTCATAGAAAATCAATGTCATAATAAATGGAATGATCCGCTTTTCCACATGATACTAAAACACACAAGAAATGATCAAAAAAACATAATGTATAGCGATCAGATCAAGACTCCTTATAGATATACTATATCAAGATACCTGATCGCTACAGTATGATTTTTGCGAAAAATCCTGTATACTGTACCTATAGGTTGATAATTCTGAGAAAAAAGTTAATATAATGTGATTAATTAATTTGTCGTAACTCATAAATCAAACATATCAAGAAAAAAGAGACAAGATACATTGAATATATACCTACCTATATAATAATAGAGTGGATGGGTAGTCTTGACTGACTAGTTAAGAACAAACGGTCTAAAAACAACCCTTTAATGCTAAATCAAGCTATCGAGAATATTTTCTCTTCATCAGGATTTTCTATAAATTAAAAATGACAACGTGTTACAATGTCAATTGTTACATTTTTTTTGTACAAAAACTCACCATTGCGGGTTTGAACTGAAGAAGGTTAACATAAATGAGAAAATACCGTAATTCATCATCGATCACAGCTTACAATTTCACACATCATAATGCAGGATTTATTAATTTACTACATTACGACCAAACTCTGGAAACGTGCGGGATGAAATGAACAATGAACAAACGAACATGGTGGTCAGAGATGTTTTTTTGTATAAGAAGGGATTTTAGTCGTTGGTAGGCGAAAATTCGCAGGACTCCACCAAAAATCCGGCTGCTTTTGACATATATCAAATATTAGTTTGTTCATTCGTACCTTTCCATACCTTGACATACCAGGGCTCACCTGAACGTTACAATTATATGGTGTATGAGAGTTCATCAATAACAGGATGATATCAATTATTATACAGTATTATCACAGGTTTATTGGATGACCAACAATACGAGCAAAGAGAGACAAACATATCACTGGTTCAACTTATTGTGAAAAGATGATAAAGCCGTGAAATAAATATAAATATTATGTGTTTGACTGGTTTAAGGAGACATATCTGTCCGTCTGCAGTTTGAGAATATAACTATAATACTAACTATTTAATGTGTTTGACTCTTTATTAATGTTGATCATTTTCAGGAAAATCCTCCTGTAATATGAGTTTACTTTGTCCAAAATTTCAGCACTATCCCAGTTCATATTATTGAAAGTGGCCACGGTATGAACTGGGATAGTGCTGAAATTTTGGACAAAGAAAACTCATATTACAGGAGGATTTTCCTGGAAATGATCCACATTAATAAAGAGTCAAACACATCAAATAGAAAGACCAACACTCAGAATCTTAGCACCATTTATAGTTATATTCTCAAACTGCAGACGGACAGATTTGTCTCCTTAAACCAGTCAAACACATAATATTTATATTTATTTCTCGGCTTTATTATCTCTTCACAATAAGTTGAACCAGTAATATGTTTGTCTCTCTTTGCTCGTATTGTTGGTGATTCAATAAACTTGTAATCTTAAACATGTGATAATACTGTATAATAATTGATATCATCCTGTTATTGAACTCTCATACACCATATAATTGTAACGTGCAGGTGAGCCCTGGTATGTCAAGGTATGGAAAGGTACGAATGAACCAACTAATATTTGATATATGTCAA
This sequence comes from Orchestes rusci, assembly GCA_958502075.1. Taxonomy (NCBI): domain Eukaryota; kingdom Metazoa; phylum Arthropoda; class Insecta; order Coleoptera; family Curculionidae; genus Orchestes; species Orchestes rusci. The sequence goes on from OY293309.1 coordinate 21,477,028, forward strand.
AAGCAGCCGGTTTTCCGGTGGAGTCCTGCGCATTTTCGCCTACCCACGACTAAAATCCCTTCTTTTACAAAAAAGAAACTCTGATCACCTTGTTCGTTTGTTCATTGTTCATTTCATTCTGCACGTTTCCAGAGTTTGGTCGTAATGTAGTAAATTTTTAAATTCTGCATTAAGATGTGTGAAATTGTAAGCTGTGATCGATGATGAATTTTGGTATTTTCTCATTTATGTCAACCTTCTTTAGTTCAAAACCGCAATGGTGAGTTTTTGTACAAAAAAAATGTCAATTGTATTTGTAACACGTTGTCATTTTTACTTTATAGAAAATCCTGATGGAGAGAAAATAAAGTTTTCGAAAGCTTGATTTAGCATTAAAGGGTGGTTTTCACTTTCTCTGGCCAATTTCTGACTGCATCCCCAATATATTGAGACTGTTTGTATTTAATAATATGGTGATCAATTCATATTAAAACTAGCACTTTTATCTAATAACTCAACTTAAGTGAAAATATATGTGGGACAAATAATAATACTACGAAATAGGTAGGTATTTTGATCATTAACAAGAAAAACTGAGCGCTCACTAAACTGTTTTGAACAGTGGATAGGTTAGTCAACTTGATTTTCATCATCATCAAAAAATCACAAAAATTGGAACTAAGAGGTTTTTTTGGGTGATAAATTTAAATATTGTGGCAGTTTTGTAGTATGTTGCAGAGGGAACCACATACTGCTTTGAGTTTTTCTTCAATCAGTCCTATTTTTTTGCCGGTAATAGTAGAAAATGTTAAAAAAGCGAAAACTCTTTTCCTGAGTATTTTTATTGAAAAAAGTATTCTTGTTTTATCATGCTAGGAGCAACCGTTTTGCCAAGAAATGTACTTTTCTGAAATCATGTACGAATTTCTCGCTCCGCAAGTACCACAACTATCAAGCACTCACAGGGCATTGTAACTTTTTTCACCGTTGTGTTCTGTTGCTGGGGGCAACCGTTATTTACTAACTTGTCACTTAAATACCCATATAGCCGTTCAATGATGGCTGTGGCTTAGTAATGCCGAAATGACTGATCTTTGAGTTCTGTCAAGTCAATGCTTGCGAAAGTGTGTACAGAGAGAGATTTCCTAATCGACCAACTCCAAATCATCAAATCTGTGCCACTGTTAAAAGGCGTCTTCATGAAACTGGCCAATTTTCCCCATCAACTGCTTACTATGGACGTGGATGGATGATCAGAACACCGTGGAGGAGACAATTTGGAACGAGTTGCGGAAAATCTAACGTTTAGCACCAGACGCTTGGGTTTGGAATTGGAAGTGCGTGAGAACGTTATCAATCGCGTGTTGAAAGAGAAACTTCTCCAGCCTTATCACGTTCAAAGAGTAAAGGACCTTAGTATTTCCGGAGACCCTTATCACCGCCTTGCCTTTTGCCAGTTTGATACCGAACAAAGGAATATCAATTTCGCAACAAAAATTTTGTTCACCGATGAGACTTGCTTTACTAGAAGCGGCATCACAAACTCTAAATAATGAACATGTCAGAATGGCCAACTCCTGAGTGTTAACACCTTCTTCCCAGAAGACGTTCCACGTGGCCGGTATCGATTGAGGCGCCAATAGAATTCGTCGTTCTCAGATGCAAATTGCCTAACTCACAAATTGTTAGTTTTACAGTAGAGCTAGAAAACTCCATTCACCTTATGTCCATTTTAACATCACACACTTGAAGTAGAAATTTGCCTGACTCCACGGTAGCTTGAAAACATTGAAACTTATTAAATTACAAAAGTTATTCAATTCTTAATGATAAATCTATACTGTAACTACTGGACAGTTAATAACATTCTATTTTTTAAAACCACGTTTTGTTAACAAGTGAGGTTTCATGACAAATAATATGGGACTTCGGCAAAAGGCGTATTTATTTTGAACACTTATGGACTTAGGCAGAATTCATTTTATGGAATTATGGCGCGTATACTTCAGATTTGGTCAGATTTGGACACCAAAACCTTTGTTTTGCTCAAAAATGGACTTTTGCATTTCAGAACGACGTTATGCATTCTCTCCAATGTCGTTCTCAAGATGAACTGCTTGAGCAAAGATTCTCCCATCCGAAGCTTGACAATAGGATATACTGCTCACACATGTCATCAAAGATTTTTCATGTATTTGGCTTTCGTCATATATAAAAAAGTGTGGCTCCAAAGGAAAGGCGCAGCCCCAAGCAACTTTGTTTCTTCGAATCAAAAAGCACCACTTGTGGCACCGTGTGTCAGAAATTTAGTAAGAACTGATGTGGAACTATTTAATGAACAATAGCATTCTCTTAGATACAGTTGGCTCAGCTGGTTCGACTGTACTTCTGACTTGAATTGTTTCGTTTCCTTGGTATATGGGGAAAACAAGTTATTATCGCTCTAATTGTGTTCTCTAGTATTGGGTCATGTAAGACATTTTCCACGAAAAAGACCCTCATGAATATCAGATGAAACTAAATTGGACATCCTATTGGCTTATCAAGAAAACCCAATTACACCAAAAAGGCAAATATCTCGCGATCACAATATTATTTATACAACGTTGTCAAAAATCACAAAGTCTTCTGACAAAGAACCATTCAAAATGCAGCCGGTACAAGAATTATTGGAGGATGACTTGGAAAGAAGGGTAGAGTTTCGTGAAATTATGATGGCCACATGGGACAACCGACAAGTCGATTTGGATCAGATGCTTTTCTCTGATGATGCAACATTTAGTGAAGAGGATCAAGTGAGTTTGATCAGAAAAAAAATATATTTATGTTTTAAAGAAAATTAGGCGTTCTAGGTGACAATGGGCAAAATCTGAACTTCGTAACCTATTTCCACTTCATTTCTATTCTAGGTTAATCAACAAAAATGTTATGCCGACTAAAATCCTTGTTGGATTATTGAATGCCACTCTCGACGGCAAGGGAGAGTGAATGTTTGGGCTGGAATAATAGGCGACAAAATAATTGGTCCATTTTTTTTAAAGACAATTCAGATGGAGTTCTGCTTTTGAATTTTCTTAAAATATTTCTCATACCAGAACTCCAAAGAATATTTCGTGAAGGTGGAAATCTAGACCGAAGGATAACAAGATGAAGTTCCTCTCCATATGCAAGAAATGTGAGGGAATTTTTAAATGCAGCATTTCCAAATAGATGGATAGGGCAACGAGGATTTATGAAGTAGCTTGCCAGATCCCCAGATCTCACAGCCTTAGTTCTCTATCCATGGCGCAATTTGAAAGCTAAGGTCAATGTCACAACATATGAAAAAGTTGAAGGCAAGAATTTGGCAGAGATAAGTTTAGTCACGCCAGATGTTCAGGAAGGAATAAGGAAAGAGGTTGGGTCTGTGTCAACAGGTTGATGAGGCACATTTTTAACAACTGATACGCTGAATATGTATCATCACAGTAATGATGTGATTCAATCATTAAATAGTTCAACATAAGTTTTTACTAAATTTCTAACACACGGTTTGAGGAAAAAATAGTATGGATAAATTCCGTTTTGAATGAGCTTTCCAAAGAGGTGTCACAAGTGCTGTCTTCTAATTTGAAAAAAAAATTGTGTGTGGCTGCGCCCCCCCCTTTGGAGCCCCACATTTTTTTTACATGACGAAAGTGAACTACATAAAAAATCTGATGACATGTTTTTGGATTTTGGAAAAATCTTATTCTTTGGGTCGCTATAAGCAGCGTTCCATTCAAAGTCCCCACCCTGTATACAGGGTGTTTCCTAAAGATTGGTAAAAAATTCGTTGTGTGATTCCTGGGGTATTTTCATGAAAAAAAGTTCCTATAAACATTTGCCGAAAAATGCTTCCTAAGGGAGCTACGCCCCTTTAAATAGGGCACCCCGAAGACGGTTTTTCCTCAATATTTCCGAAACCTTACATACAAAAATCATGAAATTTGGTACATCATACAAACTTTTAATGCTGAATGAGAATTTGAGCTCAGAATTTCAAAATTTTAATCAGGGGCGTACCATACTGGCGGGGTTAAAGGTTAAAAGAAAATTGGATTCTTTTAACCTTTAACCCCGCCAGTATGGTACGCCCCTGATTAAAATTTTGAAATTCTTTTTTTTTTTTGAAACCCCAGGAATCACACAATGAATTTTATACCAATCTTTAGGAAACACTCTGTATATAAAAATATGGAAGGATATTTACCGCGCGAGACTTTGAACTAGCATCATTGAATGACAGTTATATGAAAACATTAAATCTTTTCCTATTCTGTATTTTGATAGAGACGTGACATACCTTTAGCCAAGACAAGGTCAAAAAGCCTATTTTTTTTATGGCACTCTATATTTTGTAATACATTTAAGAGATCTACGAAAGAGATTATATAACCTTGAGATATTTGTATCAAAACAAAAATTTGAATAGAAAGAGGTAATTGGTCTATTATTTTATCTGTCCACATTAGAGAAATGTTTCACCATTTATGCGTGAATAGGAAACAAGTTGATGCCTTTACTTGTATTTCTTGGAATAAACTTATACAATTTATAAACATCTGACAAAGATAGTTTCATAGTAAAGGCATTAACTTTCCATCATCTACACCAATCTATCGGCGTTATTCTGCTAAAAAATATTTGCTCGTACTTTGATTGAAAGCTATGACTTCCTAGTATATTGCGGAGTATGTTCAATCTTTTACAAGAAGTGAATTCTCCGATAAGAAGTATTTATTCAGGTTGGAAGTATAAACTAGTGGTAAATACTATGACAAGATCAACCTCAAATTGGTTAAATTGTCAGTAATCATGACTTATAGAAATTATACTGTTGAGGGAAGTGCAAGACTAGGTGGTAGATCCTCAGATGACATCCCTTCAACCATAATCCATAAAAAACCTATACACAACATCTTTTTAATCAAAGTTATTGACTCGGTTGAAGATGTGAAGCAAATATTTTCAAGTGAAGAAAGTACTGGATAAAAATAGTACTTATCACAGTATTATCGAGGTTGATAAAGCAAAGTTTCAAGTGAATACTCCTAGTATTCACTTTAGTCTTTCCTTGAACATCATGTGAAGTGAATGTGAAATTGGACGAAGTGAGAACTACACAATGGAGCATTCACTTGAGGTAAAAGCAAATACTTCTTTTTATCATACCGCTCAATATTTCAAAAATCATTGAGATAATGTATATTTTGTAAATACTGACTGATGGAAGTTGAATTTCGTTCTTGTCGAGGCCTCCTGTTAGACACTGTATCATAGGCATGTAACTTCTCCATCGGATTAAATGATTTTTCTTCCAAGTATATCAAAATATAAAGATATAAATAGGTTAGACAAATAAATCTGCGTGAATAGGAGCAGATGCTTTTAAGATGATCTCATAATACAAGAAAAATATCATTCGCAAGATTTTTATCATACATTTATTTATAGACATTTCTTTTCAGTACGTATTGGACAGTCCAATCGTTGAGTTGTTTGACGAGCAAGTCTGTTCGAGCAGGAACGACCCAAAACCTAGGTGTGTGGCTGGAACACTGTGATTTTGTCTGTCGAGCAAAACCGATGAAGAAAATCTGGTTTGTCCAAATCGTGCTCGGCAAGCACAGCAGCGTAACAAGACACAGTGTGTTGCCGGCGCGCGCACATAACTGGTAGTTGATATAGGCAGTCTCATTATAAAATGATGGTATCGAACGCCGCCGTGTTCAGGGTGACCATAATGTCGCCCCCTCTAACATTTTTATCTCGAGTGCCCCAAAAAATTTTGAGGTAAGTACTGAAAAATGCTTTTTTGGTACGTGTACAAAAAGTTCGAAAAATCATTAGTATACCGGCAAAATCCAAATGATTTTTTAATGTATATTCAACGGTTTTCAAAATAAATATTCGCATTCGAAACGGTTTTTCACATAACGCCAAAAAACGCATTCATCGGTGTCATATCCGGGGTCCGTGGAATTGGCAGAATTATTTTTCCAATTCACTCAGGAAATCTATCCTGATTTGTTGGTTAGAAATAGTCTTTTGAAAAAATTTATGTTCTTAACATTTCAAATTTTCAAATGCCAATATTTTAGAAACGGTTGAATTTAGGTATATGGAATATTCTATGAATTATGGTTAGTCTGGTTTGATTTCAAGAGAAATTGGAAAAATTCCTTTCAAAATGAGGAAGTACATTTAAAAAAATCGAACTTTTTGATTTTTCTGGTATACTGATGATTTTTTAAACTTTTCTCTCAAGGTGAAAAAAGTATTTGTCAGTACTTTCACGACCATATCTTCAAATTTTATTTAAAATTTGGAATAAAAATGTTTAGGAGGGGCGACATTATGATGGATCACCCTGTACCCACCAGCTAGACTTGAATAATGATATTGTTGCATAGCTTTTGACATCTTTGTATGACATCGTTAGAAGTTGAGGGGTTCTGCTTCGAATTCATGGTCTGGCTAATATTTGCAAGTTTTAGGAAGAAGGTTTGTTATCGGATCAGTCATTCATTAGACCATCCAACTATGAATTCACCTACGTACAGTTCTGTTGTTGGTTTGAGATGTTGAGTCTTAGGGTTTATCATTGATTATTGATGCTTTTTGTCTAAATAGTATTTTCTCTTTCCCTGGCCCAAAGTCACTATTGAGCTCATGGACTTCTCATAGATCATCCATCTTGATGCTATTGGTAATATCGCATCAATATGCGTACAAGATACCGCATACCGTCTATCCACCACTTTGTCCTTTTTTTATTACTTCGTGCGTTCGATGTTTCAACTATGGTCAATGTAAGCGTAGCAGCCCTATTCAGAATAGCTTCATTGTTTATTGAATTTTCTAATGAGGGCTCTATTCATCTACATGTTTGATAGCCATGTTTTGGTTCCGGAGGTCATATGAGTCTTGACTTGTGACCATGTAATTTGGCAGAAAGAAGCACCACCTTTTTTGAAAAGAGGTTTGGTACACGGACGCCTCAAAGACGGATGAGGGAGTTGTGGTCGTCATTTATGTCACTGAACCCTGCATAAGCCTCAGTATCCCTCTAGAGGATACAACTGTTTAACAAGAAGAAATTCAAGCGATTCAAGCATGTGCACAATAGATTGTACTCGGATTGTCAAGCTTCATTGAAAGCCCCGAACTCCTATCCCTGCACATCGAAGATTGCGATAGATTGCCTTCACGATCTTGAAGTGTTGGCACTAGGAAAAAACAGAGTGACGCTAAACTGGGTTTCCCTCAGGTATAGAAGAAAAACATCAAAGATGATGAGCTGGCGAGAGCCGGCACAGCTGTACCGTTCAGGAGAGCTGAGCGCTCAATAGAAGTATCCACAAATACGGTTAAAGTGAAAATACAGGCACACTTATTCACTGGCTGCAGTGAAAATCGGAAAAAGAATAGCCCGGCACCGCCTAAAAAATCAACATTATGATTTTCATTTGTCGAAATACATAGTTAAATAAAAACTGTTCATTTGTTTCATTTATACCATATCTAATGATTTGTTCACATTAGTTTTTGAAGTCCGCTTATTATTATTATATTTTTTATGACTAGACACTCCATTACACAAATGATAGACTCGTCCAAGATAAAATTACCTTGTATCAAATGGTCATTTTAAAATGTAAGCTTTGTTTTGGTTATAGTTTTATAGTTATAGCCAGTTCGCACATAACACACATACAAAGTTTAGAAGACAAACTGAAGTATAAAATTTCACGGAACAAGGCTTCACGGAATGAAGTGGAAGCGATTCGAACTATCAGACGTGGATAATGTATTGATGAAGATTTCCCTTTTCATAAAAGCACTGACATTGACTCTGACGTTTAACATGTCTTCATTCATTGAATTAAGACAAAAACTTTGAATAAATGTTGTTTTTTTGGTTTTCTCTTGAATGTCCAGGACCATCTGGGGATGGGGTCATTGTGGGCTTTCCTAGTTGATGTGTTCTGTGCTGCGAGCGGACCCTGTGTGATGGTGAATTTGAGAAAATGCCACTCACTCCGCAGGTCTCGGAAAGCGGTGCATGGCTCCATGTGGCCTGGGACGGCTGAGCTGTACGAAACTCCTCGAGAAACACTTCGTTTGCTTCTACCCCTTTGTTCGACCTTTTCAGGATGGCGTCACTTAGCCTCACTGTTTGATTTGTTGTAGCATACACTGGGCGAATCCCATTTGTTCTTCTGGCAAAAAGTTTTTTGCCATCGTGACTTTCCTTATTTTGTGGAGGATGCATTTCTCCGGAACTTTTCCGATGGCGGCTGGAACATTTATGAGCCTCTAGTATTCCGGGTTGTATGCTGCGTTCTTAAAGGTTTTTTGATGAGGATTACCAGGGCATTTTTTCACTTGGAGAGGAATCAAAGCATGAAAGACAACATGAAGATAAAGGGTGACGTTCAAATGACTTCATCTATTATCATGACAAGCTAATAAGCTGTCATGTGGAATTCCACATACCGCCATCTTCGCGAGATCCAACGAACTTCAGGCCCATCAGCGCCTCTCCGTGGATGCGAATCAAAGCTTCAACTTAGGCCCCGCCCTCCATTCACGTTTTTCTACACCATGGTATAGTTGTAGAAGATCCCAGAACTGTTCGAAACAGGCTATAATTTAGAACCAAAACAGGGCTATTGGCGATTCAAACAGCTCAAGCAGCGCCACAGCGGAAGGCGCGAGAACTTTCGAGAGCGTGACAACAGCATTTTACTCATTGCCCGTATAAGGTTTTCGCGCGTGAATGTATATTTGTTGTTCGTATCAGTCGAGTGTTTCGTATCGGCAGAGTGTTGTCAATTGAGAAATGGTGCCTTTAATGAACTGGAACATTTCGTGGACGCTCTGAATGGATTTGACCGGCCTCTTCGTGAAGGAAGATTAGCTGTGGAAAATTTAGTGTGTATCGGGATTCGATCAAGTTTTTTTACGACGTGGGTCCTTTGGAAACTTATGCTGATGATTGTCTTCTCATTGCAGTGAGGTACGCGACAATTATGCCTATTACGAACTTTCTTCGGATATCGGCGAGCATTCGTATGATCTTCCATTGTTAATGATGATTTTTATCACCAATATCGGTGGGATCTTTCAATCAATGAAATATATACATTTAATAAACTAGATACCTTTGATCTATGCACTATAATCGTCTATTTTGTTGGCTAAAAGCCACTACACTTGAGGCTTTTTGATATCGACACCCTTCAGACTGATGCCGATAAGTTTATGATTCCAACAATAACAACAAAACCCGAAAGTTACCATTCAATTAGCACACTATAATCATTTAACAACGTGGTTTATCAAAATCTTCTCATAAATAATAACAAAATCGGGAATATATCTTCAAGTTATCACGATCCCAATAGAAACAGCATGGAGACAGCTGATGTCTATCACGCTCTCGAAAGTTCGAGCACAAAACGCCAGAGGCCGCTCCGCTGACTCTTTGAATCGCCAATAGTCATCCTTTTCAACATCTGATAAAATTGCAGTGAGTTTGTTTTGATAAAACGTGCGCATTGATAAATCATGCGTTATTTCCCATTTCAAAGCTGATCCAATTCTGGGTGAAAATATATTATACTCTTATTTGAAGTGATTTCTTTTTTGAGGCCTCAATACCTCAAGAAACTTGAACTGGTGCAAGCTCGATGAAGCTGATATTGTGAAGGTAATTTGATTGAATCAAGAATAATAAATTCATATCAGCGATTTTAGATCTGATATGGGTAGTCAGTGGTGTGATACTGATTCCACACGGCTCTACTCTCTGCAGTCTATTACAAGTGTCTGTTTTGAAACGATTATAGGAAGTTTTCCTGAAAATCATAAAAATACCCCAGCTCCACAATCTCCCGTGGTGTTAGCTCGGCGTATTATGAAAACCAATGTTTTTCAGTAATTTTTATTGAATGTAGAAATTTTATGTGAAAAATGTTACAGTCTCTAGCATATAACTTTTTAAGCTCGTCAAATTTTGAGTTCATGTAGTGAGCTACAGCTGCTTTTCAATCCCTTACGTGGATCATATCCGTGTTTTGATCATATTTAGGTATCTAGTAAGAATGTCTTAATTGAATTCGTGACAAGAAAACACACTACATTCATCAAATCTCAGTTTTCGCTTGTAATAGCGAATAAGATGCTTTTAGAGGTAGATGCGTGGAATAATATGGACATGCCTCAAGCCAAAGCAGTGTTCGGTTTATTCAGTTGGAAATATGCCGACAATCTACATTGCAATTGGAAGCCAAGTTAATTACTAGGGGTAGCGTGCGGTATCAGAGGGAATTGCAGTGTGTTGCGTTATCTCTTTTCCATCTTTGAATCATTCTGTTTGAATATGAATATTTTAAATATATTAGGATTCGGCAATGTGTGTGGGATGTAATATTCTTGTATTTGACCCCTGATATAAGTATTTGCATCAAAATTCATGTTAAAATGAATCAAGTTGAGAATGAAGCATCGTCACTGAGCGGAGATAGGTTTTCACATTGTGCATATTTGTTGATTCAGGGCGTTTTTTCACCACCACCGTAACCGTCACGGCAACAAGAACGAGATGACGGCACCGAAGTAGCGGTACATGCGTTACTATAAACCGCGTGCCACTGCATGCTCGTTACCCGAGCGCCGTCATCCCGGCCGCCGGTTTTTTGAGTAGTTTGGCATGACCGCTTGAAATGGTCCCGAAATTTTGACGGACTGATTGTTGGCAATAGAAAATACATTCGATTTTGAGCGTACTGCACTCCGCGTCAATCGTGGTGTTGTATGTTGTTATTATTGTTTCTCATTGTAATACAAATGGCGGAAAAATTCAATTACGAGATCTATTCATTGATAGAAGTCATATAAGGCAAAAAATATTTGTGGGAGGGTGGGAGTCCTAACACTAGACTTCTTTTGAACGTTTCTTTTCACGGAAATGCGTCTACATACGATCACAGAATCAAACTGAATCACTGAAGATGTTGCAAGATGACTGAAGATGTTGCAAGATGTCGCAAATTGAGAAGTGCAGGTGAAAGTTTAAGTGACTTCTGTTTTAGAAAATTCATGAGATTATGTGTTTTCAAATTAAATTTACAAAAATAATAGTGAACGGAGGATGATTATCGAATTACTGTGGAACGGAATATTATCTTGTCATCAATAATTAGAGAACCATATACATCGTAGGATGCCAGTTCCGCGATTCTATTATACCCGAGCCGCTTTGTTTCGCAACTGATTCCCGAATCAAAACGCGTTTGGATCAAATAATCACGTGACAACGTAACATGCTCAAAAGAACAAATCATGTGACAATGAATCATGATCAGAAAAATCGATTCGAAAGAAAGCGGCTCCGGTCAAGCACCTCAGCCATGACGCTGATGTCACTCCGACATACTAGTGACATTGAAGAGGGTTTACGGAATTCTGTTCGGTGCACACGTGCGAATACAATAATTCTCTGTTTGATCGCTCAATATAAGCACTATTCATTAAACCGTATTTGATTCACCACCCGAAATCGCCACATTGTGGACCCCGACGTGATAAGGAACTATCCCGTGCAGCAGTGGACTGGCTTCGTGAATTAAACACCCGATTTCGTGAGCGTGAGAATCCATCGACAGTTATCGCCAAACACTGTCTCGCGTTGGGCTACCCATCTCTTTTCCGGGACTGTTTGTTTCACTCAGTCGTGCAGTCTTCGTCAAATTTGTCATTTTGTGCTGTGCTGAACTGCTTTTTAAACCGCAACACTCAAGGACTTTCAAGCCGAGATTGCAGCCCAACGAGCTCAACACGAGCAGCTACAATGCTACAATGCTGCCCAACAGGTAGTTATGCAACAAAACGCACCCAACAAGCTGGTGACACCGTTGCAGAAACCCCTCAAACCGTGTTTCGCACAGCCGCGGCCGTTCGTCTTCCAGCTTTTTTGGCCGATGAACCTGGAGTCTGGTTCGCTCGAGTTGCGGCACAACTCACCATTGGGCATCATTATACAATAATTTTATAATAATAATTTTGTCGTTGCACAACTGGACATTCGGTACGCTGCTGAAGTCCACTATTCTTGTTAATTCACTTGCAGCTGAGCGATATCATGAATTGAGGACTGGACTTATTGCCCGTCTTTTACTGTCCAAAGAACAGGAAGTTTGAATGTTCCTTATCGCTGAGGAGCTAGGCGACAGAAAACCCTTACAGTTTCCACGTCATTTGCGCTTACTTGCTGGCAGTAGCAGCATTGAGAGGTCACTCCTGAAACAGCTCTGAATATAGTGACTGCCCAATTTGGTTCAAGAAATTTTACAGTCACAAATGGGACTCACCCTGAAATAATTGGCTGATATCGCTGATCGCATTATGAATGTGTCTTCACAGGTTCCTGTCGACGTCGTTCACGCTACATCCGCTTCACCGTCCGCCGCAATTGCCTCATCAAATCACGACATTGGTCAACTAACTACTTGCGTCGGAGATCCTACCCGCATGGTGACGGCGTAAACATGGACCAACGTTCGCGCTCTGGTTGTAAAGTAGAAATTATCTCTTACTTTTATTAAATTATATTCAGTTAGATAGATTTCACCTCATTAGCAATCTACGTATTTCAAGGTATCACTAATAGTTGACGCAGCAAACATTTGTCGCTACCCAATAAACCAACCCAGATCAGGTTCAGTTCATCGTAACCCTTGTTTTATTTTTTATCATATATTTCACAAGTGCGACTTTTACGTAACTTGTGTGGCACCAAACTGTTTGTCGCTGATGTAAGTATTTTTGATTTATTGATTCGTATTCCTTTCGCCATGTTAAACACATGATCAAAAATTGACCTTTCTTTTTCACCAAACAGAATTCAGTCTAAATAATGTCACGATAGGCGTAAGATTGGGTCTTCGTCTGGACCCTCACCTTTCGAGTTCCGGGGACGCAGCTGTTAGACGCGAGTAAATCAGCACATAACAAAATCTATTGTTTTTCCAAATACAGCCTACAGCACACACAGTGGGATGAGCATGTTGGATCTTGGCCAGTCCGGGTCCCAACAGTAGACTCCCTGTGGGGGCAAAAATGTATTGTGAATACGAGACCGGCACTGCTTTTCCAACTACTTGACTAGCGTAGCGGCTTCTATTTATACACGAAAATGTCCTGAATTTGCATGTCGTCGTTCATTTGAGTGAGGTGATTCACTCCATGTTCCTTTGATTCGTTCGTATTCACGTGACTCATGCCCCCCTCCTCGATAGCATTGGCCCCAAATGCTCAAAAACCAACATGCCACATCCCTTACAATCTGACTTCAGAACTTATAACATTTGCTTGCTCCGGTCCTGAGTATTACACATCTCACAAATAATAATATGCTAAGTATAGTCCGTTTCACGAGGGTTTATACTCACGTCATTGATTGTCTCTCCTTTTCTAACTCATGGAGAGGTTTGAAAACAGACTGAAACAGAATTAATGACATAATAAACATCGGTCGTTACTAGAATCCAAAATACGAGCAATAGCTGATTTCTATCATCTCAAAATAATAATAACCTAAAATTTGGTTATGTGATCAAGTAATTAATCAAAACAATGTTGTTGTCAAAACACGAGTCAGTTAACTTCTCCAATGTCACAGTTTTGTTGTATAAAATACCTTGTCGGTATTTAGAATGTGAACAAAATACGATGAAAAAGCTTGTGGTCTACTTTATAAAGGATGGAGATGCTGAAAAACCTTTTTTACCACTTGAGGCAGTTTTGGAGGTGAGTTATTTCAAAAAACTAGTTCTTCGTACCTATTCATTTCCTATTCCATCTCCTCAACTTTTGTAGAGAGTATCTGATGCCCTTTGAATTGAAATAACAACTCTTAAAAGATCAGTTCTCATGAAATCAGAATTGATCAGGACTTCAAGGCATCCACGTCAATTGCAGTCCAGAGATCAGAAAGATAGATGGATTATTGGAGCAGTCATGCCTTGTTGAGAGAAGAAAGAAAAGGCTAGTATTGTTATTGAATGAATATTTTGGGCAGGCAGAATTTGACATTATTTTAGTTTATATTCAGTTCGTGTTCATGATTTCAGTCTCCTCATCTATGTTCCGCTGGTACTTGTTTATAATGAAATTACGTTCATTATTTTCTTCACCCATAGTGAGAAATGTGACTTATTTATCACCTTATGATTGGGTAGAAGGTGATGTCTTGCAGTTGATAACTGATCTGAAAAATGTTTCCATTTTTCACTCCCCCTCAAATGCCCGTTATTTTATGAGTTAGGTATAAAAAAATTATTGATTATTTATCATTTTTTTATAACTTAAAATAACGGCCATTAAGGCGGTCTGCAAATTACAAGGAAAATCCTTTACTCTGCATTTTCAAAAAACGCAATAGTCTGATGCTTTGTTCTTTTTGACACTATCATAAAACTTGGAAAAATACATACACTCTGTAGAATCAAAATATCCACTCACGGTCGGATAAACAGCACATGCCTTAAATTTGATAAAACTTTGATATTATAATATAATATAATATGATAATCGTTTATTAAGCTAATAAGCTTAACAAAGGCATCCTGCTTCAGTTATCAAAAAATTATTGGTGCATTAAAATGGTTCAAACAATCTGTCATTTGATCGGTCATGACGATTTTATTCAAAATATTGTTCAGGTCCCTTTTTCACGTTACAAATAAAATGTTATGTTCTGGAAAAATTGGTTAGCACCATCCGAAAGGAAAAATTTGTGTACCCTATGAAAATCGAAAAGAATCACTGGTTTAGTGAACTGACAAATTGATTCAAGTTCCTTAATGCACCATTACATCTTTGATAACTCTTGCAGGATCAAAGTGTTATCAAGTTTTAGGCTGTTAATCTACTTTTGGCCACCAAAGTGATGTATTAAATTTCGTCTACCTGATAATTCATAAAAAAAATGCTGACTAGCTGATTTCTCGTAGGTTGATGTTCATCCAGTGATGGGGGGACGTCTACTGATAAGAATAAAACTCGACTATTGGTTTTTGCGATAATGGTGCTTTCTTAGTTTTTTATTCAAACGTGTCTATATAGCAACGATTGCTTATTAGTATACTAAGAGAAGTCCGTTTTGTGAACTATTTTAAATAGAAAAAAAACCTTTTGCAAAAACACACAATTGTGGCGAATGTATCCCCCAAAAAGATCAGATCCTCAGCATTTTTTTTTTTTTAATAATGATATTTCTACTGGACTTCTATATGAATGTATTTTTTCACTCTCTCGAGCTTGCAATCCCTCCATGTGGGGATTTTTCAAGAACTACATATCTTGCAATTTCATTCTGCATGATTTTCTTAATGCACAAACAGAAGCGAACTGGAATAGCGTTGAGTCTAATGGTAGAGTCACAAGCAGTGCATGCACGCTGTTAGCTGCCTAGTCTAACGATCACTCGCATCCGGATGGCGGATATACACGCGACTACGCTTTTAATGGATGTCCAGCCTGGATCCAAAATCTAAATGGAAAACAAATCTGAACGTGTTCTGGAGAGCGTTTTGGAACATACTTGTTCGGCTTCAATACAAAATTTGAACGCTCTTGAAACTATATGAATTAGCCACGACATACGTTTTTTTTCAAGTAATGACGTCATCGATGACGTGAGTATGAACCCTCGTGAAACGGACTGTAAGTATGTTCCTGACCAACACCAACGGTGACCATAGCAATCTATATCGTCATCAATGGCACCCTCATTAAGATTCTTGCTACGTGTTTTCTGTTTGGCTCAGGTTTTGTAACCGCATGGCGCATCTTGACCTCGATTGTGATGTTTCATTTGTGCTGGATCTTGGGGCAATACATGTCACTCCTACTCGATCCAAAATGACCTGTATTCCTCTTGATAAAACCATACTCCTTTGTGTGGGTTTCGGACCGGAAGCAGTCTAGGCTCCATTCTCCCAAAAGTAGACTTCCTGCGTGGGCAAAAATGTATTGTGAATACGAGAGGACTTCTTGTCTTGCGACTGGCACTGCTCTTCCAACTACTTGACTAGCGTAGCGGCTTCTATTTATACACGAAAATGTGCTGACTTTGTATGACGTCTTTCATTCGAGTGAGGTGATTTACTCCATGTTCCTTTGATCCGTTCGTATTCACGTGACAATATCAATAAATTGTTAGTTGAGTGTATCAAAGAGGTTTTGGTTTGCTTTCCGTCACCTATACAATCTCCAACACTACGAGCTGCAACTTCGAAAACCACAATTCATAAAGTTGTGATTCACCCAAAACATAATTTGGTGTCTGAAGTGGGATTGCGGTTTCTTGATTTGGTCACATCATCAGCCAGATCTATCTAGAAGTTCACTCCAGTTGGTTTGAGTTCAACGGTACAAAATACGGAAGGGCAAGAATCCCAAAACTCGAAGTTCGAAGCCATCAGTTGTCCAGTGTGATTCAGAGTCAGAGTCAATCCTTAGGAAAAAGACCCTTCAGAGTGACCACAACTAACGTGAAGAAACTGTACGGCCTCATCATTCCGCACTGAGTGGAAAGGACCTCCAGCAGCTTACACCAATTTGGACTTAATCATCTACTGTAAGTCTTGTATTCATTTATTGCCTGTGTATTCTTATCATTTTGGTTTGTAACAATAATGTATAAAGTTCTTAATGACTGAAAATTCTTCAAGCGATCTATATCTTAAAAACGCAGACGACTTATCTGTTATTTTTGTTAAAACTGAATTTGTTGATAAAATGCCCGAATCAAATGTCGATTTTGCTTTAAAACTGATGCCCGATTTTAACGGTGAAAAAGTTTTCATTAATTTGTTTCCTGTCGCGATATTGTGAATTCCGATCTGTCACAAGCTCGGATAGTGAGTTGTTGGTTAGCATTAGAAACTTATAAACTGTCAGGCTCTACCTATAACGTGGCTAAACATAAAAAATTTGATAATTGGGAGGATCTCAAAATCGCTCTTCAAGAACAATTTTTAGAAACTAGAGGCGTCGCCTAACTTCAATCAGGATAAATAAGAGCAAAACAATATCATGGTGATCAGTTGGAGCTTCTGCCAATAGAATAGAACAACTTTCAAGTGATCTTGATGATGCTTGTATAGCTTCTGCAACAGTAATCAAGAACATTAGTTCAAAAACGGATTTCAAAACCTTTGTAGAGGGCTTGAACCATCCTTTAAAACTTATAATTGAAGCCTCCAGATTCAATAAACTCACATATGCTATTGAGGCGGCTGTAGAAGAAGAACGCAATGTTAGTGAAAATTCAAATAAAAAAAACCGTTCGCTTACAAAAGTTACATTTCTCAAATGGTTTGGCTTTAGATTTATTAAGATTCTTGATCTCAATAAATGTAAAGCCAAATCATTTGAAAAATGCAACTTTTGTAAGCGCAACGGTCATCTAGAAAACTAGTATTTCATTAAAAATCGCGCTTTGACTTCGCAACAGCTTCCTACATTTTCTAAGCGGGAGTTCAAAACCGAAGTGCATGTCACAAATATAACTTGTGCCTACTGTAAGAGGCCTGGTCATCATATCAGAGATTGTTTCAAAGAGAAACGATTCGATGAATTCAAAAATAGTTCTAATCCAAACGTAAGAAAGTTTGTAAATCCCAATTACCATAACCATGAAAACTTCCAAACACCAGTGGCGAGCAAAAGCAGCGCAACTCCGGTGTCCCAACTTCAAACTGCCGTCCTATCCATTCTTGTGATCCTGAAGATGAGGTTATAAAAGCTAACTCTGTAACAAATTTAACTATCCTGGTGAAATACATCAAAAAGTTCACAATAACCGTCTTTAACTATATAATCATTCTTATATAATTTCTTTTGTTTCAGATGCAGGCCTTACTAGTATTTCATTGTATCTTATTAACGTATAATACACAGTATCCAGATAAAATTCTTTTCGTTGGATAAAATCAAACATAGCGCTGGTATTCTATATGAATCATTTAATACGGTTTTTTCAGAGACAAGCTCATGGAAACTTGTTAATTCTTCGAATTTGGCAGGCTATTATGAACTTTACGATAATTTTATTTTAAACTATAGAAAAATGATAGAGCTTTGTGACCTGCGAGATTCCCAACAAGAATACTTGAGACCTTGTGCTATATAGTAAACCTTATTCAATGGGCTGGAGCCATAGATAATCATATTATTATTGGCGGAATTTTAAATAGTCAGGAATTTTTAGATCGAACTAGACGAGGTTCAATCAATGTCGTGGGCAAAACTGCAAAATTTCTATTTTGTACTTTGGATGAAAGTGATGCCACACATTACAACGAAATTATTCAAAAGCTTATGACAAAACAGTTGAGTATGCAACATCTACTCTCCGAACAAACCAGTATTTTCAAAAACACAATCTCTTATTTGAAGTCATCAGATCATATAAATAAACAAATGTTTTCAAGTTTAAGCAAAAAGACTGATCGACTCGTACTATTCATCAACAATTATGTCAAAACTGCCATTAAAAATAATACGTTACTGGAAACTTTAACAAAACAATCCTTTGAATATTTTGCTTTATTTGAAACAATTTCAGTTTTATCAAAATGATCTTTTGAGTGTTATATTGCCTGCTCAAAACGGTATTCTACATCCTCCACTTTATCATCACTATTCCAGCGACTTGTATAAATCAATGAATCCAAAAATGTATTTTATCTTAATCGTAAACTATATTTTGTTTCACATATACCTCTTGTTAATGATATTTCCCATGACATAGTTCGGATGACCAGTTTACCAATAAGAGTAACCAATAACTCGTATGTGCATTCATTTATTTTACCGGTTACCCCTCATTTAGTAATAGATCAACTTAAGCAAAACTATTTTTTTTACGATAACAGTGATTTGGATCTTTGTTTTCAAATAGATAATAAGTACATCTGTGAAGAAAAATATCCCTTGTTTCTTTTACCAATACACAACGATTGTGAAGTGCTTTTATATACTTATCCTCAGAAAATACTCGAGTCTTGCCAAAAAGGCTACTTGCAATAAATAAAACAATTTATATCAAAATATTCAATATCAATTCTTGGATGTTTATGAGTGCTCATGACGAAATTCTCACAGTAGAATGCCCAGGTTTTGAAAAATTTTTCAGCCTAAATAATTCAGGAATTCTAGAGTTTGCACTCCGGTGTATCGCTCTCACGACGTCAATCACATCAAAAACAATCGATATGAGGGAAACAAATGAATCTTCGATAGACCTGAATAATTTTTCTAAACTCGACATTGAAAGTAGTATATTCCATTGGAATTTTAGCCTTCACTTTTTGCAAAAGTTATCCTTAAATCGTAGTCTTTTGATACTTCCCGGACAAACTGATACATTGAAAGAAATCAGTTATTCTATAGATGCTTTGAAAACAAAGGAACAAGATATGTTAACTGCAAGTACAAAACTTATTGATTCAATCATATTCATCATTATATTGCAGTATATTCATTATTGTTTTTAATTGTGAGTTACTTAGGTTATGAGTACCAAAAACGTTGCGGCTTAATGCGAAACTATCGAGACTGAAAGTGTCCGTTTATCAAATCTAGTGCAGCAAAGAGAAAAATCCGATGAGTCTCATTGTGATAGAACAACTGAACTTAATTCCCGACACAGTGAAATTCGTAACCCCAATTACAAATTATGTTCTTCTACGTATTTCAATAATAGTTGACGCAGCAAACAGTTGTCGCTACCCAATAAACCAACCCAGATCATAACTAGGTTGAGTTCATCGTCACCTTTGTTTTGTTTTCCATTGTATATTTCACAAGTGCGACATCTACGTAACTTGGGTGGCACCAAACTGTTTGTCGCTAATGTGAGCATTTTTGAATCATTGATTCGTATTCATTTCGTCATGTTAAACACAATGACGATCAAAAATTAACCATTTCTTTTCACCTCACAACATTCAGTCTAAATATCAATAAATTGTTAGTTGAGTGTACCAAAGAGGTTTTGATTTGCTTTCCGTCACCAATACAATCTCCAACACTACGAGCTGCAACATCGAAAACCACAATTCCTAAAGTTGTGAGTTACCCACAACATGGCGATCCTCGTCACAGCTTGGATTCACGCCAGGAAAACTTCAACAAAGGTCAGTGCTGGTATCATCCGAGTTCTGGCAATAAAGCTCAAAACTGCGTGTCACCTTGCTCCTTTACTTCGGAAAACTTAACCGGCAGCCAGTAGTGCCGTCAACAGGCTGCCGACCAGAAGGACGCCGAATTCTCGTTGTTGACCATACCCAAGGACGTCAATTTCTTGTGAACGCAGGATCTGAAGTTTGTGGTTTCCCTCGCACCTCAATCTTGGTCTTCAAAAAGATTTTTTTTTGAAATTCATCGCAACCGACTCATGGATGGAGTAACTGGCCTTTAACCCGCATTCACTGCGCAGGTCAGCGTCAAGGCACTTACCAGCCAATGCACTACGTCTTTCAACGATGTAGTAGCTGAGTTCCTCCTGCTGACTCACTCTGCCGGAAATTACCGTGAAGTGTGTCACAAGACACAGTATCACATCCACACAACTGACGGTCAACCAGTTACCAGTCGCGCGCGTCGCCTCGCCCCTGAACGCCTGCCATCGATAAGAAAAATTTTGCCACAATGCTTCGTGACGAAACTGCTCGACCATGGTCTGAATGCCCAAACTATTTCGGAGAGATATCCAGTTTGACACATCCCTGATTTAAATCATCGCATTCGTGGCTCCACCATATTCACAGTCATTGATGTGATGGTCGAGGCATATACTCAAATTCCAGTCAATCCTTCCGACATTGAAAAGACAGTCGTAATCACTTTGTTCGGACACTTCTGATTTCCATTCATGAATTTCGCACCCGCAACGCCGGCCAAACTTTTTAAAGATTTATCGATGAAGTTCTGCATGACTACATGACTACCTGCTACCCTTTTCAATGGCTGGGTCGCACGCTTTGGTACACCATCCCGGATAAGCACCGATCAAGGACGATGATCCGAGTCTCAACTTTTCGAAGCACTCGGCGCGTGTTCTGGATTTGAACGCACGCGCACTACCAGCTTTGAGCGACGTGGCTGAACTTCCTCATCGACAGTTGAAAGCAGCTCTGATGTGTCACGAAGGATGAACCTGGCTTCAAGCTCTACCAGTAATCGTCCTTGAGATGCGAAGTGCTTTCAAGGAAGGTCTCCACGCCTTCTAGGGCGATGATCAGCCCTCCTTTATGTCAGAATCAGCTTTCCACGGTCATCACCGTATTGACTGACCATCCGAGGCAAATCATGGCACATCTGCGCCCAGCATCAGCATCTCGTCATGCCCAGTCATCTGTCTTCATTCTCAAGGACATGACGGACTTGCACTCACGCATTTCCACGTGATGAACACTGAACAAGGCGCTCTTGAGCCCCCTCACACTGGTCCTCATCCAGTCATCCACCACTCGAATAAGACCTGCACTCTTCGCATTTGTGGTGACCTGTGACTGTATCCATGAAACGCCTCAAACCCCCTTACCTCGTAGCCGAAGACACCAAGCCCGACCCTGCTGCAAGTTTCCCATGCCCAGAGCTACCACTCTGCCAACGCCTCACCGAGATGCAGTATCTTCACCCCTGCTACGCTTCCTGCTTCCAGTAATTCTTCGCAAGACTACACTACTTGTTTCGGAAGACATGTCCACTTTCCAGCTCGTTTTCAAGATTGTTTTTCTTACTCCTGAAAGTGGTGATGTGGCGTCACCAAAACATTCTACTGGCACGCCCCAGAACTGACGGACCCTTTCGCACGGCTGAGCACCTCAGCCACTCCCATGACACTTATGTCAGTTCGGCAGACCAGTGACATTGAAGACGGTTAACGGACTTCTGTGCGTTGCACACGTGCGAATACTATAATTCTTTGTTTTATGTTCAATATGTGCACTATTTATTGAACCGTGTTTGATTCACGGCCCAAAACGGCAACACCCTTATTTGGTTCTACCATCACAGTTCCGGCTCCGTCACTTTGTAGCATTCACCTTTTCCACTTGGATGGTACTAATTAATCTTCTAAATCGGTTTTTCCGATATTTATCAATATCAATATTTATCAACAAATTTTATCAACCAATTCATATTTCGCAGCTGTTAGGTTCCGAGACAATGTTGCAAAGTTTCCCTGTTTCAGTACTTGAATAATACTAAGGTGTAATCTTCTGGGGTCAGTTGGTTCTGTCCACTTGATTGATCGCTTTATACGTGACATTTGTCAATGTCCATCTGACACTCTTGATTGATAATCGATGGTGGGATTTCATTTTTCGGCCTTGCTCCTTGCTCAAGGACTTGTTCCCGTGATGTGCTGAAAGCCACAAGTAAAACGTGCTGAGCAGCCTTTTTATTAAAAAATTAATATGCATCTCTAAAGTTAAACGTAACTTTCTGTTCTAAAAATATCTATAAACCTCCTCTGAAGATATGGATGTGTATTAACCAGCGATGGCATGGATATTTGTTGATTTCTTAAGAACCTAACGAAGGTTTTCTATTTTTGTTGCTTTCTTCCATTCTGGATCTTTCTTACTGATGTCTACCGTCGATACAAAATTACAATATTGATGGTATGCTGGCCAAGTATTCATTTGAGCTTCCATCTACATGATGTCTAAAGACTATCACCTTGTCGTGATGCAGCTGAAGTTTGTCAGAGGAATGTCACTCTGAGTTGTTGGGGTTACCAGCACCGCCGAATTGAACAAATCCGCTCCACGGCTGATGGTCTTGAGACAACAGCAGCAATAACAGGCCAGTTTTTCCATTAATAATCTTGATATCAATAATTCTTCTTCATATAAACTCAATAATTTTCTATATAAATTTAACGTGTAAACCTTAGTCATTCTACTATTTCAATTCATAAATATTTATCAAATAATTCTTTCGTACCAAAATATCAATTTTTTTTGTCGTATTAATTCTCATTGTCTAATTTATTAATCCATAACATTTACTCATAATCACGTGATTATAATATTTATCTATTTAACTGAATGGTACTTATACTTGCGCCGTACATTGACATACGTATAACTACACCCTAAAAGGTTCATGAACATTTTATTCCCTGTAGTACCGGTTTAAATTAAACTCAATTCACCCTTTTCACTTTTGCGGATTTTAAATCCTTTTCAATACTTAATTTTTTTATTTTAATAATTATAACAGTACCTATCGGTGAACTTTTTCAAATACTGTAATAATACTCAACCACTTGAACTATATTCAAGTTCAGTGAGTGGGTTGGTGTGAGGACCACCCATATTTCAATTTTCTTCGACAACTTGTATATTTATGTAAATAAATGCTAGTTATAGTGTTTTGGGACACACAGTGTTTTTTTTTACACTTTAGACATCACAGTGAATCTTTTTACACAAGGTTTCTTTGTTTTCACCTATAAAAAATAAAGTGGCGCCCTTTTATTGAACTTAAACATAATCAAAACGAAACCCTACTCGACCACCCATCGCCAACGACTACAAGAGCTGCCGCAGCCAAATTTGTTGAAGCCAACTGGGAAGATCAAAAGGTAGGCTACAACTTCTAAGAAGCTTTGAAGCTGTACCAGTGGAAGTGATTTTACTTTCTCTGGTCAGAGTTTACACTCGCCAGTTGTGTTTATCTTGGGGTGTTGAACGGTGACATATTATGTGAAGGGGTGTTTCATCCTCTTCATTCTCTTTAACACATCCTCTGCATTATGAGTTATCTGCCATAACATGCACGCTAAGGTGTTTTTTGAAGGGAGCATGGTCTGTTATGAGACTAGTTACTTTTCTTAGTTGAGTCCTGGTGTAGGAGTTCCATGCTATCTGCTTGTCTGCTTGGATGCTATATCCCTGGACGGCTATACGAGTGATTTTTATGTTGTGATACAGTCCAGTTGATTAGATTTTTTCTGTACGATTCTCGACTGATTTTGCACTTGTGCTCTGGTCCCAGAAGCGCGGTATCGATATTCTCAGTATGATTACCACCACGCTCTGCCACTTTTTTCTCTGTTTGTCAAGATAAGATTTATTTTGTTTAGTGCTTCGGCTTGAGTCGTCACATCTCCCAGACATTCCAGTACTGTCTTTGAATAATTTATTTCAAAAGCCCTTAGCGCCAGGATTGCCAGCATTGTGAGTAATGATTGAGAGTGTCTCCCTCGTAGGATTGCTCTTCCTCATATTTACAACACCGATTTGTACGTCAATGTTACCTGTTTGAAGTCAGTGAGGTCTCTGCACAGGTTCAAAACTTTTTGCAATTCGTGTTCAGGGATCTCCCTTATACCCACAGATAGGCCAAACTTTTAGTGTTTGTAATCTACAGTGTGTAAAAAATTCGAGTCTTTAGCATTGGAAACTCGTTATTCATGAGATACAACGTCGGTCAAATGAAGACAAACTTGCGAAATTTAAGTCCCAAAAATTGAATGTTGGAAAACTCTGAAGACTTCTGGAGATAACCGATAACCAATAACCGTTTTTTACAAAATCCTTCCATATTTTGTCCTGAATCTATTTGAAGAGATAATTGATCACGGATGACATTTTCATGACCACTTTTTATGCTCTTCAAGAAAGCATGTTCGAAATTGATATCCGACGTTTCGAATTCTCGAGAGCATCATCAATTTTTTTTTCAAATACAAACATGGCTTTTTCAGTTCATTTCCCAACTTTCTGCTTTCTGAAAATAATGTTATATTACACTTGCCATTTTGAAATAATGCAGAAAGTTAATACTGGAGTTATCAAAAAATAGTTTTTGATCCTTTCAAACAAAAAAGTTAATAGACCGTCAGATAACGACATATTTTGCCGGATGATTTTCTCGTCGCTGAAATTTTGACCATTAAAAAAAATAGCATTCAAGTTAATTTTTTTTTATCCCTCGTGTATGGAATTTCAACACATTAGAATAATTTAACAATCTTAGAGTGAGAAAACAGTGCCATGGGGTATGCACGAATTTATTTTGTTGAAATGAAGGCGTCATCTTGTAAAAGAATACTCCGTTGCTTATGAATTTTTTCGCTTATGACAATCAACGGTATGAACCTTATTATGATATCATCAGGAGACCGACAAAAATTTCCCAATAACCGAAGTTGAGTCTCCTATGGTTAACGAGTTAACAATGCTATACAGGGTTTTTCACTTAAAACTCCGCACGTCAATATCTCGGAAACGAATAGGAATATTTGATTTCTGTAAAAAGTAGTCAATGTATGAGGTCGAGTAGTTATTTTTCACAGTTAAAAGAATTCGACGCCTACCAAGAGTAAAGCGTCGCGACGCATCGAAAATATTAATCGATTGCAGGAACTTTGAAATTACGCGCATGCAAAAGTACGAGTTATCTATAAACTTTTTTGTCATTTAGTCGAACTCATTTATTCTACTCAGTTTTGAGATATACAGTGTGTCCAAGATAAGGATGTCTATCATGTGGATCTTGAAAACCGTGAGAGATACAAGGTCGGTTATATGGAGGCAAAGTTGCGTATTTTGATGCTTAACAAAATGCCGTTTTAAAAGTCAAGAAATTCCGACTAAGTCCGAAATTATCCGAAAAAAACTGAAATTTTTCAAAATTGTTTTCATTTTTTTCTGACCACATTTGAAGAGATATTTTGAAATGAAAGGAACTTCTTCATTGTCACTTTTTGCCCTTTAGAAGATAGCGTTATTAAATTGAAGAACCGACGTTTCGTCTATTAGCAGCCATCATCAACTTTGATTTTTTAAATACGGTCCTGGATTTTTTATTACGGATTTTAAGAGCCTCTCATGTTCCTAAACCAACGAGGTATCGCACCAATTAAAAAAGAGGTGGTTGTTGTTAATCCTATTGAAAATGTATTTTTTGTCTCCCCCTAACACATGAGTTCTTAAGGAAAAATCCATCAACATAATTTTTTTGAATAATTGCGATACATTGTTGGTTAAGGAACATAAGAGGCCCTCAAAATCCGTCATAAAAAAATCCAGGACTGTATTTAAAAAAACAAAGTTGATGATGGCTGCTCATAGACGAAACGTCGGTTCTGCAATTCGATAACGCTATCTTGTGAAGGGCAAAAAGTGGCAAAAAAAGTTCCATTCATTTCAAAATATCTCTTCAAATGTGGTCAGAAAAAAAATGAAAACAATTTTGAAAAATTTCGGTTTTTTTCGGATAATTTCGGACTTAGTCAGAATTTCTTGGCTTTCAAAACGGCATTTTGTTAAGCATCAAAATACGCAACTTTGCCTCCATTTAATCGACCTTGTATTGTAGCATTCACATTTTCCATTTGAATGGTACTCACTAATTAATCTTCTAAATCCGTGACTTCATTATTTATCAACAAATTACCTTAACCTTCATATTTCACAGCTGTTAGTTTCTGGCACGATGTTGCAATGTTTCCCATTTTCGGTCTGCATTATGGCAATTAGGTGTAGTCTTTTGGGGTCATTTGCTGTTTGTCCATTTGATTTATTATTCTATGTCAGACACTTGACAGCTTGACAATGTCAACTTGACTTTTGGTCGATGGTACATGGGACTATTTCCTGTCCTCACTTTGACTTTGATCCCGTCAGCCAGGAGTGCTAGACGTTAAAGTGCTGAGCGGCATTTTTTTCTTTAAATATTCGAATGTATTGTTGAGATTTAACGATATTTCACATTATGTCTATGGACCTCCCCTGAAGAAATGGGTGTGATTTATCCAGTGATGGTATAGATATTTGCCGAATTCTTTTCAACCTAACGAGGTGAGTTAACCCCACTCTTCACCATGAGTTGGTTACTGAGAATATACATAATTTTAGGGTATTTTCTTTTTCTTCCAATCCTTCCAATCAACTTCATTACTAAAATACCATATGGATGCTTTGCTGGCTAAATCGTTTGATGTTTGAAGACTATCACCTTGTCGTAAACTTGGCTGTATGAGTCCTCATATGCTGCTGGAATATGTCGCAGGAATGGCACTTTGTGATGTTGGGATTGTCCGCACCGCCGAAGCGAACAGAAACCGTTTATGGCTGAAGGTCTTGAGGCAGCAACAGTAACAGGCCAGTTTTTTTTTATCTAAATACTACTCCTTCAATATTTTTATCAACAATTACTTTTAATACTAATAACGATTTTCTTAAAACCCTTCGCATTCGAGTTTGTAAACATTTCACTGTTTAATTCATAAATATTTCCTTTGGGTAACTATTTTCTTATTAAAGTATCAACCTTTTCACGGTTGTACTCATTGTCATTAATTCGTCATTGATTTATAACATTTTTTTTTGTAACTGAATGGTACTTGCGCCGTATATTGATATCCACGTATTACTACAACCCAAAAGGTTCATGGACATTTTACTCCCTGTAGTACAGGTTTAAATTAAACTTAATTCACCTTTTCACTTTTGCGGATTTTAAATCCTTTTTCAATACTTAATTTTTTTCTTTTAATAATTATAACAGTACCTATCGGTGAACTTTTTCAAATACTGTAATAATACCTAACCACTTGAACTATATTTAAGTTCAGTGAGTGGGTTGGTGTGAGAACCACCCATATTTCAATTTTCTTCGACAACTTGTATATTTATGTGAATAAATGCCAGTTATAGTGTTTTGGGACACACAGTGTTTTCTTCCACTCCGGACATCACAGTGAATCTTTTTACACAAGGTTTCTTTGTTTTCACCTATAAAAAATAAAGTGGCGCCCTTTTATTAAACTTAAACATAATCAAAACAAAACCCTACTCTACCACCCATCGCCAACGACTACAAGAGCTGCCGCAGCTAAATTTGTTGAAGCCAACTGGGAAGATCAAAAGGTAGGCTACAGTATCTCTCACGGTTTCCAAGATCCCCGTGATAGACATCCTTATCTTGGACACACTGTATATCTCAAAACTGAGTAGAATAAATGAGTTCGACTGAATAACAAAGAAGTTTATAAATAACTCGTTCTTTTGCATGCGCGTAATTTGAAAGACCCTGCAATCGATTGATATTTTTGATGCGTCGCGACGCTTTACTCTTGGTAGGCGTCGAATTTTTTTAATTGTGAAAAATAACTACTTGACCCCAGACATTGACTACTTTTCACAGAAATCAAATATTCCTATTTGTTTCCGAGATATTGACGTGCGGAGTTTTAAGTGAAAAGCCCTGTATACTCGAATCTGTTACATCCTGTATATTATACCAGATTTGCTCTTTCTCTCGTTCGAGTTTGTCGATCTGAACATCCTCTTTCGGCGTACACCCACACACTCGGGCATTGACCGTTGTGTTATCAACGGTAGATTTGATTTGTCCATGAGTCAGCATCTGTTTTATCCATTCGCCAACCAAGAGTTTTATGTTTCAATCTCTTATGGATCGACCTATTGAGTCGTACGACGTGTTGTCGAATGCGCCTTCAATATTCAGCCTTTTGATGATCCAAAGATTGTTCGGCCCTTTGGGTTATTTCTGTGAAGCTATGGCATAAGCTGATATGTTGCATTTAAAAAAATTTATAGGAGAATCAATTCAAGTTTTCTTACTTACAGAAAATCAGGTGATTGGGTAAATTAAATCAAAGTTTCAGCAATACGGGTTTTTCTTGAGGATGTATATAAAAAAATACAGGCTTTGAACTTAATCGTTTATTTTACTCTGAAAAAATGACATATCATGTTGTAGTATAACAACCCCGAGTCCGTTCAACAAAGTTGAATGAGGTAAGTTTGATCAAAAGAAGAGACACCTACTTTGTGATTTACATAAAGCTACTTACCTCGAATGCGCTCGACAAAACAATAATTTGTGAAGTTTGAGTTAGAAGGTGGGATTATTAAATTAAACACACATTTGTAAGAAACCCTACTTTATTGAAAATATGGTGAAAAAGTACCGTTCTCAGCCTGGAATTCATGCGGGGAAAGAGCACGGCAGAGAAACCCACAATCTCAATTCCAAAAACCGAACCATGCTGTACAACTGTTTTGTATTTTTAATGCAATCAATAAAATACTCGTTTTCCGTATCGAAACTTGAAGTTCCACGCTCAAGCAAATATACATGGGGTCAAAAACAGGGAATCTCTGAGGTCCCGTACGGGAGGCAACCCAGGCAATTTGAGTCAATATCTCTAGATTGTTTGTTGAAAATAATGAGGTTCAGTACGGGAGGCAACCCAATTAGAGTTGGTAAATTGAAACAATATTTCTAGATGATGACTAGAAGATCTATTGTTTTACGAAGATATTCACTCGTCAGGGTGATAAAATTTCAAATCTAGAGCCTATACATGAGGTCCCTTAACTACGGGAAGCAACCCAACTCTAGTAAATCCGTCCAGTCAATATAAAGCATGCATAAAGCATAAAGCAGCAATAATTGTAGTGACAAAAATTCTAGTACGGAAAGAGAGCAATTTCTTTGTCTTGACTTTAATTCAAATCAAAGTTGTTCACACAGCATGAAACAGTTTGATTAAATACAGTAAATGCAATTACGGAACAATAAATCCAAAACCATAAGTACAAATTGGATAATCAACATTATTATAAATTTCATTTCACTGACCTGCAGATACCTGATTATCAAACACAATTCTCAATTATTCACCTTCAAAATCTACAAGTCCCAAAAAAAATGTGTTTCGAAAAGCCCCAAATTTTCTAACTGTTATTCCCCGTTACCTCGCAACCAATCCTCCTTCTTTCTTTTCCCTGGTCACTATTCTATTTTAACGAAATCACGGAACGCTCCTAATGTCACAAAAAATCAATGTCATAATAAATGGAATGATCCGTTATTTTATACAAGTTGTATGGAACATTCAGAAACAAAATTAACATGAATCAAAAATTATATTTTGGATAGGTGGTTCTACTCAATGTACTGGCAATTCTGCATATAATGAGATATAAGGCACATAAATTCTTGAGATAAACGAATTTGATAGAGTACCAACAAAACAATTGGAAAACAAACATTGATTGTTGTTAACAACTACTGTCTTGATTATTATCTCCTTGGTCAGGACCTTGACGCCTTTAATTTCAGGCGCTTTTCCTGAAGTGGGTAGAGACCTTTAAAATCCATGATATTTTTCATCTATGACATAAAACAGACTCAGATTACCTTTTTTTAAAAATTTAATGGGTGGAACATCGTAACAAAAGCCTAGGGGTTTCATATTTTTGAATTCAACTGGTCTGCCTCTTGTATTTTGCCTTAAATTCATAGTTCTAAAAGGTTCTTCATCTTTCAGGGTGTACTTGAAATCTATGACAATAAAGGTTTTTTTGTATTTTATCCATCTAATATCCAACCAGTTAACTTTTTCTTCGTCAGCGTCTTCGAAGAGTCATTCGAATCACCTTAAATGGAAGTTCTCTTCGCACAGTTTCAGCAAAAACAGACCAATCTATAGGAATCATTATCGCCTTTTCTTTTCTACTGTTATCAACATTGCACTCGAGGTGAGTGTGTTCCAGCAGTAGAAACTTCTGGCCAATTATTTGTAACGAACTGGAAGAACTTGCTATTTGACTAAACATTATGGCCATGTTAATATTCCGGTTCTGACCTCCGCATGTGTCAGAATATGTCACTACATGACTTACAGTGCTGGGAATGGACATGAGATTCCCTACCTCCTGTGCTTTCGTGCCACATGTAGTATTCAGAAAGCTAACCTTCCGGGCAGTCTCGAATAGTCAGATTATAAGTTGACAAAAGTCTTTTGTGAAACGATACGTTTGTTATCCGACTTTATTTGGGTTGTTAATGCAGCTAGCTTTCTCAACTTTCTATTGAGCATTCGCCTAGTCTAAGGTTTCTTCGCGTTTATCATAGTCGCTTTGAATCTGTGCTTTTCTTTAAAAATTATTGCACTCTAATATCATGCACAAAGGAATCGCAGGTTTTTCATGTATCAACTCAAGGTTGTTAAAATGTTTATCCTGTTAAATAATTCTTATGATCCATATTTTGTTTTTCCAATATTGAGGTGACTAGTGGCTATTGTATTTCGGATACTTCTCTATATGCTGTTTCATTCAGTTCGTTCCCCATCCATTTTATTTTTTGGTTCATGTCTAGCACGCTGATCAATTTGACTAAACGAAGATCCTTCACACGTCCGCAGTTTTTGTACAAAAATATCAATTTTTCCTGTGCGGATCCCAAATACACACTGACAGATTTTTTTACATACCAAGACTCTGCAGTTATTCATTTTAATTTCATATTTTGCAGTAATATTCCGGAAATGTTCTGGTCCCGATTTTGATCTGTTTTTTCTTTCTACTTTTTTTCAGCAAAAGAGATTCCACTTGAAACGATATTATGTTCTTGTGCCACTTTTCCCACTTTGTAAAAACTATTGAAAATTTTTTCATGAGATTCAGTAGGACAGCGCATATGGCAGTTCATTCGGCAACAAGTCTGTATCCCCTGAAATGTTTTGGCTGGTTTTTAAATGCTTTTCCTTGTTACATATTCTAGTCCCTTATTTTTTAGATGTAGTTGCTTTTTCCGGTCAATTTTTTTTCGGTTTTGTGACACTAGAATATTGACTTTTTGGATCAAAGAAGCGATCAGTCGATCTGATTTGATCGTCATATACCTCCTTAATTAAAACTTACCATACAATACTTCCAAATCTTGTTGCTCACTAATCCTGACTTCTTTAGATCTTTTGTGTTGTCCAGTTCCACTATTAGCTATTTTCAAACGTATTAGTGGTACTGCTTCATCCGAAGACTCCAAGTCGCTTGGATTAGGTTTAAAATTCTTATCATTAATCGAATCATCGCTGATCTTTGTTTACGTGACTGATTGGTGGCACTGGTTGTAATTGAGTATACGTTTTCGCTATGATATAAAATACACAACATTATATTCATGGAATAAAGAGACATTGTTTTACGGCTATCCGATGTTGAACGGAAAGGTTAATTACTTTGCTTAAGGTTCTGTACCGACCTTTCCGTTTACCATTAAAATCACGTTATGCAGACTCTCCAGTAACGTTTTCAATCCACAAATAGGTCTAATTGGCCTACACAATATTAAACAAACCATACAATGCTTCCACATCTCCATCTTGCGTACCAATTTTGACTTCTTTAGATCTTTTGTATTGTTAACTTCCACTTCCAGCTGTTTTCAAACGTTTCAATGGTAGTTCTTCATCCAAATACTCCGAGACGCTTGGAAAAGGTTCAAAATATTCATCAGTCACTAAATCATCGCCGAGTTCGCTTATGTTACTAATAGGTTTGTCCACGAAATTCAGCTTTTCACTAAAAATGCTAGATATAGGTGTAGCATAAACCCCTATAATGTTTGAAAAAAGAATAGTCAAATATTTTCTGCGTTATTCAATAAACAAATTTGCTAAAACGCGTAGAGGCTAGAAAAAGGGTGTGACGTCACCTACGCGTTTATTTACTGTAGTCATAGGTAACGTACTAGAGGCATAGCTATAGACAAATAAAATTTGACTGATGTTATACATGTTTTTGCATTATAAATAAAATGATGATGGCTAGAAAGTGTTGTTTTGTGCCTGAGTGCACAACCCGACAAGTATATGACGGTTACGAGAATTTTTGTGAGTATTCAATGCAAACAGCAAATAGAATAGCTATTTACCTAACAAGTGCGGAAAAACATTTTGCGCAAGTGTTAGGTACAATAGTTTTTTCACAGACGTGCGGAAATCAGGATATAATTCGTAGTTTAAAAGTTTCAATTAAACCTAATTATATGACAAACTATTAGGTAATTGGTGTAACTAAGCGACCATAGTAACCTGGAAACCTGATGGTTGCTGTTTGCTTATGATATTGTTAATTTTGACATATCCGTGCGGAAACATTTTTCCGCACTGGTGCGGGACATTTGATTTTCCACACGGATATCGGTGAGGAAAATTCATTTTTCCGCACGGCTGTAGGAAAAATCATGATTTGAGGTGAGACGGAGTTTTGAAAACGGTTGAAAGCTGAAATGAAACACCTTGTCAACAACAACATATTATCACAAACTATGTCACGTCAACCTTAGGCAAATTATGTGAATCTCCTTTCTGGAAACCGTCCTCCATATTTGCGGAGAATACAAAAACTGTAACTCTAATGATGTTTTGACAGCTAACGTCACAACAATTGAATAAAAGTAGGTTCCGTCTTCCTAGCAGCAAGTATCTGACGTCAAAGTGTGTTTTGTTCGCTAAACCAAAGCACTCAATTTCAACGGCTGCTGTTGTATTCAGGATTGATTTTTTCCAAGCGCTCTTTGAATATAGTTATCATCATATCGATATCTTTGTTTTACAATAATTTTGATGTTTATTAATTTTTTTGTGGACATATCTATTGGTAGCACTGGTTATAATTGGGTACATTATGTTTTCTCTATATTATAAGATACACAACATTGTATTCACAGTATGTCAACTCTATAGTAACGTTTCGAATCTATAAACAGACATTCTTGGCCTAAACGATGCTAAACTTACCGCTGTCTCCAAAGGAAGTTTTTGTGTTGGTTTCTGCCGGAGAGAGACTTTTGCTACAAGGCGTATTACCCAAAAATGTTTCCTTCGCAAGTTCAACAAGCTTTCTAGACCGGGCATTCATTTTTCAAAACAATCGTAGGGCGAGTTTCAACGAGCTCAACGTGCACCGTGTTAGAGAATAATCAACAACAATATTGACATTGCGATAATGATTTTCAAGGTTATCTGACATATCAAATTCTGCCATATCGACAGAAAGTCAAAAGTTATTTTAGACAAGGTATTGCAAAACTTGATATGTCATAAGTGTTAAAAAATTGAACTACTCGAAGCATAAACAAACAATATCGTGTGAGTCAAACATGTCAATGTGAACATGGGGAAAAAGAGGAAAAGCAAGCTCCTTGTTTGCCATATTTACTTCCTTTCACCAGATTTTCTGTCACCAATTCAATAACAATGACTTGAAGTTCACTTTCATCAAACAAATGTATTTTTCTTAATTATTCAAGAAGTGTGTAGCCTTTTTTTTATCGCTATCACTACTTGTCGTTGAACAATCGAACGATTTTCCTTGATCTTCTACACTAAAAAGTTGGTAAGAGGAATTTTTCTCAAAAACGGCGTTGGGCATCAATCGAGCTATTTGTCATGAGTTTTCATGACGGTAAGAGATGCTTCAAAGTGACGGTTGTTGTTATTTTCCAGTTGAAAATGATTTATTTGTGCTCGAGAAGAGGATTTAGTGTGGCAATCACAAATGTGTCAGGATAACATTACATAAATTTGAGCAAAAACAGAATGTTATCGACTCAAACAAATCGTGTACGTTCGGAGTGCCGTGCTTATTCTAGTGGTTCAATGTTCTGAGTCATTAGTCAAGTTGTGGCGCACTGATATTTTTAATGAATGGACATATCATGTGTTGCCATATGTTTTATTGGGGTTGATATTTCACAATAATATATCAGCTTTTGCCAGAACACAACACAACAGCTGCAGCAAATTGTAGACCAAAGCAAGAAAAAGGATATCTCGTACACGATTGATGTGTTGAAATCAAAATTGAACAAACCAAGCTTTGATCTGTTGATGTCCCAACAAAGATGCCAGAAAAGAGAATCAAGAGTAAGAAGATACACTCTTGATGAGGAAATTATTTTTCTGTCCTTGATGAAGCAGATCCCAAAAGGATATAAATTGATAAGAAGATTGTTTGCTGCACCATCCAGAAAAACATTGATGAATCTTTTGGAAAATATTCCATTTGGACCTGAAATCAATAGAGCGATTTTTGAATCTTTGCATACCAAAGTGAAATCCATTGGAGAATCTGAAAAACTATGCTCAATATTGTTTGATGAAATGGCCATAGATCCTAGTTTGCAGTATAGTAAGAAACATGACTGTATCGTTTGTTTTAAAGACAATAGTTCAAATCAAGAACGAAGTAGGAAAATTGCTAACAAAGTCATGGTATTTATGACAACACGACTCTGCAAGAAATAGAAGCATTCACTGGCTCACTATTTCAATTAGGGTGGAATGAGAGAGGATATGCTGGCTACTACTATCAAGGAAGTCGTGAAGTCTTGCTAAGACTGTGGTCTCAAAGTCAAGGTCATCATTTGTGAACAAGGAGCCGCCAATGTAGCTGCCATCAATCTTTTGTATGAAGAGACAAAAGATCATTTTAAGAGGAAGAATGAGGAGAATAGGCTTTTTGGCATTCTGGTGGGTGATGAGAAGATTATTCCAATGTATGATCCACCCGAGTGGAATGGATCACTTGCTGAAAGGGATAAGGAATAATTTCCATCAATATAATGCCAAATTTCAATGAAGGAATAATTCCTATGAAGTAGCCAAATGGGAAAACCTGGTAAGATTATTTGACCTGGAGAAGGACGAGGATGACGACTACAAACTCTGCAAAAAACTGACTTCGAGAAATATTGAGAACCCTCAGAAAATGAAAGTATCTTCAGCAGCGCAAACTCTCAGTAACACCGTTGCAGCTGTGATGAAAAGATTAGCACAGAAAAAAAAAATTCCTACCTAAAGAAGCGGAAGAAACAGCTGAATTCCCCTTGTTCATTGACAAAGTTTTCGACAGTGTCAATGGTGCAACGGTCAAGAGTAAAGGTGGTAAAATCTTAAGATGTGCTGTGACAAATAAATCGCCACACTCACGATTTTGGCTGGAGGCAATTAAAACTTTCAAAACGCTTTACTTCTTTAGTGAAAAAAACGTAAAATTGTACCTCCATCCGTGAAGAACTGGATTCTCACTCTAAAAGCCATCCGGTATCTCTGGGGAGAACTGCAGAAAGATGGAGTCCAATTTTTTTCTTTGAGAAGACTAAACCAGGACCCCCTTGAAAACTTCTTTGGTGCGGTGAGAAGCCATGGAGTTCGCGATAATAATCCAAGTGCCGCAGCGTTTATCAATAGTTTCAAGTCTTTGATCATCAACAATTTCGTATCAAACTATTCTGCAGCATTCAATTGCGATCCTGATAGTTCCAGTGGATTGGATAATCTGAAAAATATGGTAACATCCTTTTCTTCGCCAAAAAATGTACCCATCACTTTCCCAGAAATTGTTGTGAGTGAATTCATATCAAAGCATTCATATATATATATATATATATATATATATATATATATATATTCCGGGTTTAGATTTTGTATATCACAATTAATATAACTTAATCTTGAAAACAGCTTATAGCTGTACACCCATCGCTCTTCTCCATACTTGTCGGTTTAACGCGTCCATCTCATCCAGGTCTCTCTCTTCCATAGCATTTCTCATACCCTCGTTCCAGGAGCGTCGCGGTCTTCCTTTCTTTCTTTATCCGGGTGGTCTCCAACCGTATACTTTTTTTGGCCATCTATGTTCTGGCATTCTAGCATATGACCGAACCATTTCGGAGCTTTTCTCTCTATTCTTCCAATAATTGTCTCTGTGGTGTCCATTATTGTTCTGATGTACTCATTGGTTTTTTTTTCCAGGCGAGAAACTCCAGCACTTCTGCGAAGATAATCCATTTCTACTGCTAGAATCCTTCTCCTCAAGTCTGCATTTATAGTCCAGATTTCTGACCCATAACATAAAACCGATTCAACTATCACTCGTCCGATACGTTTTTTGTTTTTGATAGAAATGTTTTTGTGCCACCAGGAGGAATTTAACGCACCAACTACTTTCCAGCTCTGGTGTATTCTGTGTCTGATCTCAGTCTCTCCTATGCCCGACGTGTCTATAGTAGCCCCTAGATATTGAAACTTTTCAACCTGTGTGACCTCTGAGTCTTTCTCATTGATCAATATTTCAAAATGGACGTTAGAGTTGACAGCGAGATATTCGTTTTTTTTGAGGCTCACTTGAAGACCCCAGGACTCATATTCTTTGTATAGCCTCCTGATCATAAACTTCAAGTCATATGAGTCCTGCGCTAGTACCACTTGGTCGTCTGCAAAATTCAATAAGAATAGAGTCTCTTCTCCGATTGGTATTCCCATTCCCCCACACTGCCTTTTCCAGTTTTTTAGCACGATCTCAATATACAGATTAAATAGTGGCGGTGACATGCTGCATCCTTGTCTTAGCCCTTTCGTGACTGTTATTGGCTGGGAAAAACTATTGCCGCTTTTGATAATACTTGTGTGTTCTTTATACATTTCCTGGATTATGGCTAGTTATTGATCGTTGATTTCTAGGGATCTTAAAGCTTGCCACAGTTTTTGTCTTGGTACCATGTCATATGCCTTTTTCAAGTCGATGAAAGCCAAGTGCATCTCCGCCCTAACAGATATAATTTTTCCGCCATTTGTCGTAAAATGAAAAGGTTGTCATCACATGATCTCCCTGGCATAAAACCACTTTGTTCTTCGCTTATTCTGTGGCCTAGATTTATTCCTAATTGCTCGTTAATGATCCTTCCAAATAGCCTGCTGAATGTAGGCGTGATACTTAGCCCCCTGTAGCAATTTGGATCTTTCCTATTGCTTTTTTTCAAAAGTGATATTAGAGTAGCCGTTTTCCACTCTTCTGGTATTTTGATCGAATCGTGGCAATTATTGAATAGTCCGGTGATTCTTTGAAAGAGTATTTGCCCCCCAGCTTCGAGCAGCTTTTGTATGCTTTGTTTTTTTCTTTCCTAAGTTCTTTGGTCTCATCTGTTATTTCTTCGGCTTCTTTATAACTTCTATTTTGTGTTTCCATTCCCAGCACTTCTTTTGCGTTTTTTTTTAGTATGTGTTCTACATTACCATACTCTTGATCAATATCTTCTGATGGTGGTGTTTTGTAGAGTTCATTCTACAGTCTTCTTTTGTACAGGTTCTTAATACTGCTTTGATGTAGTAGGTGCAGCTTGAATTATTCAGGTTTTTTCTTATCTTGTCCTTGGGTTTGACTGTGTTGTTCAAGTATCCTGGTATATGGAAAGACAAATTTGGCAAGTACTAGATAATGATCGGAACCGCAGTTGGGACCCCTTTTAACTTTACAGTCCTGGCACTTGATCCTTTGTTCTTGTCTTGTGGTAATAAAATCAATAACAGATTTTTGTTGCATTGGCGGCCTTTCACATGTGTATGTATGAATATTTCTTTGTTGAAAAAACAAGTTGCAAATTTTCAAGTGATATTGTTTGCACACCTCAATCAGCATTTCACCCGAAGCATTCACCGTGTCTTCCCCAAATTTGTCTACTACCTCATCGTTCTGACGACGACCGATTCTAGCATTAAAATCACCTGCTATAATAATTTCCTGGCGTCTTTGAAATTTATCCAGGATCGCCATTGGCTCCTCGTAGAACCGATCCTTGATTCTAACGGGTGCATCATCTGTAGGAGCATACACCCCGATGATAACTGTTTCTTTACCATAAATGCACATCGTTGCCGTGATGACTCTCTCTGATATGTGGTCGTAGTCTGTTATTAGATGTTTAAGGTGGCGACTAATCATAAGAGACACACCAGCCTTGGCTCTCTGGTCCTTATCGACACCAGACCAAAAATGAACGTAGTCACCATTTTCGTTATTTCCTTGTCCTTTTTTCTTGGTTTCTGAAAGTACTGCTATGTCTATTGGATTTTCCTTAAGCTGCTTTTCTACTTCTGTAATTTCATTCGTTAAACCTTGTGTATTCCATGTTGCAATTCTCAATGTCCAGATAAACCCGTTTTTTTTTGCAAGATGTTACTCCTCGAACCCTCCTCCTTTTCCGTAGTGCAATGGGACCCCGGGCTTGGGACCGGCATAGCGGAGTTTCAATGCATTCATCTCTTTTGAAAAAAGGTAAATCAACGTACGTTGCTGGTTTTGTAGCCAAAAAAATATTAAAAAATCAAATTCAAATGTGTGAACATTGCCGACAGGATTTGGTAGGAGTCGATAGAGACGCCCCTGAGTATTTTGTGATCAACGCAAAGGCATATTCTGCTAGAGTTCTATTGGCTCCTACAACGTATTCCAATGAAATGTTTCAAAAATGTATTCATACATTGACTGAAGCCTGAAGCTATTTCCCAAATCTGCTTCACAAAAAATATTGTCAAGATCTTAAGAACTGTTTTATATAATACCTGTCAAAATGATAGTTTCACTTGTAATACTCATAACTTGAAACATATTTTGTGTAATTCTATAATTCAATTTCATTCATACGTATGGTTGAAGAATATCAACCAAATTCTGAAGGGTAAGCTGACTGTTTCAGCAAACTTTACAGAGACTGTTAAATTGTATGCACTGGAAAAATATAATAATATGAAGCAGAAAAAATGTATGGCTTCCATAAGAAACAAGTAGAAATATGTATAGTAGACAAAATTAATGAACCTCTCTAATTATATCAATAATCTGAATATTCACAACATAGAATCAAAATTTAACTTTGTTACATTAAAATAATATGGAATGTGTAGATAAATAATACCAATCAAATCATATATGAAATGTATGATGGCTTACAGCAATTTATAAAAGAATATCCAGAAATATTAGAATGGTGCTTGGTGTTGTCCAAAAGTTTATTTCATTTTTCAACATTTCGATTTTATGAAACTGAAAAATGACAAAATCTATTTATAACATGTATTTCTCATAATATGTCAAATCAAACTTGTATTTTTATGATAATTTTAGTATGTACTTAACAATCTACAGTATGTTCCATTTTGATCTGCGTAATAAACCGTTTTTTTTTCTAGTTTATTTCCGAAACCTCTGAATTTTGCATATTCAAAAATACGCTAAAGGATAATAATATTGCAATAAAATGGTATATACAAACAGGATGTTCAAAATTCAAGTCAAATTTGCTAACCACCCTGCATTACATTCGAAATTCTATTCTAATCTATTTTAAGTATCAGTTCACATATATTTTTAATAAATTATACATACTTGGCTTATACAGGGGCTATTGAAAAATATGTATTTTTTCCTATATTCTTTTTAAACACAAACTGTATAAGCTAGGGTAGCAAAATTTCACGCATCTGTACTCGTACTTCTTGTTGTTTGAAATCAAGCACTCAACAAAACGATACACTCGAAAATTTCATCTATATTCAAGGTATCATGTTTTTTAACGAATCTCTGAAAAATATGCGGTTTACACCTGGGTTCAGAGCATTCCTTTCCAGTTCATCTATGTAAATGGTGCAACAAATAAATTTTATCAAAAACTTCTTTTATGCAGGGTGGTAAAGAAAAAACTGTAAAATCTCTATTTATATACTGACTCTCCTTCTCACATAGAATTCATAAAGTTTTTCTATATGCTCAAATTATTGTTAGCTCAACCCTCACCAGAGCTCAACCTGGTGTTATAAAGTGTGACTCAGGAATCAGTCAGAAACTGTTCCATTGCTTTCTGTGTATCGTATGAACGGATCGTGACAAGTTGAGACTTTCAACGTGAAAACATCTTTTATTTTAAAGGTCTTTTTATCTTATAACACCCTAAAAGTTTCAAGTCGCCGTCTCTTTCTAATTTGTCAATATCAGGCCAAAATATTTTTTAAAACGGCACCCAATTGCCTTTTTAACATTCTCTTACTACTTTGTTAACAAATGCGGAACGTGTTAATGTATTGCGGATTCAAATCTGATTCTTGTATTATAGTCAACGGTTTAATATTGAGGGGGGACACTGAAGAATCACACCGTATGAACATAGATTCACAAATTCCATAAAACGTGGTAAGGTCATGAATTTTGATACCACATCGTAACTCGCTACCGTATTCTTGAATTTTAGAAAGTAAAAATTGTGATATAAAGTGGCAAGAAGACATGCACTTTTTGACACTTTCTCTCACTATTTCTACTTCCTGAAACTGAAGAACACGGTAGCTGGTCAACTCTAAAAATCCGCCTGCCATATTCAAAAAGGAAGGGGTTGGTTATCAAAATTTTAACTTACTAACATAGGGGTGCCAGACTTTCTGGTGAAGCTCCTTGGAATCAATATTACCGCAGCACCACATATTCTATTTACTGTCACATCCAATGAGACGAAATGCTTGGAGAACAAAAAGACACCGTCTCGACGCAAGTCAGTACGTACGTTTTTTTAAGCAGAGTTCTGACTTCAAAATCTAGTGGCGATAAATGAAGATGTTCTTTATCGATTCTTTGGATGAAACTTCTTTAAGTGCCGAAGACCGTTGCTTGTTGTCAATCACACTCAAGATATTGTTGAAGTACAGCTCAAACCCTCTTTAATGTTTTGTTGAGTAATGACAGTAATTGGCGCCCCTCTCCGCCCTCATCAACACATTTCCGGGATCCATGAATGTATTTGATATATTGTACACAAAAAACTTGATTGACAATACAGTACACCTTCTCACCCCCTATTTCGCATCTTCGCACTTTCAGTCTTCTAAAGACGATACGAAGGGAACAATGCCCCAGTCTAATCTAT
Organism: Orchestes rusci; assembly: GCA_958502075.1. Classification (NCBI taxonomy): domain Eukaryota; kingdom Metazoa; phylum Arthropoda; class Insecta; order Coleoptera; family Curculionidae; genus Orchestes; species Orchestes rusci. Next base: position 21,518,644 of record OY293309.1, read on the forward strand.
GTCTCTACCGGGCGCCGCACAAAACCATTCTAAATTTCCAAGATAATTTGTTTTGTGATAAGTGACTGAATTATCAGTAGAAAAAACATAGTCTGTGATAATTTCCCGGCAGAAAATAATTAAAAAAATTGTCCAATTATGAAAAAACTCGACTGAGCATTATAGCCTCCACCAATTATCATTCAAACCAAAGGTGGTCAGCATATTACAAATGTCACGCTACCTTTTAGAAAATTAAATATTGGAGCAGATGCACAGAGGTAACGTAATTTCATAATGCTTCCATGCGACAATCAGCTGGCCATAATCTTTGCCGACAATTGTTCAAGACAAAATCACTATGCAAATAATTCTCTTTACATGGCAATCACATTTTGTGGACAGACGTGCACATGTACTTGATTGTTTCTCTGCTTCCTTTCAACATTAGATACACTTCCGAGTATATTGGATTGAATTATTGTAACAAGAGTGCAGCTGGCTACATTATTCCAATCCAACATATTCAGATAAGATAAGTAAGGTACTTGGTTCATTGACATTTAGTGCTGTGTATTGTTGCTTTTTATCCGTCACAAAAAATGGTAGAAAGATTTTGACTGTTAAATTGTATCATAGATTTTTCTCCAAGCGTAAGCTCTTATTCGCTCTTTGCTGAACTGAAACTACAGTGATTCTGTGAAAAGTCTTTACAAGATCTTACTACCTAATCCTGAGGTCAAAATAAGCCGATCCAAAGCAACTTAACCTATTCCGAAATTCATCCGTTTCCTAGATACAGGGTGGTCAAGTTATAAAAAAATAATAAATTTTTCAATTTGTGTGAACATTATTTAACGTATTTCTTTAAAAATTGATACACGCAGATTCTTTGGGATGTGAAACCTGAATATGGACAACTGTTCTTTATAGCCGTTAGAGGGCGCTGCACACTGCACCTCCGATGGTTTAAAAGGTCGATAATTTTTTCACTAGTGTAGCTTTTGTGTTTTTTTTTTGTCAAGAAGATGATTTTTTATGCATTTTTACGCTATAAGTATGCTCTTTGCATAACCGGTCAAAGTGAGCCGTTCTCGGAATATTTTGATCTAAGATCACGCACCTGAATATTCGAATCACTTTGAGTTGAAAAAAAGTTGTCACATTCAACGCTAGAATTAGGTCAGTGAATTGGTAGTATTTGAATTTTATAGGTTGAAATAGCTTTATTGGGCAAAGAATCATATCAAAAGTAAGATTAATATCGGTCCACGTCTACGTCCATGGATTTGAATCAATCCCAATTTTGATATGGTTTTCTCGCCCCATAAAGCTATGTCAACCTACAATCTCAGAATACTATCAATTTACCAACCAAATTTTATCCTTAAGGTAGGTTAGGTTAGGTTAGGTTGCGAAGGGTATGCCCTGCCCCACAGTTTTCTGCTTCGCATTTCTTTCACTCGGAGGCCAAATGGCCCATTGTGATCCCTTGTTTGAAGAGGTGTCCCCTCGGTCTTACCCTGCAGCCTTTCTCTTCATCGTTCTAAACCATTCCATGGTTTTAACGAAGTTAAGAATTAGCACGATGTATACATTTGTCGCTTCCTTCAAGTCTACAAGGTAGTATTGTCTTAGATTCCTGGGATGTTTTTTTTTTGGAGTTGGGCAGTGGCACAGAAGATGTTTTACCGTTTCATCCTCGTCGATGCAGTCCTTGCAGAGCTCATCAGTCCCTAGGCCCCATTTTTGGAACATGGTTCCGATTTCTCCCACAAGGATGTCCACGGAGGATTTGCTCTGCTTTAGTTTTTCCCCTGTTTTTTTCATATCCAAGTTTGGCCACAAAGCTCTCGATGTGTTGCGGTCGTTTCCATTGCTCCACCTGTCGCTGTGTAGCTTCACCATGTTTTTATCCACTGTATGTTTTGAAAGTTTGATCGTTGGTAGCGATTTATTCTCCATTTTGGCTTCGTCCTTTCTTAGTCCCAATCTCGCCAGTTCATCTGCCATCGTGATCCCTTGAATATTGCTATGTCCAAGAATCCAGCATAGAGCGAGCTTCTTGATCCTGATCCAGGACAATGGCTCACGGCAACTCATCACTACCTTAGATCTTACTGTATCTGATTCTAGTCGTCTCAACGCTGCTTTGCTGTCTGCATATATTGTGACGTCTTTTGTTGTGTTGTCCAGTCTATGCAGCATGTTGAGCAATGATTTCTGCATTCCCTAATGGCAATGATTTCCGCATGCAGAATGCCACATCCTTTCTCAAGCTTGATAGACTCTTGGATGTTTAGTTCCTCTATATCCTTGCTCCTGGCTCCTGTGCCTGTATTTGTCTTTGCTGCGTCTATAACGATGGATATCTCTTCCTCCCCTATGATTGAGTCTTGGTTCCAGTCTTCTCTGGTAGGTATTTCAACCAATACCTTATTCGCAAAAGAGCTCTTGGTAACCATGTAGTCTGTTGCCGTTTGTAGCAGCTTCGCCTCTTGGTTATCCATTGCCTTTGAGATTTCCCTTATCACCGTTGAGTGCTCACTTGTTGCCTGTCACCACAATTTGGCCTCTCTCAGTCTGAGAGATCCCTTTGCGGAAGTCCTTTCAATGAACAAGTCAATTGGCAGGAGGTTAGGAATGACTTCTAAAGCTGCCTGCGGTGTGCTGTTCTTGACTCCCGTTGTACTTAGTGTTGCCAGCCATTGTACTTTCGTGAGCATCTTTTTGTTCGAGCTCGTGTCGATGGCTTTTCACCATACCACGGCTCAGTAGGTAATTATGGGTCTCACGATCGCTGTATACATCTAGTGGATAATGTGCGGCTTCAGTCCCCATTTGTCACCAATAATTCTCCTGTATATTATATAAAAATTGATGCCTCTCTTCATTCTTTTCTCTGTGTTTCTTTTCCAGAAGAGCTTTGAGTCAAGAATGATCTCTAGGTACTTTGCCTCGTTGGAAAGTCTAGAAGTTTGTCCCCCGGATGTGGAGATTTTACTGTTAGGCACCTTGTATTTCCCTGTGAACAGTACTAGAATTGTCTTATCAGGGTTTACTCTAAGACCGTTCTGTCCTGCTCATTTGGAAAGTTCCTTCAATGCAGATCCCATGATTTCACTGATAGTTGACGAGCTTTTGCCCACTACCAGAGATTGCCACATCGTCTGCATATGCTACCATCTTTATTCTTTGTTCTCTGAAGGTTTTCAAGATCAAGTTAACTACGATCAACCACTGGAGCGTAGAGATAACTCCTTCTTGTGGTGTTCCTTCTGTTGTTCTTTTCCTCATAGAGCAATTCCCATTTTTTAAGTTCATAATCCTGCTTTTAATCATTTTAATTGTCCAGTTGATGATAGTTGATTCAATTTTCATCCTTTCCATTTTTTTTTTCAAAAGCCTTGGTCGTGACATTATTGAATGCTCCCTCTATATCTAGAAACGCGCCCAGCGTGTATTCTTAGTCATCGGGAGATTTTTGAATTGCTCTCACAACTTCATGCAAAGCGCTGTCAGTTGACTAACCCTTAAGGTAAGCATGTTGATCCGAACATTGCATCACTTTCTTAGTTGATTCTCTTATGTTTAGGTCAATCAGCTTTTCCAGTGTCTTTAGCGAGAAGGATGATGGGCTGATTGGTCTGTAGTCTTTTGGAGTTGGGTTATTTGATTTTTCCGATTTGGGTATAAAAACAACTTTGACTTCTCTCCACCTACCTGGTGTCTATCCCAATTGGAGACAATCAGAGTTTATTTCGACCATATCATCTCATATGCTGTCGAGGAATTTCTATAACATGATTCCGTCCGGTCCCGCCGCTTTATAAGGTTCGAAACCATCCACCGCCCACTTAACTTTTTTCCTTGATATCGTCCTTGATACAACCTCCTCATGTGTTCTCGTATTTGACTGTTGTTCGTCAGAACTGCGATTTTGTCCATGAGTTATCTGGCCTTTTTATGCTTCTTGGGATCACCACCTCCTTTGAAAGCATCTTTCTCAGCCTTGCAGACTCATTTGTATCTATTATAGACTCGCAAAAGTCCTGCCATGAGTCTCTTTTGGCCTTCCTGATTTCACTTTTGTATCTGTTAAAGCTGGTCCTGTATTCATTCCAGTCCATCTCTGTTTCATTTGCCTTCTTGTCTTCTCCCTAATCTTTCTCAGTTCCGCTGTCCACCAGGAAGACGTGGTGCTTTTGCGTGGGCGACTTAAGGGACATGATCTGTGAAAGGCTTTCTTCAGTTGTTCCTCTAGTTTCGCCGCATTATCCTCTTTTTCTCTTTGATAGGTGATCGTGATACCTTGCCCAAAGCCAATAGTTTCCTATCTCCTACCAGAGAGTCAGAGAATTTTTGCCAGTTTGTTCTACGAGGATTCCGGAATGGTTCTAACTTCTGTAGCTCACCGTTGATTTCGAAGAGGATTCTCCTATGATCCGAAAAAGAATTTATAAGAGAGAATCTCCAATTTTCAACCATTAGCTCGTCGGGATTGGTAGCCAAAGTTAAATCTAACACCTCTTCGCTGACCCTGTTGACAAATTTTGCATATTTCAAGGTCGGTTGTTAGTAAGTCTGAAATTGACTCACCTCAGTTAATAATGTCACTGCTGGTACACAGCGTGTGATGACCATTGGCATCGCAGCCTATCACCAACAGCTTTCCTTTCTCCTTGGAGTGGTGGACTAGAGTTCGAATTACTGTTGTTGGTGGTTCAGGTTCTTCATATGGCATGTATGCGGACGCTGGAATGAGCGGTCGCTTATTTTTTTACCTGCCTGTTACCACTGTCAAGTCCTCTGTACTATGATGTAAGGATAGGCTCAGATTTAGTGTCCGCTTTGCAAGTATACAGGTTCTCATTTTACTTACCGACGGAGTATGATATAAATGGTAGTCTTTCGCTTTTAATCTTTGAACTTTTCCATTATTGGGCCATGGTTCTTGGATTAGCGTGATGTCTACTTTATTCTTCGTCATAAACAGCACCAAGTGCTCCGATGCCGCTTCGCAGTGATGCAAATTGATTTGCACTGCTTGCAGCTTCAGGTTCCTTGGCGCCATCTCCATTGTCCTAGGGGAGCCTCGCTTTCAGGGTGCCTTACCTGAGCTTGATGCTCTCGTTGTTGCTCCTCAGTATCTCGAAGGTATCGTCCACCGAGCAGACGATCTTCTTTCCTGATCCAAATTTGCACTTTGTCGAATAGATAACTCTTCAGCTTTGTGTGTCCAGACCCTTGTTCTGCTTATCGATGATCTTTAGTATGGATTCATCGCTCGCCGAAACCGGAGGCGCAATCCACATTGATATCAATCGAAGCAGAGGCAGCTTCAGGACTGGTATTACCACGAGTTTGGATTCCTGCCGGATCACGCCGCAGCCACCGACTACACGCTTTAGAAAGTCAATTCACTTTCCGTTGTTGCAGCCGACCACTTTGACTCTTTTCTGCCAGCCAGCTTCGTCAAAGTTGACCTCCTCGTTGCCACTTTGCTCGTCTAGCTCGAGTATGGCGTCCAATATCCTCGCTTCCCCTTCGAGCCACCTGTCGGCTGCGATTTTGCCATCGATATCTGATCGATCCACGATGGCCACTTGTAGCTCTTCTGGCGTATCAAAGCTTCTGGAGTTCTTGAGCATCTTCGCGGTGTTTTGTTCTTTCTCGCTAGAACGCATCCGTTTTTGCATCTTCCTTTCAGAAGCTGGGGGATTTTGCTGCTCCGATACGTTCGCAACCGGGGATGACACTGCGTCAGACTTCACCAGTGGCCTCCGCTTTAGCTTACGCTTCAGCTTTTGATGTTGCTCTTGCCTCTGCGGTGCCTTTTTCGGTTCATGATGATTTAACCATTGCTTACGCTCGAATTTTGCAACAGTCTTCCGGTTCTTCTTGATGAAGTCTTTCTCTTTCTTGAAAAGTTCTTCATCTTTTCTTCCTTCCATCTTCCTAAGGTAGTTCTTGACGCTCTTATAGCTATTTTTTGCTTTTTGCGCCGAGGTTTTAGCCCTAGGCTCCGGTTCTTCTCCATAAACCTGGCTACCAATAGCCATCAGGATCGCTGAGACTCGCCTCTCCCCCGCCCGCCAGGGATGATGACCCTGACTACGTCATGGCGGAGACACCACGAGGGGGGTGAGTAGCTTGAATATTCTGGTGCGGCATCAAAAACTAAAATCCAAAATATCTTGAAAATGCTTATTCTAGCAGATTTTATCGTCTAGTACCTGCTTGAAAATTTATAGAAAATAATTTTCGTTTAAAAATAAAAAATCATGTGCAGCATCGTACTGGGCAAAGGTGAAACTTCTTCCAAACCACATAATGAGAGAAATTTGAACAGAGAAAGAGAAAGAGGGAGAGAGACAGATAGAGAGAGAGTGACAGAGACAGAAGGAGAAAGGAATAGTTAAAGAAAAACTATGCAATTATAACCTCACTGTATCATTTATTTAAAATGTTTTGGATCAAATCTCAAATAGAAACCACATGCCTAACTTGAACCAGCTCCTTTGGAAAATAACAAAACTACGCAAACATAACCTCACTTGGTCAAGTTTTGTTGGATGTCTTGATTCAACATCAAATTAGAACCTACATACCTAATTTGAACAAAATCCTTTGGAAAATAACAAAATAATGCAAAAATCTCCTCACTGGGTCAATTTTTGTTAAATTTCTTCAAATTGCAAATCAGAACCTACATACCTGATTTATAGAAAATCCTCTGCCAAATTACAAAACTATGCAAACATAGCCTAACTATATCATTTAAAAAAGAATTATTAAATCCCTGATAGAACTCACATACCTAATTTGAACAAAATCCTTTGGAAAATAAAAAAATTATGCAAACATAATATCTTCACCATGTATTTTTTTTTTTATTTTTTTTATCAAATCTCAAATCAGAACCTACACAATATCCAATTTGGACAAAATCATTTGGAAGATAACAAAAAAGTTATGTATATAGCTCTGTTTGTCTTTTTTTACTACGTTATATTTTTTTCTCTCTTTGTAACGAAATCTGGAATCGTTACATGTTACGTATTGTATGCGTTTCATTTTTTCCAGTTCGCTTCCCATTGTCGACAAATCATCACAACGCCGCAAAAGAAGTTTCACCCAAAAAGTTAAAAACTATACTGAGAAATAAGCTATGGCCAATTTGAACCATCAGAAGTGGAGTGTGCAGCGACCTATTACGACCACAATGAAAAGGTGTCGCATTCTAATAAACCCCCAGGTACCAATTTTCAAAATGATACGTTGAGAAATGTTCAGAGTTTTAAAGAATTCGACTTTTATAGTTCATCTTTACCACCCTGTATCTAAGACACGGAGCAATTTCGAAAGAAGGTAAGTTGCTTTGAATCAGATTATTTTGACGACAGGAATATGTGGTAAGTTTCTTTTAAGACCTTCTACAGACACCCTGGATATTTTTGAAAACTTGATTTCGTTCAGCTAACTTTTCACGGGTGTCAACGACAATAATGCCAATATAGACGAAAGAGAACAGAATTATGAGGGAAATATCTATCAATCTACACATTCAAATTGTTTTTTAAAATCGCGAATCATAAACCACTGATGCTGGTACATATCAACCACTTATTTAGCTCTTTCTTTCAAATAACAATCAAGTTTTCAAGTGCTACACTATCCTGCCCTTTTTACGTCAAACGATTTTGATGTTCATCAAAATTGTTTGCAATTTCAAGAAGCGATGCTGTTTCTATGCAATGAAAGGTTTTCAACAACTGAGTCTTGTGGATTTTTAAACAATGAACAGTGAGATGCTTTCGACAGTTTTCAACAATAATTCTTATGTCGGCTCCAAAACTGGGACAAAGCGAGGATTGAACTCGTAGAAACTGTGCAGTATACAAATTAAAAGTGGTTTAAATAGCCGAATGGATGTAATAGCCCAGCAGAGATGTCGGTTTTTCAAAAAAATGATTCCAAACAGGATGATGTTTTCAAGAGAGCTTGTGGACTGTCTCCTGAACATTCAACCAAAAAATCTGTCTTGAAGTCCTGGTACATTTATGAGACAAAGTTGTTCGGTTCTTGGTTTACTTTCTCTTTCATTCAGGTCATTTTGCTCTGAAAATATGTTCAGGAAACCACCTTTTCAGAGCAAAACTTACCAGGACTTCGAATCAGATTTTTTGATTAGTTGCTCAGGGGCAGTCCACATAACCATTCCTTAAAATATAATTCTTTTTGGATTTTTTTTTGCCGACCCTATAAGCCGACGACAACTTTACTGGATTATGATGCGTTTTCAAACTTTCCCTTATTTTCATGTTGTATAATTTTTGAAATTATTCCAATGAAATTCATAATAAAACATTCCAGGATTATCAGTGGAGCTGATGTGAGTCAACGTGTTCCATCCTTGACCAATCTGCAAATTGATATCATTCAAAGCAAAAAAAATGTGTAGCAGGCATATGTATAGGGGAAAATATTGATGAGACGGCATCCACAGTGGGACAATACATTTTTTTCTAAAACCCTGGAATTTATTCGATGACTGGTAACCGTGAAATAAATCTGAGATGGCGGTCTATCGTGATCCAAACCGGCGTCTTTCGCGCAATCCTTGACGATAGTAGCGTGATCAACGTGGTTTTGTGTCATTATGATGAATTACCAGATGAATTACCACTGCAGTATGTTTAATTCGGAAGTTATATTATTTGAGAGGCTACATGACTTTTATGTCGTTGATGAGAACTCACGCATCGTGGGCCTCTCTTTTTTTCACTGCCTCCCACCACCTTTTCCTCCGTAATTACAAGCCAGTCACGAAAATTTCCACGTGATGCTTGTTTACACAGATGCTGAGACGGAACCAGTTAGTATACACTGAGACGAAGATATTAAAATGAACAGACGGAGCAAAGGATCATGCAGTAACCTGCCTTGAGAGGATGATATTTAGGCAAACTCTATTTTTTAATTATCGTACTAAAAAAGTATAGCCTAACTAATTTTAGTCTCTCTCTCTCACACAATTATTATTGCTCCCTGAAAATCAAGAATACGGTAGATGGAAAAAGATGTTTACTGTGGAAGTTTCAGGCTTCTCTCTTGTTATCTTCTGCAGTTTCCAAAAACAAAAAACTTGAAACGATAAATAGAAAAATCTAAACAACTTCAATTTTTTCAAATGGAATGCACCATTATGCGCCAAAATCAAAGACCTTTTGTATCTGATTACCATAGCAACTTAACTATGACAGCCAAAGAAAAACTGAGACAGTCAAAATTCACGCCAGACTCAACCCTGGAGCCTTCATTTGAAAAGTTTGTGTCCTGAACAAATATTCATAGATTTATAAGCGTGTTTCCATACATAATGGGTTAGCTGTAGTGTAGGCCGTTATTCCATAGACGCATCCTTGAACGAAATTCAAGTAGAAAAGGTCCATCCTGAATAGTCTGCTTTTCGAGATACAGGGTGTTTAAGGTTTATGAAGGCATCGAATTCATCATTGATATTCCAACATCAAACCTTTTGCTGATTTTGTTAAATGTTCAGAGAGTTTTTCCATGTAAAAAGAAGCTCAATTAGCACTAATTAGATGGTTTTCATGAGTTCCAGTCCGTCCCGAGAGCAGTTTCACGTTTCACAATTCAAAATTATTATTGACAAAAAAAAAGAGAAAGATGTCTCAAGGATGGCTTATCTGAGCATCATCGCCACTGACTGATAAGCCGTATTTCCAAAGACGCATTCTTGAACCAAATTCAGGTAAAAAGGTTTTATAAACATGTGTCTTGAACTGTTTGGTCTGATTCGGATTTATTATTGCAAAAAAATGTGCACCACTGACTTTCTCTGAACATCTTAAAAACAAATTCAGCAGCTTGAAATACAACTTTTTTGTCTTTTGATGTTCTCGAATCTTTTTTTGTTCTCGAAAAAAAAAATAGAAACCACTCTATTGCATGTCGGAAAATTGTTAAGATCAAAACATGTCAACTTTGTTCGTTGCGATGAAATGCTTTTCATTTGCTTTTTCAAAAACAAAGAAGGATACGAAAATATATCAGAATAAAAAAAAGTTTCATTCTCATTTGCTCTATGTGAAAAATCGCATGAAATTTACAGAAAAAGTCAGTGGTGCACATTTTTTTGCAATAGTAAATCCGAATCAGACTGTTTAGGTTGTAGACACATAATAGAACCTTTTCTACTGGAATCTGGTTTAAGAATACTTCTTTGGAATCACGGCCTATTATCAAGTAACGATGATGCTAAGATAAGCCATCCGTGAGATATCTTGATTTCAAATTATAAATAATTTGCAAGGGAGTTTCATAAAGATATCAAAAAAACCATGGAAACACGTAAGTATAATCAGAGACCCTGTACTTTCGAAAGTCACCACAGAAACTGAGTTACAATCAAACAACTAGAAACACTTGCAAAGAGTCCAAGTATGTTACCAATTTCGAATAATAAAATAAATACAGAACCGGATGAGCTACGAGAAGCAAAGAATATTATCATGAACAGCATGATTTTTATACTCAAATCAAAAAGTTGATTAATCTATAGAAATGTTCAGGAAATATCACCAACCTCTACTCAACTGAAATCCTATTGTTTTCAAAACGTATTCATAATTTAAACTCTATCATAATTTTTCGAGTATGTACTGAAATCCAAAGAACCATCATGGCTTCAACTTTTCTAACTGTTTGTGAACAACCGATCGAATTTGATCGAATGATATACTCTCTTTGATTAAACCATACAATCATGGAATCGCGGTTCCATCCAAAACACCCGCATTCCCGGATATTCCATATTTAACATTTTGGTCAAAAGCCATTGTCGATTAAATAATTGATACAACCGCAGAACATGATTACCACAAGCAATATTCATAACTCTACATTCCGCGGCCTCATTTCATTGGAACTCAATCTCGTCAATCTAAGGGGATTTGCCAATGTAGGTATATTTAATTCTTTCGAATTGGTCGTTCGGCAAAAGAAATATGCAGATAACTTCTGGATTCAGTAAATATGCAAATACTGGAAGAAGAAATTCAAATAAATAAATTGAGTTTGAATGCTAATTTTATAAATGTTCGTGGATCACAAGTCTGAAGGCTATAATATAGATACTTGATATATATTATTGAAGAAGAATGTGCAGAAGTTTTTATCTATGTTATTCAGTTCTAATTTTATGATATACTGAATGATATAAGATAATGATATCAGGTGATTTTGTGTGTGTCTCAGTAAGCTGACAATTGTGTGAAATATCAGCACGAAATGTATATCCCTGCTGTGGACAAGCTGATAAAGCTACACAGTAATGAAAACCATCAATTATGTCTGGGATACACAGAAAACTTGGTCATTGTCACAAAATGAAAGAGTCTTTATAATTATCTGAAGATAAACAGAATATGAGAGGATGAAGTTACTTTTAACAAGAGATGAAAGTTATTGGAGCTTGGACCTCTTTGACTTCAGAGGAACCTCTTTGCATGATCGTGTCAACTCACATATCAGAACTGGCAGTTAAGATACGGCCAAAATATAGGTTCATAAGGGATCACATGTCAATGATCATTAAAATACAGAAAATTTCAACATACTCAAAACATAACCTGTTCAAATTGTATCAAAAAATAGAGACTTTTTCGTAAGCCCTTGCGCTAAAATGATTTTCAGTTCAATAATCGCAATATCGCTAACTTTGCTAAGAGGTAGGTATCGAGGTAATGGAGAAATAGAATAGGTAATCATTCAGTTAGATTTTGAGTTCAAACAAGAAAACATGTTATACTCGACTCACTTACTGTGTCTCACCTAGAATTATTGAAGGTCTTAGAACTAGTCAATTTAAGCTGGGAATCGTGGGTTGTGCATCATTTGAAGGACACTTGTCAAGATTTTAGCCATTATGGATGCGCAGTTGCTGTTTGATAACCGTTTGAAATGACGAATGCATCGCTAAAAGATGCGTCTCAGTCAAGATAAACAAGTTACAAAGATTGGACTGCTAACATAAAGTGCATAAAAAGCGCACCATCGACAGCTGAAAAAGCTCTATTGGTTGTGATTACACAAGTTGATGCGAACGAAATCCAAAAATGCCATCAACAGTCAACAAGATAACCCAAGTGAACTATTATAAGTCACAAAAAACAGCAGTAAGCAAAACGCGGTGTTTGAGTCCCCGTTTAGTGCACTGGCTCTACTGTACTGTGGTGAGACCAACTCTTGTCTACGGCTACTCAACCTCCCTCGCCTAGACATCTTCATTAAAATGGGAGCAAGATTCTTCAGCACAATCACGAACCCCTAAATGAATATGTCTTGATAAGAAGTGATATGCTGAAAAATACACACTTCAACACGCCTCTCAAAACCTATATTGGAAAGAGAAAACGGTGGAACAACTCCGAAGTTCACATGGAGCAATATGGTATACAGACGATTCCAAGAGAAGGTGCTGGAAGTGCAAGGGCAAACCGAGGGAAAAACCCAACCTAGAAATCATTTGAACATCTTGCGAAGCATGATACTGTCTTTGAAGCAAGAAAACATGCAATAAACGTCTGCGTGCAAGAAAATCTTAGAAGAAGCTATGAAGTACAAAGGATTCTTACCCTAAGTGAAAGCCAAGTGTGTTGTTTAAGTAGTGTATTATACATATTTGAGGGCGAAAGACATTTAATATTTCCCACATTTTATTTCGTTCGGCATTTTTGTTGTTGGATTCGCAGTTTTTGATATATAATCAAGTATCTTATCTCATCTTGATAAAGATTTAATAGCATTACAATACGTTATCAAGTTAAGTACTCAGGTGCGATCATTATCTTTTATGCAAATTTGAAGGCGTCTACTACCAATACCCCCTGACAGGGGGTAACAGGGGGTATTGCTACTACACATACATAACAGTGCGCTCTTTTAAAACGGAACATAAGGATTCCCATGTTAAATTTTCAGTCCCGAGTTAGCAGTACTTCTATCCAGATTCACGGCTAAAACTTGGCCTTGATAAACTTTGGTGCCTAGAGATTATGTTTCTTCATCAATTAACCAGAATAAATTGATTAAAGATTAGAAAAATGCTTTCATCAATTGGAAAGTAATACTTTTTTACTAGCGTTGTATATGCCACTGTTAACCAATAACTTAATTGTCAAATTGTAATTTCAATTATTTTTAACAGTATAATACGATAATAATAATCAAACATTATTTTTCATATAAACTGATCAAAATGTCCCCTATTCACGGCCAAGCAGTATTCTTAATGGTCATACAAATAAAAAAAAAATTTTTGGTTTAACAAATTGACAATGCGGTTAGACACGTCAGAAATTGGTTGTCACCGTCATATACCAGGCATGTTGAAAGTATATTTTTCTGATAAATTATAAAAGACTCAAGAAATAGTCTTTTTCCGAGTTATTCTGGCGTAATTGATAGACTCACTTAATCTTGAAGCACCAAAGTTCATCTACGGCCAGTTTCAGCTGTGTACTACGAATAGAAGTACTGCTAACATAGGATTGAAAATTTAACATGGGAATCCGTATGTTCCATCTTGAAGAAAACGCACTGTATATATTTTGAAGCTCCTTTGGTTCCAGAAAATTGCAGACATTTTTATTTATATAGGAAGATACCGTGACAGTTGAGTTGCTCCGTCCTCCTCAAATAAATAATTTGTCCGAACGCGAAATGAGCACATAATGTGAGATGACTGCTATCAAGGTGATTTAGTGACGCATATTGTTGAAGTTCAGGAAATAGAACTTAGCGGAAGAAGTGTGCGTGGCTCTCCTAAAAACGTATTCTTAAAATAAATTTGGGTTAGTTTGGGTTAGTTGACATCTCGGAGTTCTATGTTTTAGTACGCCCTCATTCAGCCATCTCGCTTTGTTCATTTATATATTTTGTAGAAATATCTTAATCAATTTGTTAATTGTATAGCTTTTTCTATTGAAGATCATCATTATTATTATTCTCTCGACAATCATTTGGTGGATTCACATATCACTCAAAACTGCTTGATGTTACTGAATTGCCTATTACTTCGAAATCCCTTAACCGATTTGACTGTTGTTTGTCTCGTTTTAAAGAGGAAAATCTTCTCTTGCTCTTGCATGAGCTTGGGATCAATTTGGTTCGCTTTAGCCAAACACATATCATAAATTTTGAATGACAAAACTGTTTTTGAAGTTCTTTCGAAATTTTCAAATGCAAACCCCCATAAATTGATGCCTTCATCGAGTCATTTTTGAAACTTACAAATGATGGTGGGTTGTGTGAGTTCTCAGTAGGTTGCGGTGGAGGAGTTGACTATAGTTCGTCATCCAAGATGTTCTGTTGTGAGAAAAAATGTTTTATCGCTCCAAGTTTACAAGTTGATGGCTTAGCCTGCTCCGAATGTGAGTCATATAGTTATTGTTGCTGTGAATGTGTTTCACACATACCATCTAAAAGTCACATTGAAATAACCATCAATGCAGTTCGTATCAATGGTAATTTGCGATGGATTGTAAAACGTTACTGCCACTCTACAAAATCAGACATGGGTGAATTTATCTGCGAAAAAAATCCAATGATTCATCCAGAGATGTTGAGCACCACCACCAAAGTGGGGCAGGTGGATCAGTTGTGTTCGAGGCGATGGACAAAACGGATGCAGAAAAAATTGCAGAATTCTGTAGACGATTGGAACAGCTAAAGAATGACATTACATTTTATGAACAAAAAAAGTTCATGATTCAAGCCTTGAAGAAATTGAATATTGCGGGTAAGTGTTATCATCATTCAGTTCTAAATTTAGCTCGAATGCGCGGTTTTCTTATCAGTAACGAGTCTCAGCCTGCAGTTTTCTTATCACCAGTAGACAGCATGTGGGTTTCCTATCACACTCCTCTTATCAACAGTTCTAAATTTAGCTCAAATGCAGTGTTCTTATCAGTAACATGTGTCAGCCTCTGGTTTTTTCTCGACTATAAATTGATTCACCTAGTTGAAATTAGTTCACTTGTTAGTAGCTGCTGCATCGGTAAGTCGACTCTTCATTACTCATTCAACTAGTGCTGTGACCATTATAATTTTTTTAGAAAATGGATCTTGCACAAATAAATTTTTCATGCAAAGCTCTTCTTAAAAAAACAATCAAAATATCGGAACTAACACCAAATGTAAAATATCCCATTATGGAGATGCGTATAGTTCCATCCAAATATGGTGATGTACCTTTGGTGGAACTAAAGGAAAATATGGTTTTTCTTCCACAACGATACACTCAACCAATTCTAGCCAACCTAGAACACTTTGAACCATATAAATATGCGATACTTTTTAAGTCGGTGGTGCAGCTATCTAATAATAAAACGACATCTGATTTTGAAATAGTTGATAATGAGTCGACGTTGCAGGGACTACAATAGTTGTAGGTTAGTATCATCATTTTTCACAAAATTATCTCATTTCATTTTTTTTTTATTTTCTTTCCAGAACCAATCCACCATGAAAATCATCGCAATAGACATGCAGGGCTTCAATTTGGTACAAGATTTCAAAATCAAGGAGCTGTCAATCACAAATGGTCTTCAATCTAGTCATTTTCTCTTCAAACCAGATGTCCCATTCCATTCATTATCATATGGGGATAGAAGAAGAGTGGATAAGGCAACCAACAATCATGGTATTGTCTATACATCTGGATATGTGAATTATGAAGATCTACCCAAGATCATCTGGACACACTTATGCTTTGTTGACCGAGTATATGTTCGAGGCCCCCTACAAAAGACTCTTCTCACAAACATCCTTTGGGATTGCACATCAGCACACCACCCTGAAATTATTGATGCAGATGAAGACCTTGGACTACAGCTTCCCCCCACATATCAAAAGGATGTTCCAGTCTGCTTCAACCATTTGAGTGATAATTTTTATATGTGTAGTCTGCGCAACTGCAAGATTCTTCATGATTGGATTCGACAAAAATTGTAATAAATGCTTGAAAAATGTATTTGTGTATTAGTTCAACATCAACCATGGTCCTATTAGCATCAAATTATATTCTGCTCACTGCGCTTTTCAATAATATATTTTATGTGCATCAACCTGCTAATGTGATTGAAATGTTTATTTGTTTTAATAAAACGAATGACACTTGGCCAACTAATTGGTTGAAGATGCAGCCACAAGTGAATTATGATGCGAAAATGTTCAGCATTCCATTACCCACAGATGTGATGGACTACAAAGTACGGATGTTTTTCCAAGGTCAAACGCATGGTGATAGTGATTGGAAAAATGTAACCACCTCCATTGACATCCCCACCACAGTGCCATATCTGTTGTATTATATCACAACCAGTATCACACTTCTCACCCTCAAAACAACTTGGGAACTTTATCAGTATGTTGCCTCAAGAAGTTGAAAAAATACGTGCAACCCTTCACCAACTCAATCCATCATACATACAATACTTGAAGAATCTTCCCGAGGAACTTTTGGAGGAATTTCTCAAACCATGTTGGGGTCATAGTACATCGGATGAAGATGATTCCGGAATCGATGATGAGGATCCATATTGTACATATGAACTCGCCTGTCATATTTGTATCAAAACATTATTTGAATAAAGAAAAACTGTATAAAAGGGGTTTGAATTGTGAATTTTAATCAGTTTAGCGATAGCGGGTGACAATGAAACATCTAATGATTTTGATGTGCTTTCACTACTTCACCACAGCTGAAGTGAATGTTACAGAGTATCTGATAAGATATGGATATTATACACCTGTGGAGAATGCATTACAAACAGATGCATTGGTGCAATTTCAGGAGAACTACTTATTACCGGTTGATGGTGCTGAAAATAATGAAACATTAGAGTTTATGAGCAGACCGAGATGTGGTATGAGTGATTATCCAGAGTCATTTATACTGAACAACGCTTGGAATAAACACGTTTTGAAATGGTACTACAGTCGAACAACACTCGCACAAGATATAAATCCTGTGATTGAGAGAGCATTTGCAATGTGGTCTGAACATGCAAATATGACATTTGAGAGGAATGCCATGAATCCAGATATAATTGTTTCATTTGCATCATTCAATCATAGTAATAATCGAAGATGTATGAGTGGTCATTGCGACTTCCCATTTGATGGTTCCGGTAAAGTTTTGGCACACGCTTTCCCACCACAAGACAATCATTGTCGTGAAATTCATATGGACTCCAGTGAAAATTGATACTATGGACTTGATGGAAAAATACCCGACAATCAGCTAAACTTTTTATCAAGTTTGGCACATGAAATTGGTCACGTCCTAGGTTTAGGTCATTCATTGGATAATAGTTCACTTATGTTTCCATTGTATGGAAAAACCGCTCTGAATCAAGATGATATCAAAGGCATACAAAACTTATATGGTGTGAGAAAGCAAGTTCTAGCAAGTCCACCACCACCACCACCACAACCACCGATAAACCAACTACCTGTAACAACTCAAATTAATGCTTCAAATCTAAAAAATTCTCAAATCTATGATATTTGTGATGCCGATCCAAGTCAATTGTTATATCTTATACACAATCAACATTTATATATTTTCTATAGGGAAAAATTGTGGATAATGAGTTTGAAATCAAAAATGTTCACCTCAAAAGCTCTACCGATTCGTCTACTACTTAAATTCCTGCCACCGTTTGAAAAACTAACAGCTGTGTATAAAAGACCATTGGGGCAGATAGCTGTAGTTATAAATGATTATTTATATATACTTAGCGAGGATAGATTTAGATTAATTGACCGAATCAATATAACAAAAAGATTTGAACCATTTGTGGATGGTAGAAAGTTACTTGGAGCAGTCAATACCTATTCTGGAAAAACCATCTTCTTTTATGACGATAATGCCTTTGTAAATTTGGATGAGTGTACTCTACAGCCAGAGTCCTTTGGCTACACATCAATACATTTTAATGGTATACCACCCCTATTCACCACAGTTTTTCGATATGTGAATGGATTGTTATACTTCATTCAAGATGGTCGCTTTTTTGAATATAATGAATTTGAAAATTCCCTACAAAATTCCGGTAAATTGGAGTTCAATACATTTGGTATAGAGTGTCCCATGATATCTTTATATGAACAACTTAGACTGTTACTTAGGCAAATTGTAAGTAAAATTCCTATGAATTCATAGTTTTAATTTATTAATAAAGTACAGCAACTATAGCGCCAAGTTCAAGGTTGTGGTTGACTGATAAAGAGACACGCGGTCGATGTACTATTGTGAATTTCAAGGTTGTGGTTGACTGATAAAGAGACACGCGTCCGATGTGCTATTGTGAATAAAATTCTTGTGAAATAAAACATTGTTTGTTTTAATTTGGTCTATTCAAAAATTCATATGGATTGTGTGAAGCCACTCACCAACTTCGCAGTGATTACCAGCTCCGACACCTGTGTTGCACCAATTGGCCATGTGTTTGGTGGAAAGGGTGTTGGTGGCTGTGGCGGCGGAGGCGGTGGTGGTGGCTGTGGCGGCGGTGTTTGAAGCCGTGGCTTTTTCTTTAATCTTGAAAAACAAATTTTTAAATTAAGATAATAAATTAACAATCTCTTACTGTATCAGCGGCGGCGGCGGTGGCGTGAGGTGTACGGGAGTATCGTGGGGTGGACGCATCAGCACATATTGAGGTGATGATGGGGGAGCTGGTGGATGTTGATGAAAATCTTGTGGGGTGGGCTCATAATGGGGCTGAAGTCGCAGCGATCCATTTGATGGTCTAAAAACAATAATCATATTCGAACAATTTCACTTATACTTACCGCATCAGCGGGTGTAGGGAAGAAGAAGTATCGTGGCGACTAGACTGGCTCATGTTGATGTACTACTTGTTCCGCGCTCAAACACCGCTTAAATAGTAAGGCGATGTAGATAAAAATATACCGCAGACACATAATCAGACCAAGCTCACCAATATCAATCCATATTCGAATAAAATTTTGCAAATTTTGCACACACAAAATGAATGTGTTGTCAGTAATAATGCAAACAATTCCACACAAAGTTTTTATTTAATCATAATTGCTACAATTTTTTTAAATGTTTCATGGTGTACTGCAAATCTGGTCCTTGACTGGAACACCTCTCGCCATTTGCGATCAAGCTCTTCAAGCGTCTCCATCATACTAATTCAATTTTCTCACAATTTCACTTAGAGGAAGGTACTCCATAACACAATCATGGATGATTATGCAGTAGGCTTTTGTTCTGGCGGGAAATCCATCACGTGACTCAATCTCCACTTTTACATCTATGGTTGATGCTTTTAGGGATTCATCACGTCGAGAACAGTCGATGACAAATAATGCATGAGTTTTGAATTCGGTATAATCCAAAAGTGGTCGCTTGTTATCCACTCCCCCAAAGTGTTTGTAAAATTCTGTATAGTTGTAGTGAGCTTCCGAATAATCATCCTTTTCAAAATTGAGGCTTATCCGTTCATATGGATAATAATCTCCGTTTAGAAACAATCGAATGTCTGATATATTCAGATGATCGAATTGCGTTATGGCTGATGCTACTTTATCAACACGATCTATTTGAAAAGCGATGATTGCATATCGTGGACAATCAACACTGGTTGTTGTTTTAATACTCCAAACTTCTTTGGTTGCATCTGTCTGCAAAGCAGGTAGCTCATGTATCTCCCATTTTCTAAACGGTATATGAATAGCTTGATCACTTCGAATGGATTTTATTAATTGGAGTTTGATTGCATCATTGGCCACTATATGTTTAACTTTCAACTCAATAGCATCTATTGAAAGCTCTGCGGTGGTTGTTTCTTTCGAATCAGCTTTTTCCCTAATCTGCATACAATTGAAATCATTGCGTGATCTTACCAAACGAATGGTGTGTTTACCGCAAATTGCGGTTTTATAATCATTAAAAAGCCCAAAAAAATGACTCAACGGAATTCGCATATAAAATCGCCCATCAGATAATTTTGGTTTGTCTGGATAGGTCCAACCAGCAATTTGTAAATGCCTGGTATCCTCATTTGCATAACATAAATATCCACGAAATAAACTAACAATTCCCGGATTTTTCACTTGTTCCACCTCAATACCATTCAATTCATAAGTGATTGAATCAAAGAAAAACGCACCAGCATTATTTAGTAGATTAATATCCCCCGTACCAGTTTTTTTCTTCAATGGACCTTTAATTATTAGCGCCGCCTCGTTCATCAAAAGCCATGCATCGTTGCGATTAATAGTAATTTCAATATTATCATTATTCCGGAATGACTTGATAAACGGGAGATAAGTGCGACATTCCATGTGGTTAATCGTATCATCATGTATTGGCTTTCGATACAGATCAAATACTTGTTTTGACAACATAACCAATTGATTTGAGAAAGTTTTTGTTTACAAGAGATAATTTTCCACCCAATTTTCCCTGCTTCGAACGAGGTCGCACAACGACTGATCTAGGTAATGCAACAACACCCCTTTTATATGCTTCAATAACTAGCACCATTTTTTTTCAATTCCAATCTAATGATGATCTCCTCACCACGGAAGTTTATCAGATTAAAATCCTGATCTTGAACTTGTAGAGTGATATTATTTATCTCGTGATTTGTTATTGGTAGATAAATCAAGTTTTTGGGAATCTCGTCGATTGCAAACCCTGGGTCAACACTGATGGGAAATTCGTAAAGAGTGTGCGATGGTTTTTCGTTGTAATATGCTCCACTGGTAATATTAGAATCAATGTGAATTGTACGAACTTTTACAATATTCACAGGTAAATCTGATTGATGTGTTATACCTGCTGGAAGAATTCTGGATGAGAACCCCAACAATTTGGCAAGAGAATCCTCCTTTTTAAATACTATATCAAAATGAGGATGGAAAATTTCACACTTGAGAGTGTTATTATTTGGTTTTAATGAAAATTTTTGTGATAAAAAGTTTTGTAGATATGTATTGATATCACCGATTTCGTAGGCACCCGATGGTATTACAATAGATTGAGACTTTTTCTCCTTATCCAAATAAGTAAATTTTGTATTCTCATCAATGTTGGGAATAGTGTTGTAGGAATGAAATCCTAGGACAGCCAACCCGTATTGATAATCAGGATCAAGTTGAATGGGTGGAGTAAAGTCTGTGGATAGTGTTGATGTACGACCTTTCACTGTGAAGATTAAAGACATGACTGGCAAATTTTCATCACTTTATTTGTTTTTATAGAGAAATTCAAGACATAAATGTCCACAATTTGATGTATTAAATTTTTGATAACAATCCCGGTTGTACAGGATGTGCGCCTTATCACCAAGATAAGTTGTAAGCTCGACTGGTGGTTTCAAATTACCAAAACTATCAAAATAGTTAACTAAATATCCACGCTTCTTGTAAGCTACCCAATGCGTACCACTATGGTCATTTGTATCCAAATTCAGAACAGCACTCTCATTGATGTGTACTTTTTGAGGCAAAGTGTCTCGCATGAATACTCCTCGAAAATATGGAATTTTCAATTTTTTTACAAACAGTTTAATTTCATAGTCGTATAGGGCTCTGTTGGGTAGCTTTATTGGTAGTTTTTTTGTTTTTTCAAAAACAATCCAAATCCACGTGGATTCTTTTTCAAATAAATGCCCGACCCCTTTCGACCAAGCTCCATTGACAGATTATGTCGCTTATTCTCATCCATTTGCTTTCTTGCATTTTTCGTGTCCACCACCGTTTTAGCTATAGCTGCAGCTCCCCCCGCAAGACTTCCAAGAGCACTGAGTCCAGCAAACAGAGGAATTAATGGGATAATTCCACCAGATTTTGATTCAATGGGGATGATTCGGGGAATTCTTATTTTTCGTCGACCTCCAACTCTTTTCACTGCTTTTCGAGCTGCGCGTGATGCAATCATGCTACTTTTCCTCAAATTTGATTCATCACAATTTTTTAAAGACATGGAAGCAGGTCTAATCACTTTTTTATTGAATGAATGACCCATTCCAAGATTCCTTTAAGCCTTCATCCCCGTAGTCACTAGCCAAGCAAATGTTTTTTCACCCAAACTAGAATTTTTATCTTTTACTCGCTCCCACGCTCGATTTTCCAATTCCCAATCTGCTTTATGTCGATCTGACAATGAAGAACTTTGTGAATATGCAATATCGTGTTGTTTACAAGCGGCGTCAAGTGGATTTACACCTGTATCTCCTCGCTGTAAACGTTGTGCTAATTTGGTTCCAGGACCGCAAAATTGATATCCCGGTAGATGGAGTTCAACTGGTAGTTTATTGATGATTGAATTGACTAATCCACAACCTTTATGTTCAAAGGTTAACATAACACTAACATTTCCAAACTACTCCCACCTATATATACCCCTAACACATCACATACTCCATACACTCTCAATATGCATGTGGTACCACAAGGACTTAAGCTCCCAATAGAAAATTTTGATCTGAGTGAAAAAGTTGCACATTATTCAAGACATGGTAATTTATTACCAAATTATGTTCGTGCCATTTTTTGCGGCCCAAGTGACAATGTTGAAATGGACATAAATTTGGAGCTCTTGTAGTGGTAAAGGAATTTGATTTAAACGATGGAAGATATCGTAGGGGGTTTGATGAGTATATAAGGGTTGGTGACTTGTAACACCTCATTAATCATGAAGTAGAACGTAAGCAAAAAATATGTCACATAGCAAAAGATATTCGAAAAAAATATCTTGCTTTGAAATTGGGTCGGTCTGAAACAGATGAGTCGCTCGAGCGAATTTTCAAGCCCATTACAACACCATTGAGGAAAATTGCAAAAGATGGTAGAGAAAACCTTCAAACCATCTCAGAAACAACTCAAGAGCAACTCGACAGCAACTCAGAGACACCTCAAGAGCAACTCGAAAGCAACTCAGAGACAACTCAAGAGCAACTCGAAAGCAACTCAGAGACACCTCAAGAGCAACTCGAAAGCAACTCAGAGACAACTCAAGAGCAACTCGAAAGCACCTCAAGGACACCTCAAGAGCAACTCGAAAGGGCCTCAGAGACACCTAAACACCACAAAACAACCTCACGAAAACACCTGGAGACACCTAAACACCACAAAAAAACCTCACGAAAACACCTAAAACCTTTAAAAAAACGTCTGAAATCATCTCCAAAGAATTTCTTCAATACCCCCCAAACACCTATTGATTATGGTGATGAAAATTGGGTTGATGATGATAGTGATGCAAGTATGCTAGATGTTTTTCATTCCCCCGAAAAATTAGTTTCAAATTATGAAAATTATTCGCAAATCACACAAAAGTATATATCAGCTTATCATAATTTATCGGGAAATATTGATAAAACTAGTACAGGACCTAAATATGATGAATCATCATCAAAATGGGTGCTTGGTATCACACCAATTGATTTTCGGAAAAATGGTGATATTGTAATCAATAAAGAACAATTTGATGGTACAGAGGGACTCTATGAATTGATATTTCTTAAGGAACCTAAAAAATACACTCAGACTGATTTAGACGCATATAAAAAATTTTAGAGATAACAAATATATATCGAATGGGGTTCAAACCATCGGGAAAAATCAAGGGCAATGTGGGTTATAAACATAAGAAAATTATTCGCCCGATAATTCAAATTATTCACCCAGAAGGAAGTGGGTTGTCCACAATGCTCTACAATTCAAATCCAATTGATTATGTATACTGGAATGATGTAAATGAGTTAGTCGATAGACTGAGATTATTAATTTGATCAAAACAAGCTGGTAACACCTCTCATGATAATGAAATATCATCCTTGATTGAAGAACTTGAGGAAGCTGGGGTTATAAAATCAGTTGCGAGATGACCTTGGATAAGTTTGGTCGTTCAAAAATCAACTCTGTGGAAAAATTCAGAGTGAAAAAGCAAATCAAAAAAATTATTGAGGATTCTGAGATATTACGACGTGAAATTCAAAAAAGAGATGATTTCATGGTGAATAAAAAATATGTTGATGCTACATTTTCAAAGTATGAAAACAATCTACATATATTGCTTGATTTAATTGAAAAAAGATTGGTGAAATTAGAGATGCTGAAGGTGGATGAAAAATATTTTATTGATTTAATGGAAAAGTATGAAAACCGAATCGGAATCTTTGAACAACAGTTTGTAGCTATACGAAGTGAACTTCAAACATTGAAGTTATTTACGCAAAATTAATTTCAAATATTGAAGTTATATTTGTAAAATCTGAATGAGTACGAGTCAGTAGCAAAATGAGTCTTGACAAGTTTGGACGTAGGGTGGGAGTGCAAACGTATCAACCAACTCCAAGGTTACAATTAGCTTACACATCTGAGGGAGATATCAATATGGAAAATTTGAGAATATGTAATCTCAAACAACCAACAGAAAGTCTTGATGCTGTGAATAAAAAATATGTTGATGATCTGCTTCAAGATGTACAACATAAATATATAACCCTAATTGAAAAATTGATTATTATTAATAAATTTATTGAACGTAAAATCCCCATTGCTGATGAGCATATGGCTACAAAAATTTATGTTGATGAATCCATTTCAAGAGTAAATCTGGGGCTTCGCAGGGATCTAAAAAGCGCCTCGGATGATTTG
Organism: Orchestes rusci; assembly: GCA_958502075.1. NCBI lineage: Eukaryota > Metazoa > Arthropoda > Insecta > Coleoptera > Curculionidae > Orchestes > Orchestes rusci. The sequence continues at coordinate 21,543,352 of OY293309.1, forward strand.
GGTAATAAAATGAGTGATGAGAAAAAGATTTTAGAGGAGCATATAAATATCATTAATGCGTTGAAAAACAAAATAGAAGTCATAAGGGTTTCAAGTGCTCGAAGTGCCACCGCCACCGCCACCGGTGACTCTGTAACAGAATCCAATTAAATATGTCAAAGACTCAGCTTGTCAGCAAACACGTATTTTGTTTTTGTAAAAAATCCATGGACATTCATACTTCTGTACCGCCGAATTCCTCATCATATAGTTCAAATTCATTGAAGTGTAATGAATCAATTCCACCGAGTACTTAGGGCTTAATTGTATGTGACCGCTGTCGCCGCCTTATGATGAATAAAAAAAAAATGTTATCATAAAAATGTTTTATTTCCACAACTATCAACAATATCTTGTAAACTATAGTGGCCCCATGGGAGGGTGTCGTGACTATTATCAATCAAACAGCGTTTATCATCTAGGGCATTTAGGGCTAATTTAGTTTGTTCAGTGCTATAAACGGAATGCTTTACTGAGCGGATTGTGCATTGGTTAACAATTTTTTCAACATCTTCTTTTAAACATTTTACATAATCATCAAAAGTAATTTTGTTCTTGACAATACAAGACTTTACACCTTTTGCTTTTTTCATACATTTTTGAACACCTTGAATTTTATATGAATACATTTTCGACCTCAACCCCACAAAATGTGTCATAATTTTACCATTTGCTTCATCCTTCATTAACCCCAAAACTTTTTTATTTACTAATGGAATCTGATAAACGTTATCTGGAGGATAATCGCTGGTGTCGAATTTGGAAAGATCTTTTTTGATGAGCTCATCATACACATCATTGCACTCAATATCGTAAATGAAACTGTCCGTGTCCGTATACAGAAGCTTAGGTTTTTTAGAAAAAGATTTTTTTAGCATGAAATTATAATGAAAATCATACATTACAATCTTTGAAATGTCTAAAATACACATACCAATGTAAAGTGGTTTGTTGAAAATGAGATTTGTTTTCTTCATTTCTATATCTACCAGATCTTCGGCGAAAATTGTTAAATTATGAAATGCTGCATTGGAAATCAGATTGTTGGCACCATATCGACCCTCCCATTTATTAACCAATTTCACAATACGATGTTTTCGAATGTTTTCCATTGTTTTACCAAATACAGCATTATTCATTAACTTGAAGAGATTTTTGCTGAAATCGTTAGTGGCTTTTGATCGAAGTTGAGTGTTTAGTTCGATGTATGCCTTTAACCAAGAACTTTGCTTGAATTTTAAAATTCTATGTATTTGCGTAATTTTGACACCATTACTCACAGCTTGCTTTAAATTGCGGTAATGAATAACATATTTTGTTTTGTTGTGAAGAGTTGTTAATAGTTTTGGAAATTTGGACTTTGGAGGGGCCATATGTTCGGGGCAGAATGGAAAATCGCTGTGCAAGTCGTGAAGTGTTTCAGAGTATTCCAAATCCACCTCCAAAATATAACCCTCTGGAGCATCATCCTCGATTAAAGTAACATCGAAATTTGGTAAATCAATGGGATCAACCCACCCGAATCCATCGTATGGTAGATGTTGAATCATTGCCCACCCATAAAGATTATTCACATCGAGGTAGAGTAGGTAGTTTGATGGTTTGGATTCATCATATTCCGTCATGTATTTATTATTTGCTTCAGCATACCTATTTGAGCACATTGAAATTCCTCCTCTCAAGCCCTTTTCAATAAACATAATTTGATCAATGTCTTTCAACAGCCTCAGCTCGCATTTTGTATATTTCAGCATACAATCCCAAGTATAACCTGGTAGAGTGAAATACCACGCTGGATCCAAACCATAAATGTTATGTGCATTGATTCTAAAGTTTTCAAAAACATCACTCAACAACAAAACATCTGTTTTTAAATACAGATCGCTGTATTGACCCAAATTCTGAATATTGAATTCACCCCATACTTTTTGAGCATGTGAATATTCCTCATCACTAATATTTTCATCATATAATTTCGAATAGAACATTTCTTTGGGTGGTAAACTTGTTTTTTCCAATCTAGTCATATTATCAACATAATCATAACAAAAAACCCCCTTACGTGTTAATAATTCAAATTGTTTTGAATTACATGAGGAAAATTCTCTCTTTAGATTTATCAAATCCTCCAATTTCAATGTGGATGCTAATGAACTCAAAGATGCATTTAAAAATCGTAGTGAATCGATATATCTAAATTTTATGCTGGTTTCATCATCATACTGAGTGAAGGAAATGTATTTTTCTTTATTGAGTGGAAGAATACTGAATTTTTCCACCCTTCCTATGGCTTTTAGAATGAAATGGGAATCGTAACCTGAGAGATTGTGGAATACAATGGGGAAAATGAATTGTTTTTTGAAATTTAAATTGCAATTTGAGTGGGCAAAACCTCTAATATCTCCCGTGAAATGATCATGGTCAACAACAATCTGATCTGTGTGAATAAAAGGTTTCTCGCAAATGTGACACTCTTTGGCCATACTCTTGTCCAACACTTCCGACATGGGTACAATTTTAGACATCTTATCTTCAACAAATTTCGCTATATTTTTCAGTTGATCTCCAAACCAACCTAAACAATCTTCGCCGCGGTAGCTTTTGTAAAAGGTTAGCGAGTCGTCATAGGAACACTTGAATAAAAATCCAATGCTGAATGGAATATGCTCTTGGAAATTGACAGTTTTTAAATGTGTTAACTCGGCAGGAATTTTCTTCAAAATTGATTCGAAATCCCCATATATGATGAATGGTGCTTTTTGTTTATAAATATGATTTCTGAAGGAAACATGATCATATTTGGGAAATGAAATTTTTGAGCCATTTTTTGTTTCACACACACTTGAATGTTCACTCAAGCGTTCCTGAGACCGGAAATAGTTCAAACATCTATCGCAAATGAATATTTTATGCTCATGTTTTTTAATTTGTGATCTCACTAACCTGGATAGATCCTTTATCAAGCAATAATGATATGAAATTTCAATCTCATTTTCAATATTTGGCAATGGTTCAAAATCATTAATTTTTGGAAAATATTTATTTTGAATGATGAGTAGGTTGACGTGTTTTTCCAATTTTTCACCTGTTAACCTACAAGGTAGAACGCTAAAGAATTCAGTCTTTTCATTTTGAGTCATCTCCAACATATAAACATTTACACTTATATTATTTAATTTTTCGAATTTATGAATTTTGTTGACTGTCATTGGAAAATCCAAACCCTCTGTATTAAGGACGCGGGTGTAATGTGGATTTGACTCTATCGGAATTGATTTTACTGGGGTACAAAGCAGCGACTATACACCAATAAAAGCATGCGTTATCATCATTTTTAATGTTAACACATGCTTTTTTCTTCGAAATTTGATTGGGCAAAGGGATGTAGGATGAAGCACCCACCCCAAAGCTATGTTTATTTACACAAATTTCTAGACTGATAATTCTTCTTAATGCCCACCCACTGTCACGTTCTTGAAAATCTTCCATTTTTTGCAAAATTGGCCTACTGATAAAATTATCAAACCACTCAATCAAATTGGTTCCCATGTCGAAAGTTTGATTTTTTGTGGGAAAATATTTATATTCGAGGTGCTCAACGTTATCTTTGCTAACAACGAATTCACCGCAAAAAGTTGCATTCACTTTTATGGCACTGAACTCTTTCAAAATTTTGTTGATTCTTACTTTGAATAGGAAAAATGAATCACTAAAAAAATCCCCTAGATTCAAGTGTGTTTGGTTGATAATTACCCCAGTCCTTATGCGGGAGTCAAACGATGTTTTCAGGTCCTCCCACTTGACTCGACTACTGCGCTTGTGTCCTCCACCCACATGTGCCTCAAATTTCGACTTGATAAGCATCCGGAATCTTTTCAAATGGCCCAAATTGGCCACCAACCTTTTTCTCAATCCAATGGATAGTGGTGCAGCCATCGCCCTTTGGAAGTCTCGGATGCTTTTATTTATATTCTTCAGCCAACGCTTTTGATCTTCATCGGTACATAGTAGGGGAAATGCCTCTTGATACTTTGCAACAATGCAACTGCTCAAGGATGCAATTTCTTCAAATAATTTCATGTTGTTGTGATAATTATTGTTTGTAACAGTAGCAGTACTCAACATCTACCAACAACAACTCAATCGTAAATGATGGGGCACCTAAAAATAGCAAGACTATTTATACAATCAACGTGACGTCGGTCGGCTCACCATATTCAATTATTGGCATCTGTCTGCGTTTTTCTTATCACCAGTAGACAGCATGTGGTTTTCTTATCAGTTCACCGAATTCGGTTAGATCCACTATAAAAAAGGTTCGACATTCTGCATTTAGCACTCAGTTCACAGACTTCGGTTCCACTATAAAGAAGGTTCGACATTCCGCATTTAGCACTCAAGATGTGGTTAGCTTACACCGGTATCGGGACTAGACGATTACATAATCTGGTTTCCGCTGTAGAAAGCTTGTCACAACGATTCCGAAATTTGCAATTTGATGCTGAACACGAGGCTATCTATGGTTTTGGGAGATTCCATAGCCAGGAGGAATGTAGGAGGATTGCTGAAAAATACGAAGAAGCTGCTGACGCCTGCGATCTGTTCCTGGATACATCAGACCTGCATAGTTTCCTGCAGACCATGAAGCGTCTAGATTTCGAGGGCTATTTAGAAGATGTTGAAAAATTTGTTCCTATTTTGAAATAAATACAGTTGAACAAGAGTGTGTGTTTTACTCAGTTATTGATAAGAACACCGCGAGCTAAATTTAGAACTGTTGATAAGAGTGTGTGTGTGACGTGAAAACCACATGCTGTCTACTGGTGATAAGAAAACTGCAGGCTGAGACTCGTTACTGATAAGAAACCCACATCCTGTCTACTGTTGATAAGAGGAGTGTGACGTGAAAACCACATGCTGTCTACTGGTGATAAGAAAACTGCAGGCTGAGACTCGTTACTGATAAGAAACCCACATCCTGTCTAATGGTGATAAGAAAACTGCAGGCTGAGACTCGTTGTTACTGATAAGAAAACCGCGAGCTAAATTTAGAACTGAACGATGATAACACTTACCCACAATATTCAATTTCTTCAAGCATGAACTGTTCATAAAATGTAATGTCATCCCAAACACCGAATACGGCAAAGTATATTAATATCTAAAACAAAAAAATCTAAAATCTAAAGTTACACAGCGCGTTGAAAAAATGATCTTCATAAAGGTGGTACGGAATGTTCCAAGTATTCAGTGTCTCCAGAGAAAATGATGCACAGGGTCATTCCGTATGTATTGACCCATATGGCTAGCGACATTATCTTTGGAGATATGAAAAATTCGTAAATATGAAAGTTTTAGATATTCATCTGAAATTTTCAAAAAGAAAACATAAGACTATCGGAAGGTCCATATTTTATCACAAATAACATTTTTTTCAATGTAACCCTCTATTATAGATATTAGCATAAATTACGAAAGACCATTTTTCCTGATTTCAAAAATATATAGTTTGATACCTTTCTGATGAATCGTTCAGGAGATATTTAGGTTCAATAATATGAGTACAAATTAGCATTTTTAGATCCCCGTTGCCATGGATAAAGTTGCACAGATTCACTTACTCGTGAATATTTGGAATAACATCTAGAAGATAAAGTTAGTTGACCTCCATTTTCATTGATCCAATCTATATAATCACAATTCTATCATTTTTCCAATTTTAATTTTTAAAAATATTTAAACTTGAATATCTGCTAAACAAATCACCAGAAAGATATCAAACCATATATTTTTGAAATCAGGAAAATAAGATTTTTCATAATACATGATAATATACAGGGGGTTCAATTGAAAAAATGCTACTTGTGAAAAAATATTGACATTCCGATAGTTTTTTGTTTTTTTTGATAAGATTTTTGAAAAGTTCAGATGAATATCTAGTACTTTCATATTAACAAAATGTTCCTATCTTCATAGATAACGCCACTGGAATATCTATGGGTCAATATATACGGAATGACCCTGTACAGTGTGTCTCATTTTGGGTACTTTTGCGGGGTATCTCCGTTATTCTTATATATAGAAAGTTGCGGTTTTCGCGACAGTGTGCTACTTTTCCGTGAAACTGGAGATGCCGTTAGCAACATTTTCATAGTCCTTTTAGTTTTCAAGATACAGGGCTAAACTGAAAATGTTGCATTTTAAGGTACCCCTCGTATCTAAACTATCAGATAAGTAATGGAAAATGTGAAAACTGTTTCTTATGAAACTTCTCCCGTAGAACTCGATTCTGCCTTCGGAATCAGTATACAGGGCAGGTCAAAAAACTATCGGAATCGACTTAATTTTTTTTAAGGAACACCCTGTATATTTAAAGTCCATAAGATTTCCCTTTTTTAACCTTTTCAAAAATATATTACAGTATGCACTTTTAAATAAAAGAAAAAATGTATCCTATAACTTGTTGACCTGACCCCGTATACTAATTCCAAAGGCAGATTCGGGTTTCACGGGAAAAGTATAAAACTTTCGATTCTGCCTTTGGAATTATATGTATTTTTATATATTATTTAATATATTTTCTTCAAAAGTGCATACCTTTAAAGATTTTTGAAAAGGTAAAAAAAAGACAAATCTTATGGACTATAAATATACAGGATGTTCCATTGAAAAAATAAAGTTGAGTCGCGAAAATTGCAACTTTCTATCTATAAGAATAACGGAGATACACAGTGAAAGTAACCAAAATGGGACACCCTGTTTATGGCACTTTATGGCGATATTGGAAACGGTAAGAAATTCGACGTTGCTGAATATTCCACCTTTGTTTTAGTTCAAATCGATACCGTAATGTAGATACAGAGTAAAAAAGGAAAAGGCACATTTTCAAAAAACCACAATATTTTGCTTATTATAGAAGCTAAAACTGAAAGTCTGTTTTTTTTATGAAAGTCATATTTTTGAAAATCATTTTCAATACGGATTTGAAAATTTTGGAGAAATTCAATATGGCCCCCATGAGAAATACAAAAGTTGACCTTGGCCGGACGCAACATAGTAGGCGTAATTTTTTTTTGATGCCATATTCAAAATCGTCGTATCCTTCAACCCATATCCTAAAAATTTGGAAATGTCAGCTTTCATAATAAGCGAAATATTGTGATTTTTCAAAAATGGACATTCTTTTTTTTCACCCTATATCCACATTACTGTGTCGATTCAAAGATATGATATTTTTGGGCATACAATCTCTTACCATTTCCAATACCCTCATGTTGGGCAACTAAGAATGCGAGGTACTGTATCTGGACAACTATTTTTCGTAAATGCTTGCGGTACAAAAATTTACCACTAAAACGGCCAAGAGAAAACCTGGAAAATATTTTCAAGTTCCTGAAATGGTCGCTAGGGGGCGTAACAACCAACACCAAGTAGAAAAATCGGATTTTTATAGAATTTTGTCCAATGAAAACATATCGATGATATTATTTTCATATTAACTGACTATAGAACGTTTTTTTTCATCCATCAAAATAAAGTGGTGGGAGAAGTTCAATTATTTATTTAAACAAACGGAGATCTCTTTCCTTTCGCTGCACCGATTTCAACGATTTTGAGCTCATTTGAAAGAGCATAATCTGCTCTACAAAATGCTTATTTGGTTTTTGATTTGTTACGTTCGCCGTCGCCACTAGATGGCGTTAACTGAAATGGTAGCATATTTTTGAGTCTTTTTCCAAAAAAATCATATGTTATGTGTAATGTTATATTCATTTTTATAAACTTTGAAAGGGGATACATTTTTTATTACAAATTTGAGAAAAACAAAAAATTCAATAATTTTTTTTTGTTTTTCATTTGTTTTTATTGTTTTTCATAAAAAAATGTATACCTTTTTAAAATACATAGGAATAAATATATCATTTCATTTGATTTTTTTGGAAAAAACTCAAAAATATGCTACGATTGCCGTTAACCGCCATCTAGCGGCGACGGCGAACTTAACAAATTGAAAATCAAATAAGCATTTTGAAGTACAGATCATGCTCTCACAAATGAGCCCAGGTTTGTTGAAATCGGCCAAGCAAAACGGGGGAAATCTCCGTTTGTTTAAAAAAATTATTGAACTTCGTGGGGGAAGTTTTGATAGATAGAAAAAAACGATTTAGACAAAAAGTGTGGGTGAATCCAGGGGTAGAAAGTCGGTGAATATGAAAATAATATCATCGGTTTATTTTCATTTTGCAAAATTCTATGAAAATCCTATTCTCCACTTGGTCTCTAGGGGCGTAACAACAAACACCACCGGACAACTATTCTTGTATTTTTGATAATATTTTTCATGTTTTTGTCATGGCCATTTTAGTGATAACATTTCTTATCCAAGCTTCTACGATGGATAGGTTCCCAAATACAGTACCTCGCATTCTTAGTTGCCCACCCTGTACATCATTTTATTCTGGACACACTGTATGACACAAAACATGCATCCGAGCATGCATCTATTCAGTGGGTTTGCATTTGAGAATTTTTAAAAAACCTCAAAAATAGTTTTGAGTTTGGCAATTTATGTTGTGTGCTGGGCTTAAGCAAATAAAACTGATCCCAAGCACATGCACCAGAAAAAGCAGATTCTTCTCTAACTGTCTTATTTGACAACTTGGTGAGAAGTGTCGGGGGCAATTTTGTATCGTCCCAAGTCTATTTCCATATATTTTTTTAATAATTCAATGAGGCAAATTTGTAAAATATGTCGATTTTCTGTTTACACAGTACCGTTACGCCCCATTGCGGCGATCCCAGAAACTTGAGATCGTACATTATGATTGAAAAAGAGATCAGGAACACAGAGAAAAATCATAATTCCACCAAACCAAATCATAACATGAAGTCTTCACAATAAACAATATCAATTTGTACCAGTACAAAGTGTACCGTCGAATGTTGAATTTCTTGTTGGAGGACTCTTTTGCAACTGATTTCATCTTTTGACATCAGAGAGATGATTTTTTACAGTTCGAATTGAACTTATTTTGTATCGCGATTAAAAATGCACGAATAGCTTATTTCCTAAGTGGAAACTGATTGGATATTCCTTCAACTATGCCTTTTGAGAAGAAACAATTTTCAACTCGCTCAGCCACTTGACAAAGTCGATTGGCTCTTGGATGAAACTTTGATCGAACAATTATTATTGGATGTCGATGAATATTCAACGTTCAAAATCTAGTCTGATATCAGTTTAACACTTCACTTGTATTTAAAAGTGATAAACCTGGACGAAGTAACTTTCAAGTGTTGATGCAAAAATAATGATGATCAGCGTTGAAGTTTTACAAAGGATCGATAGTTGCTGTGATAAAGATGTTGAGAATAGTTGATTTCAAGATCATCAATTGAAAGTTTTTTGATGTTATCACACTCCATCATAGATCAGTCAAGTCAAAAACCGGGAATTGATTATTTCCAAAGCACGCCTAGTAAGATTGAAAAAAGTACCTCTGTCACCAAGTCAGTCTGTTCTTTATGTTGACGCTTAATTCGAGCGCAATCTGACATTTTGTTCGCTTTAACTTCTCGATTTTGTTCATGGTGCTTTGTGGAATTTTCACAATAGATAAACTAATCGACCGAAACAGTTTTCTCACATTTTGCAAAGCAAATGGAATTTTGTGTTTTGAATCACTGGAAGTGTTGCAAAAACCCTTACGGCTGTATTTCATTCAAAAGCAGTCAAGGTGGTCTTGCTCTGGTCAGTCATCAACGTTATCAAATCAAGTGAACATCGCAGAACTATTCTCGAAATAAAATACTAGACTGAAGATCAGACGGAAAATAATGTAACCTGTGAATTCCGTAGAAAAAACATGTCAAAGGAGCCAGAATTGTAACAAGGAAACTCATGGATTTTGCAACACGATAACTTTCCTTATCAGAAGGCTATCATTGTGAACGAGTTTTTTTTAAGAAACTAAACAAAGAACATCGAACAAGTACCGTGTTTACCTGAAGTGGCGTCGTTCAACATTTTGCCCCATCAATAGTCAAATTGCCATTTCCAGACGCCAGTTTCAAATTATAAGAAAACATAAAGGAGATTCTTGTCGAAAGCTGAAGTCGATTTTAGAAAATACATTCGAGAAAGGTTTTGATTTCTGGATTATCTGTTGCCATATATTTATCATTTTGGAAGTTCCCAGTTTGAAGGCAATACAATAAATTTGGATGAATTACTGCACCTTTTTGACACAGTGGAGTGATAGTGATATTATGAGCAAATGTGAACGCCCTACACAGATTAAAGGATTCAAAGTTATTCAAAATCTCGTTTGATATTCCAAAATACTTTGAAGCTATTGTTTTGCAAAACTCAGGATATTTATCAGTGCAAAGTGATTCTGTGCTACGCAATACTATTTTTATCGTCCAAAGCACATGTTCATAGATGTGACTTGATAAGATGGGTGATTTTGGGTTTTTAGTGGGCTCTTTGCGTTACATATAATTTTGATTGCAAGTTTCGAACTGATAATCACTGATTTTCTAGTCGAAGCATATTTTCGTGTTGTAAAATATAAATACACTCCCCAACTAGTCCAGTAACCTTACAGGGTTAGAAGAAATTACCAGAACAGTCAATTTTTCCAAAAGATATACGAGGATTTTATAAATCTATATATCTGTAATAAATTTGTTGATACAGGGTCGGGCATAAGGTTATGACATATCAAAGTTGCATTTTTTTAAATGGAACCTTCTGGATATTGATGAATATTTTAATGGTTCTTTTAATTTTGAGCAAAAATAATTGTAATACAATACAAATCCTGAATCAGCCATTTTCGAGGAATCGCTTTTTATAAATGACATTTTTCATCTTTGACATGCTATAAAACCCAAACGGTTAAAGATATAAAAAAGTGGTCTGTACTTTCTATCTCAACTTTTAAAGAGCTTCCCAATGGCATTGAATTGAATCTTGTCCAAAAAATTGAAAATGTGTCGAAAAAAATTGTCAGATGACAGTGCCTTCTATTCAGAGGACAGAATAGCTCTTGAAAAGTTAGGATAAAAAAGTGCAGGCCATTTTTCTCTATCTTGCATCGTTTGAGTTTTATAGCATAAGTGAAAAAATGTAATTTTTCAATCAAGATTTCTCGATAACGGTTGAATTTAGGAACAATAAATATGTACATGACAAATTTTGCTCAAAATTGAGAAGATAATTTAATTACCCATCAATATTCCTTCCAAAAAAATGCAACATTGATCTGCCACAACTTCATGCCCGATTCTGTATATTTCAATTCATGACAGATATGTAGATTTTTTAAGGCTCCACAACTTTCATATGAGACAGTTTTTTCTAACTTTTGAAATAATCGACCGTTCTGGTAATTTCTTCTAACCCTGTATACATCAGACTTTGCGTCAGATCCGGTAGTTGTGATTTTTTGCTGACATGTTCATGATGTTGGCCCAATCAATAATCTATGTTTTTGACCTCGAGCGACGACACATTTGCATGTAGAATGTGACATGAAGTGTCAAAAAATTCGCCGTGGCAAATGTCGCCGCGAATATTCGTCCCGATGAGAATGTTCTGTGTAGACCTAATAGTTCACAAGATAAAGATTTTTAAAATTAAGCGTCATTTTTTCACAGTTGGAAATGTTTACATAATAGAAGAACAATATCTTATTATGGTGCCTACCTGGAAGGTGTCTTGAGGCTAGTTACCATATTCATTTATTGTTCTGTGGAAACTCCGACCATCTAAACCCATTTTTCTTCGGAAAATTCACGCCATGATAATTCCGAAAGAGAAGAAGAATTATGCATAATTATTTTAATTTCAATAAAAAAAGTAAGCTGTATCTCAAAAACTATTGAGTCTATAGAGACGGTTTTGATCTAGAAGCATAGCAAATTATGTCTTCTTTAAAAAAGTGTTTTGCAGTTACAATCGAAAACTTACTTCTTCAGGGTTAAAATTTTAAGAAACTGGATAAAAGGTGGAAATTGAGGGATTCTTTTGAAATTTGACAATGATGTCGCTCGAGGTCAAAAACATAGAATATTGATTAGGCCAACATCATTAACAAGTCAGCAAATAATCAGAACTGCCGGATCTATCGCAAGGTACCACCCTTTTCAGACGAACTGGTTACCGGATCAAACAATAAACTCCACACCAGAAGGATTTCATATTGATATTCCTGTAAATGTTTTAATTGTCCAATTTTAAAAGTATTTTTTTTTTGTTAGAGTTTAGCTGTATGTCTTGAGATATCTTGTCCAGTGATCCAAGGTTCAGAAACGGCATTTCCAGGACAAAAATGTAGAAGAATCTAAGGAGTTGGCAAACGTAAGTGATGTCCATGTATGTATACTCATGGTCAGATATCTACATATACACTCATGTTCAGATGAATATCACATGCCCAAAATGTACATATGAGAACTTCCATCCATTTGTAAGTTTCGGTGTCCTGGCGATTTTTTTCAAAAATTTGTCCAGGCCCTTTTGTCACGTTTCTGTACAATACTATGGGTGGACTATCATTTGTTCAATTATTGTGAAATCTTCAGGAAGTACATATATTTAGCCACCCTTTCGAATGGTGCTAGCCATTTTGATCAAAAAAATACACCATGAGTGTATATGGACCGCACACAAGTTTGCCAACTTCTTGGATGTAACCAGGACATACCAGGTAGTCATGAAATAATTGATCTTGGAGGTGTATTAACCGACGGAAAGTCAAGAGATGCCATTTTTTCTACCTACCCTATTTATCGAGGTAATAATGAATTATACGTATCTGTAGGAAATGTTGTCCACTTTCATTCGAAGACCACAAGGGAAAAACGTGTCAAATCAAGAAATTATAGAAATCGAACAAATCAGATAAAATGATGAATGGAGGGGTATAATTACTATCTATAAACGACGATTAGTCAGTGATATTACCATAAGAGGTCAATATCCATATACTATAATATACCATGACACAGCGTGCTGAACCTAGGACATAACACCTGTTTCCCCTGTCTTCTGAGTATTTTAATATTCTTGGGCACATTGTGTGGAAGTACTGGATCGATTACAACACAAACCAAATAGCTACTGGAAAGAAGGAGAGAGCTCATTAAAGACAACAAAAGAAACACAGTAGAGTATGCTGAACTAAACAAAACAGCAAGGAAAATGGCCAAACAGGACATACAAAAGCATCAAGAGAATCGAATAGAGGAGTTGATACAGCAAAACAGAGTCCTAAACATCTTTAAAAAGAAAAACGCATATAAAAAAGTAATGATCAAATTGAGAGACGAACAAGGTAACATAACAGAAGATCGAAGAGAGATACTCAAGATAACAGAGAAGTTCTACACAGGTCTGTACGAATCCAAAATAGACAATGAGGATGTTAGAAGAGCAAACAATGACCAGAAAAACAAGATATGTAACGTTAGCTCCGAGGATCTACCAGAGATTGTAGAGGAAGAAATTGAAAAAGCTTTGAATCAACTAAGAAACGGAAAGGCGGCAGGCGACGATAACATCATACCGGAAATGTTGAAGGAAGGTGGAAGCCTACTGATAAGGGAGCTTAAATCATTATTTAATACATGCCTAACCGAGGAAAAAATACCACAGGATTGGAACACCGCGACAGTCAAACTGATATATAAGAAAGGTGATCCAAGCAACCTAGAAAACTATAGACCAATCAGCCTTCTATCGCAGATCTACAAGCTTTTTATGAGAATAATAGCAAACCGCCTTGAATACAAACTCGACGCATACCAACCCTATGAGCAGGCGGGCTTCAGGAAAGGCATGAGTACAATAGAACATCTCCACACCGTAAGGACACTGAACGAAAAAGTAACGGAATATAACATCCCATTGTGGATCGCCTTCATAGATTTTAGAAAGGCCTTCGACACAGTTGAATTTTGGGCAATCATCAGATCAATGAAAAATGCAAGAATAGACCAACGATATATTGACATTATACAGACACTAAATGACAACTCAAAAATGAAAGTAAGGCTATATGAAGACACCAAGGAAATCACAATTAAAAGAGGCGTTAGACAAGGAGACATTGTGTCACCCAAATTGTTTACACTGATGCTAGAAGACGTCTTCAAGAGCCTGCACTGGGAAGACAGAGGAATAAATATATCGGGAGAAAAACTAAGTAACCTAAGATTTGCTGACGACATTGCCATTTTTGCCCCAAACAGTGAAGAACTACAACACATGCTTATAGAACTACAGCAAGAAGCAAGAAAAGTAGGCCTAGAAATGAACATTTCTAAAACCAAATTCATGACAAACCAACGGACAAACATAGGAAGTATAAATGTGCTAGGACAACAGGTAAAGAAGGCGAACTCTTATGTCTACCTAGGTCAAGAGTTAACATTGGGTAAAGCCAATCAAGAACTTGAAATTAACCACAGAATACATCTAGGATGGGCGGCCCACGGGAAGATGCGACACGTCTCCAACTCCAACCTACCCCTCAAAATGAAAACCAAGGTTTACATGGAATGCATTCTCCCAGTAACAACCTACGGATGTGAAACATGGGTCCTAACAAAGAAAATCTTAAATAAATTGAAGATACACCAAAGATCAATAGAACGAAAAATGATTGGAATAACGCTTAAAGACCATAAAACCAATGAGTGGATAAGAAATAGAACCAAGGTAGAGGACATGGTGAGGCGAATAGGCAGTCTTAAGTGGAACTGGGCCGGACATGTTGCCCGAAATAAAAACAACTGGAGCGGAAAAATAACAAGATGGAGACCTTGGGGAGAGAAAAGAAGCACCGGCAGACCACAGCAAAGATTGTATGATGACATCAAAAGAACAGCCGGACTTAACTGGAACCAAGTGGCACAGAACAGGGAAAACTGGAAAAATATGAGAGATGCCTATATCCAAAGGGTAGAAAACGGCTAGAAGGAGAAGACTGGATCGATATTTTGTTACAAGCATGATGTTACAAGCATGAACTGATAGTATTAAATATTTGGGCCTGAATATTGATTGCCATTTGAGGTGGGACTTCCATATAAATAAAGTTGTGAAAAAACTGCGACAAAGACTCTATAAATTTAGACAGCTAAAGAAAATTCTTGAAATTTCATATTTATTAAGAATATTTTATGCCATTATTGAGTCCCACCTACGATACGGCATTGTGGCTTGGGAAGGAACATACATAAAATATATCAAACCTCTCGAAGTCATGCAAAAACTTTTCATCAAAATTTTATTTGAGAAAAAAAATACTTACCCCAGCGATGAATTGTATCAAGAGAGCGGATTACTGGATATTAGGCAACTGTATGTACTGAGAACACTTTCATATCAGTTCAAAACTCGATCACTATTGCACCCTATCGATCACGATTACAATACGAGACTTGAGTTAAGAGTGAATACACTATCGCAAAAATCATACTGGTTCTTGGCACCGTACATGTATCGTCTATTACCTGCATCAGTGAAAAACTCAAATGGTTCAAATTCTTTTAAGAAAAACCTTAAGATCTGTTTATTATCTCAACCGAGACGTGTTATTCATGACATGATGGAACTAAATAATTAGGATACTTTTAGAAACACTTATGTATATCTATTTATCTTATATTTTTTGCACACGGAATTTACTTTGTATACCTGATTTTAGAATTTCTTTTTTTTAAGTTATTATAATTGTATGGAGTATGCGTGGGGAGGAATGCCTAGCACAAGTCTTTTGATTTCTGAGGTTGTATCTTTTCGATCTCCTTTTCTGTTTTGTGTATCCCAACAATTCTATATAGCTGTTATTTACTCTGATTGAGATATTATGTGAACCTGAAATTATAAACTTTTGTGTGAAGATGTATATAGTCTCCTACAAGTCTCTTTATTTCTTTTTATTTCCAATCTAGTTTTTAAATATTTTTTTTTCTCTTTGTAATGGTCTTGATATGATTTTGGAAATAAATTATTATTATAATTATTATGTTAAATTAATAACCATCAGTTACCATCAACCATTAGTATAACCATAGGACATGTTGTCCAAACTTAAAATCCGTTTCCCGCAACAAAATGCAAAATTGACGAAACGTTTTTCCCCTGTGATCTTCATTTGGTATTTCAAAGTTTTCATCAGAAAACGCTTAGTGTGCAAACCTCAGATTTTGATTCAGCAGGCTCAAAAACATATAGAACCAGTAAGTAAAAAACATCTTCATTTTTGTCCTGGAAAAAACCTTGGCTTACTGTAATGAAAAAATACGGATGATTTAATCATTATACAAAGTAGCTGTTTCCTACTTTTTCTCCCTTCAACTTTCAACGCCCTTTTTGAGCGTACAGATTTTGCTTTTTCACGTTCTGTTTTGAAGTGTGATGTTTTTCTTTGTTCTGATCAATATCTGCTCTTTCATAGAAAATACAAATGTTTAGAGTAACAGTTTTTCGATATTTTTGACAAATTGGAGCTTACTTTTTTGAGGCACTACTCTTTCGTTGCGAAGTAAAGCTACGAGGATGGTTTATCAAAGTGTCATAGAAAACGCTCTTTAGTTTCTTGTTCAAAAAATGAGACAAGTAGATCATGGGCGTGCTGTTGCATTGAATAACGATGGCCACAATTTACGATACATTGCGAAATTCCTCGGCCAAGCAAGAAGAACTATTCGTGGTGCGATAGGTCGGTTTTATCAGACTGTTGGGTACACCAGACATGGGGGATCAAGATCACGTATCATAACGGAAGATCACCAAAACAATTAGTTTCTCTCGCATTATGAGTGATAAAGTGAAAGATCACAAACCGGCTGTTGAAATGAAGACACGATCAGAGTCTCAATCTCAGAAACAACGAAGTGATTCAGTCGATTTGATGCAGTTCGATACAAATTTTACTGTTATCTCAAACACTGATATGCAAAAAGTGAATGCGAAACAACCTGACCAGTACAAGATATCAATACAGGACCGCATCGAGATATTGGAGTGTCAAATGATAAGTGACTCAGTGTTTAATCCCAGAAATTCAGTCACGAGATCACCACCACCAACTGGGAATAGAATCGTTTTGATGATCAGTTCATGATATCTACTGCGTTACGGGATCGAAACGTACCATCTTCGGTCTTTAGCCGTGGACCAAGTGGCACACGATGGATGATTGAATTCCAGAAGGCACGCTGCATGCCCCCATCACTTTCTAGACACCGTACATAGAGAAAAACTTTTTTTATTAGCATAGAAACTGGGGGCAAGAAGCGTAGTCCCGAGTTTTATTCATGGATAAATCGATTTTGTTCGCGTTTTCCCAATGGACTTGAACGACTCTGGAGGAGACGAATTGAATGATTTGCCCGATGTTGCATATTATCCAGAACAGCCTTCGGAGGCGGCAATATCATGGGGTATCACTACATGGTCGTACAGATCTTGTATTGTTCGAAAACGGTTCTTTATCTGCTGACCGATATATCGACCAATGCTTAGCAGATCACGTGGTACCTTATACTGAGTTTGTTGGACAAAACTTCATTCCAATGCATAATGCATGACGTTACGTTGCACTGGTTGTAGTATACAGTGCGTTTTTTTTAAGACGGAATTTAGGGATTCCCATGATAAATTTTCAATCCCATGTTAGCAGTACTTCTATTCCTAGTACACAGCTGAAACTTGCCGTAGCTGAACTTTGGTGCTTCGAGATCAAGTAAGTCCATCAATTACGCCAGAATAACTTGGAGAAAGACTCAAAAAATGCTTTAATATATCAGAAAGTAATACTTTCAACATGCCTTGTATATGACGGTGACAACCAATTTTCCCCCGTGTCTAACCTCATTGTCAATTTGTTTAACCAAAAAATTTATTTTCTATTTTTATGACCATTAAGGATACTGCTTGGCCGTTAATAGGGGACATTTTGAACAGTTTATCTGAAAAATGATGTTTTATTTTTATAATCGTATTATACTGTTAGAAGAAAAATGAAATCACAATTTGACAATGAAGTTTTTTGGTTGACAGTGGCATATACAAGGCTAGTAAAAAAGTTTTACTTTCCAATTGATAAAAGCATTTTTTTGACCTGTTTTCAATTTATTCTGTGTTAATTGATGAAAAAACATAATCTATAAGCACCAAAGTTTATCTATGCCAAGTTTTAGCCGTGTACTTTGGATAGAAGTACTGCTAACACGGGACTGAAAATTTAACATGGGAATCCCCATGTTCCGTCTTAAAAAAAGTGCACTGTATACCAACCAGTAATATATATACAGTGAGGTCACGAATGTTCGAATAAATTCATTTAAAATTCAGAGGTTTGTTTTTTGGAAAAACGCTTGGACACCTGCGTTTTTTTTTTGGTAATTTTATTTATACAGGGTGGACCAAAAATAAGTTACGACCATCAACTTCATTGTTCAAATGGAAACCCCTATTTTTTATTTTATTTTTGAATTCTCCGTGAATTCTGAGTAATATGATGATGAATATTCCAGTATACAGGGTGAACCAAAAATAAGTTCAGATCATCAACTCCATTTTTTCAAAAGCAAACCCCCTTTTTTTAATCCATTTTCGAATTCTACATCAAATTCTAAGTATGTTTCATGTACCATGTCCTAAGCCTAACCCCAACAGTTATCAAGAAATTCACGATTGATCAAATCGACTGTGCTTCTGAACAATCGTAGGATTTCACGCTTTACACGTTGCGCCAGCCCGGCCTTTACTACTTCTATGGGGATACTTGTGCATATTTCAATCTCCAAAAATTTGTTAAAATTATCAACAATACGTCATTTTTATGAAACTGTCGAGAATGTGTTTACAATACGGAAATACATATAATGCAACTATAAAATGTAGAAATAGAATGAGAATTCACGAGGATTCTTGAAATACTGAAACTATGATCAACCATCCCCCCCCTCCCGTATATAAAATGTCAAGTCATTCGAAAATGTATGCGAAGTGTCCATTGAAATGATGCAGTGAAATTTTGTATGTAGAAAGATATTTTGTCTTATGTCAAAAATGTTTTCGGAAAATTTTCAGTTCGAAGATTCAGTGGCACCCTCGATGAATGGTGAATTGAGTATGATGTGGTATTATTGATTAGTTACATCGTCACAACTTGAGGGTGAACTACGAGGATGCACAATAAGCCCGCAGGTGACTTCGTTGTCAAGGAGTCTGACCCGTGTACCAAGGGGTCTACCAAACCCAGATTCTATAAGCTCTACCAACCCCTACCCTGAATTCCAGATAACAGTAAATAGATCATGATATCATTGTTCTCTTTATACATTTCACCAAATACTTCATTTGTTATTATCAAACCCCAATAAAGCCTTCCTCTTAAATCAGACCTTTGCTATTATATTCAACATACAAAGTATACATTCAAGAACCAACCACCCTTGTATTTCTTTCACAAATATTCCTTTGATCTTGTCTCTCTGCTCAACTTCAATTCACATTCTATTTAATTCACTTGACTGGAAAGAGCCTCTTCCAATGCCTCACCTCATTCAATCACAAAGAACAATAAAGCCACATGCCTCCTCTTTTTAGCGAATACAGGCTCATAGGTAAATTTTTGTTTTTCATGTGATTTTGAAAATTGCAATCCCTTTCATACTTTCACTTTGAGTTGTGGTCATGACTATCAGGATTACTAAGCACGTCTAAATGAAATTTCATTAATGAAAAATGATTACCAACTCCTGTCCCCCAGTTCTGTTATGAAAAATTCCACTTTACTCTGTGTCTAGTGCGTTCGCTGCCTGTTGATCGGCATAAAGGTCTGTAAGACGCCTTTTACACCAAAGTAGCATGCGACAAGTAGGTAAACACGATACCTACATTAAAACCTATACATCCATGTTGACCAGATTTTTGTGGTTGCATAGAGCTACTTCTAAACGCGGGCATTGACATTATTATTTGACACAGTGAAAATGTGCATTTTCGTTTATGTATGAGTTTTCGAAATTGAAAATAAATATTGTTGTCATCATGATTAACCTTATTGCCATAATTAGAAATACTTCTGATGAGTGCCCCGAATGTTTTTCAAGAGAATGCAAGGTCGGAAATGCCTCTTACTTTTTCTTCTCACTCTACGTTTAGATCAATGCTAAATATGACATTCTCAAACTGAAAACCTGAATAGAGTTTGTTGAATCAATCCCGTTTCTTTGGGATAAAACAATTGAAAATAATAAAAATAAAATACTTGTATTGGAGAAATAGTTGGCATGTTTTTTAATTTTTAGAATATAGATATCAACGGCGTAATTCTCAGCAATGCAAAAGAATAAGACCGGTTTTTATTGTTTCATTATGTGCATTTGTTTGCAGTACTGCAAACAAAGACATCTACACCTACCTAGAAATTAAGAGGAGAAGTTAAATTCTTGACAACAGCCAAGGAAATGCACTCTTTTTCCTAAGAAAATGATTCGTAAAAGAAGACCATATACACTTGTCCTGTCTTATTAGTAGGAGGTTTGAGGCTTGTGGAGGCTTCGGTATTGTTGCCTTATCTGGAATCTGGTATTTTTCATTGAGAAATAAAAGCGACATTAAAAATCAAATGGATAGCGCCCCATATATACAAGATGACAGTAGAAAGAAAACAATCATTTATCCACCATAAGATTCGATGTAAACATGCTCTGATACAAAGTTTCATTTCTCCCTTGAAAAAGAAGATAACATGTCAAGTCAAAAAATAAAATTTTCAGAATGGATCAAACCACAATAATTTTTTATAAAAAATTTCATACATCCAGCATCAAGGAATGACAACGAAGCAAACGTCAAAAGGACTGTGACTTCTTCGAAAAACATTTTGATATCAGGATATTCACGAACAGCAATTTCTGCCGTTGATGCGAAAGAAGTTAAAAGTCACACAGAGAAGTTGAAATAAGACATTCGCGTGCATGAGCCATGATATTCTTGGCAAGCTGTGACAGAACCAAAAAGTTTGCAATTCTTGAGTCAAAACAGATGCAGTATTGATATATTTGATCCAGTCCTCTTCTTGAGCATTGCCTCCTGATGCTCAAGAAGATCCAATGTATAAATACTGCATCTGTTTGACTAAAGAATTGCTTTTTTTTTGGTTCTGTTACAGCTTTCCAAGAACTCTTTGTCAACCCTTTTTTGTCTCAATGACAGAAATTCTCCTCATTTATACCCTGCTAACATTTTGAAATGCAAAATTGTTTTCTAAAACGAGTATTTCAAACTTCGCATGAATCTTTAGACAAACTTCATAGTGGATAATCGTATTCTATAACTTGATAGGTAATTCACCTATAAGTAACATTGAAATCATGGAATCATCCATGGTATGGTTTAATTTTACATTTCATGATGTTAGCAGTGTATAAATGAGGCGAATTTCTGTCATTAAGACAAAACGAAAACCATGTTTACGTATATGGAGCTGACGCTACTTGTTGTTTATTATACTATGGTAAACAATGAAACCCATCAATACCAAACGTTTTGGAAGCGAATCTGCTTCCGTCGTCAGTGGAACCTGAAAAAGGAACAATCAATTCAAATTCAAAAAAAAAAAAAAACTGTTTTTTTTCAAGTTTGTCAGCAAAATTGGCTTTTCTGTGTTTATGGCACAAAATATCACTTTTAGTGACATTGAAGTGTATGGTGTTGATTGTTTAACTTTTCATATGTCAAGTGGGGTGTAGTTTACTTTTTGGAGTATGTTCAATTTTTTAATAAAGGCAACCATGCATGACTTAGATCCACAGAGCAAGTTGCTACTCATTCATTAGAACTTGACTTGAGATAATATGCACTTTTTTCAAGTTTACGTTTTTTTAGCTAAGATTTTTGAATTATCCAAATTAATTTTATGATTATTATCAAAAGCATGTTGGCAAATACCCGATCTATAAAATTTTCTTTTTTTCGTGTTTGATTTATGTTTCTCAATTCTGTTTTTTGAAGATCGTGGGGTCTCTCCATTAAAGAATTTATTACATTCCCAAGGAATTTTATAGATTACATTTTTAGTTGACTCAATATTATCAGGTCTTGTGTGTTTGTCAAATTAGGGCCTAGGGTGTTATTGGTTTTGAAGATGGTCCCTACATTATATGTTTGACCTTAACGTTTCAGTTTATGAGAAAATCCAGGTATGTATGGAATGATTAAATTGGTTCAAGGTATATTCTGTGCTCGTTGTCTAGTTTGTTCATAACTATCAAAACAGTTTCCAATGAAATTTATGTGATTATTATTTTTTGACAAAACATCTCCTATGAAATCCTCTTCCGGTTCAAAATTTTCATCATCATTAATTATTTTTGCTTTATCATACAGACTTTTCACCAAACCCTTTTTATGTTCAATGGATGATTGGAATTGACTTTGTTGGTCTTCTGTAAATTTTGGTTTAATTTTTTCTTCATCAGTACACTAAAAAAGGGAATTTCATCACTTTGTTCTTTTTTCAGTTGAATAAAGATCCAACAGAACGTTTTGGATGACAAATATATCTTAAACTTGAAAAACAAACAAGATTTTTTGCAGATAATTAAAGATCTGAACTGACACCACATAATAGTAAAGCACCAAATTTTTACGGTGTACCCAAAATACATAAACCAAATATACCATTAAGTCCATTAGTCAGTAGTATTTACTCACCAATTCAAGCACTAGCAAGATTTTTATTAAATTTAATATACTCACTCCTTTAACAGGCAACATATAATCATACATAAAAAATTCAGAACATTCCTTAGAGGAATTAGAAATTATCAAATATCGATCATGATCGCAACAATCTTCTTGAAACTTCGATGTAGTGAGTCTTTTTTCACTCGATAAAACATTGATGATCATAAGAGATCAACTTGAAAATAATACACATTTGAAAGAAAGAACAGACTTGGATATTGATCCTATTCTAGAACTTTTGACAATTTGTGTTAAAACCACTGTATTTTCAATATAATAATGGATTTTATCAACAAGATTTTAGACTGACAATGGGTTTTTCTGACTATCCACCACTAAAGAAGACTTAAAGTAGCCTTTCTCGTATTATTGACTGCCTCCCACGAGCTCCTGTTACATAACTCTGTTCCGCTCCAGTCACGAAACTAGCAACAATCCACTTTTAAGCAATAGTATTTTCATGAAACATTTAGAAACAATCCATATAGAAAAATATAGATACAAACTAATAATTTTGTGGAAATATGTAGATAATATTTTTTCTATACAGGATGTTTCATTATTATTGCGAAAAAATTGGAGGTGAGTTTCTCCGCTTTAAGCTGAGAACCACACCTTTTTATGAACATATATCCGGAAATTCTCCGTTACAGTGCTACAGGGTGTTGGAATTTCATTTTCATTTTTATTTTTTCTAAATAATATTCGAACTAATGTCGATCTTTTAATGAAAATTGCTATTTGTGGGTTTCTTATCATGCGAAATTTGAATTTGATGTTAGGATGGCTCTAACTTGTAGAGCGCTACCTACACTTATTTTTCAGGATATGCACAGCCATAACTTTTTTGAACGTCCCTGCATCAAATTTGCAACTAAGAAAGACGATTTCTTTAGCACTTTTACCCAGAAGATGAACACCTGTTGGAAGTCGCTACTTGCAACCGTCCTCGAGATATTTGGATTTGAAATGATGAATTGGCCAAGCATGAGGTTTCATTGATAGTGCCAAAAATGCAGGATAAGTTTACTTGCTTTAAAATTAGAAGAGAACTTCCCATTAAGATGTGTCCGGAATAACTCCGTTGCAGAGCTACAGGGTGTTAAACCATTTACTTTATTTATTTTTTTTCAGTTTTTTGAATCGTTTTTGTATAAACAATATTTTAATAAGAGTTGTTGATAAAATCACACACAAGTCGACTTTTAACTTTTTTACTGAAAATATGAAGCAATAATACGAAATATGTTATAACTTCTAGCAGGTCACCTTCGCCATAGTTTCAAAATCCCATGTATTAATTATTTCAAATCCAAATATCTCGAGAATGGTGGCACGTAGCGACTTCTAACAAATCTACATTTTCTGCGTGAAAATCATAGAGAAATCTGTTATCTGAATAAAAAATAGAATACATGTTCGTCCAAAAAAGTTATGATGGTTCCTAACAGGTGAAATAAATGTAGGTAGCGCCCTCTACAGGTAAAAGCCATACTAAGGTCAAATTCGAATTTCGCATGTTAAGAAACCTCCAATCACCAATTCTCATCTGAAGATCGACATTGGTTCAAATATTATTTAGAAAAAACAAAAATGAAAATAAAATCTCAACACCCTGTAGATCTGTAACGAAGCATTTCCGGAAAATGTTTATTGGAAGTTTTGTTCTTATTTTGAAGCCGGGAAACTCATACCAAATTTTTTCGCAATATTATTGCTTGATGACGTTTTAATTCACATTATTGAGAAAGAACCCACGATCAAATTTACAATTCAAAAAGAACAAAATAATGAAATTCTCTTTTGAGATATACTGATAAAAAAAGATTTTCAAAACTTTGAAACCAAAATTCACAGAAAACAAACCCACAGAAATAGGTATCTTGATTTCAATTCCAATCATCTATTGAATATCAAAAAGGGTGTGATAAAAGTCTATATGATAGTGCAGAAATAAATTGTGGTAATTATAATTTTGAATCGGAAGATGATGTCAAAGGAGATGTTTTGTCAAAAAATAATTATGCCATAAATTGTATAGAGAATTCTTTTGATAGTTTTGAACAAACTAGACCACGAGAAAAGAATATACCTATAACTGGTTTCATTATTCCATACATACCTGAAATTTCTTATAAACTGGAACGTTTAGGTCAAACATATAATATACGGACCATCTTCAAAACTAATAACGCATTTCGCTCTAATTTGACAAATACAAACCTTATAATATTGAGTCCACTAAAAATGTAATCTATAAAGTCCTTTTGAATGTAATAAATTCTATATTGGAGAGACCTCACGATCTTCAAAAAAGAGAATTGAGGAACATGAATCATACATGAAAAAAGGGAATTTCAAAAGGACTGTGACTTCTTCGAAAAACATTTTGATATCAGGATATTCACGAACAGCAATTTCTGCCGTTGATGCGAATGAAGTTAAAAGTCACACAGAGAAGTTGAAAGAATATCAGCAGAATATAAGACATTCGCGTGCATGAGCCATGATATTCTTGGCAAGCTGTGACAGAACCAAAAAGTTTGCTATTCTTGAGTCAAAACAGATGCAGTATTGATATATTTGATCCAGTCCTCTGCTTGAGCATTGCCTCCTGATGCTCAAGAAGATCCAATGTATATACTGCATCTGTTTGACTTAAGAATTGCATTCTTTTTGGTTCTGTTCCAGCTTTCCAAGAATTTTTTGTCAACCCTTTTTTGTCTCAATGACAGAAATTTTCCTCATTTATACCCTGCTAACATTTTGAAATGCAAAACTGTTTTCTAAAACGAGTATTTCAAACTTCGCATAAATCTTTAGATAAACTTCATAGTGGATAATCGTATTCTATAACTTGATAGGTAATTTACCTATCAGTGACATTGAAATTATGGAATCAGCTATGGTATGGTTTTATTTCACATTTCATGATGTTAGCAGTGTATAAATGAGGCGAATTTCTGTCATTAAGACAAAACGAAAACCATGTTTAGGTATATGGAGCTGACGCTACTTGTTGTTTATTATACTATGGTAAACAATGAAACCCATCAATACCAAACGTTTTGGAAGCGAATCTGCTTCCGTCGTCAGTGGAACCTGAAAAAGGAACAATCAATACAAATTCAAAAAAAAAAAACTGTTTTTTTTGAGGTTCGTCAGCAAAATTGGCTTTTCTGTGTTTATGGCACAAAATATCACTTTTAGTGACGTTGAACTGTATGGTGTTGATTGTTCAACTTTTCATATGTCAAGTGAGGTGTAGTTTACTTTTTGGAGTATGTTCAATTTTTTAATAAAGGCAACCATGCATGACTTAGATCCACAGAGCAAGTTGCTACTCATTCATCAGAACTTGACTTGAGATAAAATGCACTTTTTTCAAGTTTACGTTTTTTTAGCTAAGATTTTTGAAATATCCAAATTAATTTTATGATTATTATCAAAAGCATGTTTGCAAATACCCGATCTATAAAATTTAATTTTTTTCGAGTTTGATTTATGTTTCTCAATTCTGTTTTTTAAAGATCATGAGGTCTCTCCAATAAAGAATTTATCACATTCCCAAGGAATTTTATAGATTACATTTTTAGTTGACTCAATATTATCAGGTCTTGTGTGTTTGTCAAATTAGGGCCTAGGGTGTTATTGGTTTTGAAGATGGTCCGTACATTATATGTTTGACCTTAACGTTTCAGTTTATGAGAAAATCCAGGTATGTATGGAATAATTAAATTGGTTAAAGGTATATTCTGTGCTCGTTGTCTAGTTTGTTCATAACTATCGAAACAGTTTCCAATGAAATTTATGTGATTATTATTTTTTGACAAAACATCTCCTATGAAATCCTCTTCCGATTCAAAATTTTCATCATCACAAATTATTTTTGCTCTATCATACAGACTTTTCACCACACCCTTTTAATGTTCAATGGACGGTTGGAATTGACTTTGCTGGTCTTCTGTAAATTTTGGTTTTATTTTTTCTTTAACAGTATATCTAAAAAGGGAATTTCATCACTTTGTTCTTTTTTCAGTTGAATAAAGATCCAACAGAACGTTTTGGATGACAAATATATCTTAAACTTGAAAAACAAACAAGATTTTTTTCAGATAATTAAAGATCTGAACTGACACCACATAATAGTCAAGCACCAAATTTTTACGGTGTACCCAAAATACATAAACCAAATATACCATTAAGTCCATTAGTCAGTAGTATTTACTCACCAACTCAAGCACTAGCAAGATTTTTATTAAATATACTCACTCCTTTAACAGGCAACACATAATCATACATAAAACATTCAGAACATTTCTTAGAGGAATTAGAAATTATCAAATATCGATCATAATCCCAACAATCTTCTTGAAAGTTCGATGTAGTGAGTCTTTTTTCAATCGATAAAACATTGATGATCATAAGAGATCAACTTGAAAATAATACACATTTGAAAGAAAGAACAGACTTGGATATTGATCCTATTCTAGAACTTTTGACAATTTGTGTTAAAACCACTGTATTTTCAATATAATAATGGATTTTATCAACAAGATTTTAGACTGACAATGGGTTTTTCTGACTATCCACCACTAAAGAAGACTTAAAGTAGCCTTTCTCGTATTATTGACTGCCTCCCACGAGCTCCTGTTACATAACTCTGTTCCGCTCCAGTCACGAAACTAGCAACAATCCACTTTTAAGCAATAGTATTTTCATGAAACATTTAGAAACAATCCATATAGAAAAATATAGATACAAACTAATAATTTTGTGGAAATATGTAGATAATATTTTTTCTATACAGGATGTTTCATTATTATTGCGAAAAAATTGGAGGTGAGTTTCTCCGCTTTAAGCTGAGAACCACACCTTTTTATGAACATATATCCGGAAATTCTCCGTTACAGTGCTACAGGGTGTTGGAATTTCATTTTCATTTTTATTTTTTCTAAATAATATTCGAACTAATGTCGATCTTTTAATGAAAATTGCTATTTGTGGGTTTCTTATCATGCGAAATTTGAATTTGATGTTAGGATGGCTCTAACTTGTAGAGCGCTACCTACACTTATTTTTCAGGATATGCACAGCCATAACTTTTTTGGACGTCCCTGCATCAAATTTGCAACTAAGAAAGACGATTTCTTTAGCACTTTTACCCAGAGGATGAACACCTGTTGGAAGTCGCTACTTGCAACCGTCCTCGAAATATTTGGATTTGAAATGATGAATTGGCCAAGCATGAGGTTTCATTGATAGTGCCAAAAATGCAGGATAAGTTTACTTGCTTTAAAATTAGAAGAGAACTTCCCATTAAGATGTGTCCGGAATAACTCCGTTGCAGAGCTACAGGGTGTTGAACCTTTTACTTTATTTATTTTTTTTCAGTTTTTTGAATCGTTTTTGTATAAACAATATTTTAATAAGAGTTGTTGATAAAATCACACACAAGTCGACTTTTAACTTTTTTACTGAAAATATGAAGCAATTATACGAAGTATGTTGTAACTTCTAGCAGGTCACCTTCGCCATAGTTTCAAAATCCCATGTATTAATTATTTCAAATCCAAATACCTCGAGAATGGTGGCACGTAGCGACTTCTAACAAATCTACATTTTCTGCGTGAAAATCATAGAGAAATCTGCTATTTGGATAAACAATAAAATACATGTTCGTCCAAAAAAATTATGACGGTTCCTAACAGGTAAAATACTTGTAGGTAGCGCCCTCTACAGGTAAGAGCCATACTAAGGTCAAATTCGATTTTCGAATGTTAAGAAACCTCCAATCACCAATTCTCATCTGGAGATCGACATTGGTTCAAATATTATTTAGAAAATACAAAAATGAAAATAAAATCTCAACACCCTGTAGATCTGTAACGAAGCATTTCCGGAAAATGTTCATTGAAAGTTTTGTTCTTATTTTGAAACCGGGAAACTCATACCAAATTTTTTCGCAATATTATTGAAACACCCTGTATTCCCTGCATATGAATATGATGAACAAAAGCTTGATGACGTTTTAATTCACATTATTGAGAAAGAACCCACGATCAAATTTACAATTCAAAAAGAACAAAATAATGAAATTCTCTTTTGAGATATACTGATAAAAAAAGATTTTCAAAACTTTGAAACCAGAATTCACAGAAAACCAACCCACAGAAATAGGTATCTTGATTTCAATTCCAATCATCTATTGAATATCAAAAAGGGTGTGGTAAAAGTCTATATGATAGTGCAGAAATAAATTGTGGTAATTATAATTTTGAATCGGAAGATGATGTCATAGGAGATGTTTTGTCAAAAAATAATTATTCTTTCGATAGTTTTGAACAAACTAGACCACGAGAAAAGAATATACCTATAACTGGTTTCATTATTCCATACATACCTGAAATTTCTTATAAACTGGAACGTTTAGGTCAAACATATAATATACGGACCATCTTCAAAACTAATAACGCATTTCGCTCTAATTTGACAAATACAAACCTTTTGATATTGAGTCCACTGAAAATGTAGTCTATAAAGTCCTTATGAATGTTATAAATTCTATATTGGAGAGACCTCACGATCTTCAAAAAAGAGAATTGAGGAACATGAATCATACATGAAAAAAGGGAATTTCATAGATCGGTAATTTGCCAACATGCTTTTGATGATAATCATAAAATAAATTGGGATGATTCAAAAATCTTAGCCAAGGAGCCATGTTCTAAAAAACGCAAACTTAAAAAAAGTGCATATTATGTTTAAATCTGATTAATGTGTAGCAACTTGCTCTGTAAATCTGAGTAATACATGGTTGTCTTTATTGAGAAATTGAACTGCTTCTCTGTTCTTTTTGATGAAGTCTCTCTTTTTCTTGAAGAGTTCTCCATCTTTTTTTCCTTCCATCTTCCTAAAGTAGTCCTTGGCGCTCTTATAGCTATTTCTAGCTGTTTGCGTCGAGGTTTTAGCCTTTGACTCTGTAGTTCTCGGGGTTAAGTGTTTCCCAGGGGTAAGAGTTGTGTCTACCTCTCAAAGCAAACTAGCCTTAGTCTCCGAAACCTACATATCGACGGTGCTGCCTTCTGAAGACAAGTCATATTTGCTGACTCGATAAGGGGATTTCTCAACTGGGCTCGAATGCCAAGTTGGTTGACTTTACCCAGATCCTCCGGTTTACAGTCATCCTCCACTTTGCTTTGACCAATCGCATTCACTGACATTCCAGCCTGGTTCTCCACCGGGTTGTCTAAACAGTCGTTGACTGCAACTTTAGAGAGCCCGTCCGCTCACTTTCTGCCGCCGTTGCTGAGCTGTCAAGTAACCCGGCTCCTTCCTCCGAAGTTTTTCTCCCCATCGTGGTTGATAACTTGGGGAACCACCCCCAGCCTGTTGTTTTGCAAAAAGGGGAGAAGTGTGAGTCCCTGTCCTATTGGGTTTTCCCTTATTCCTTCTTACGCTATTTATAGAGGTGACAGGTTTCCCGAAGGGTATCTCTCCTGGTCTGGTTTCTCCCAATCAACCTGTCCGGCATAAATGACTCTTCCAGTAGCTCTGTCACTGAGCTACCACCGGCAAAGCCATGGGACGATGACCCTGACTACAACAAGGTGGAGACATCACGGGTGGGTTTTTTATCATAATCTGTTTGCTATTTTTTCAGAAACAGTTGACTAGACGGAAGTATAATTTTCAACTGTTCGTGGGTGGAAGTCAATTATACAAAAACGGTTCCCCATGTATTCTCCATCGTGAGGTCTAGTCTTACACGCATAGGGCTTCGCGAGACCACAAGACTAGTCTTGGTCTTGTCTTGGTATTGGTGACAAGACCGAGACCAAGGCCAAGACCTGAAAATCTTCTCAAGACCAAGACTTGTCGTTCAAGATCAAGACCAAGACCAAGACTCTACCTCGAGAGTCTCGTCTTGGTGTTGGTGTTGAAAAGATTAATCGACAAAATAATAATTAAAATCTGCAAATGTCTTTTTTTACTTTCAATGTCTTTTTTTACTTTCAATAAGTCTTTTAAGTTAATCAATTTTTCAAAAATGTATTATTGGAATTTTCCAATTCACAGTAGTAGGTATAAACCTGCGCATGCATGCTACCTGATCGTTGTAACAGATTTCGTGAAAAATTAGGAGCTTTAAACCATCGGAATGTGTATTTTGTACATCACAAAAAAATAATCATAATATTCGATCTTATCAAACAATTACAATGTTTCAAAAAGATGAATTGAACTCAGTAACAAGTTATAAATAAATGTAGTGAGTGGTTTAGTGACTGGCCGAGTTTCAAGTAGAAGGCGAAGTAGTAGGGAAGCAGTCAATGATACAGTTGGGCAGTTAGATGCTCAGTTTATTGATCGTCAAGGTTTCGGGAGACATTTCCTCCCTTCATCAGGACAGCAATTGTGAGTGAAACAAAAAGCACTTATCACTCATATAGGACACAGATTAATTGTTGTGAAGTTGAACATTACTTATATAGTGTGTGGATTGAAAAGGAACATAGAATTGTGATTAACAGAACATAGCTAGCCTGATAGTAGTTTAAAATGATGGAAAGTAAATATGGAATAAAATAATATAATCAAAATCTTCGGAAGTGAAAGATGAATGTGACTAGAATTATGATGAGCCTAGATTTAAAATGATTTAACATGAATAAATAGATTAGAAGATAAAAGAGTTAAAAATTATGAATAAAATGACAGGGAAAAAAAATGGATGAAACTGGTAAAAGGGACTATGCACAACGTTAAATGACAGACATTCTGGTACAAACGTAGAACAAAGAGAACAAAAAGGAAAGGAGCTTTTTGTTCTCAGTTTGTACCAGAATGTCTGTCATTTAACGTTGTGCATAGTCCCGTTTACCAGTTTTATCCATTTTTTCCCTGTCATTTTATAGTCTTGGTCTTGCGAAGCCCTAATAATAATAATAATAATAATAATAAATTTATTCATGAAAGTACAGTGATACTGTTTACATAAGTCACAAAATATATAAGTATAACAAATATTACTTGAGTACGTATTATTAAAGACGGAACCCAATTTAAAAATTGTATTGCATAAATTCATTTTAGCTGTAAAAACAGTTTTCCATCAAGATACTTTTTAGTTGGGCTTTGAATCTGAGTATTCCCATAGTTTTTAGTGAGTTAGGTAAGATATTGTAGAACTTCACTGCCCAGTATCCAGGTCCATCCTGGCATCTGCTAAGTCTCTTATAGGCCGGGACCAGTTTTTGCCTGTTTCTGGTATTGTGATTGTGGATATCTCCATGTGTTGCAAATGAGGACAGGTTTATCCTGGCATGAAGACAACACTCATATATGAACTGACAAGAAACTGTCAGTATACCAAGCCGAATAAATGACTGGCGGCAGTCATCTCTGTAGGGTATCCCAGAAACCACTCGTATCGCCCTTCGTTGAAGACCGAAGATCCTCCACATGTGTGCAGAGTGTCCCCAGATTATAATTGAATAGCTGAGATGGCTGTAAAAGATGGAGAAGTATGCATGTCTAAGGTTTCTCAGAACGAAAATACTCGAATTGAGCTTTGCACACAGCCTATCTCTATGGATATTCCACCGCAGTCCATCATCCAGCTGTACACCCAGGAATCCGAAATCACCATCCCTGACTCTAAGTGTCTCTTCCATGTTCTTGAGAGAGAAGACACAATGTCGAGTTTTGTCTTCGTTTAGCAAAAGCTTATTCCTTCGAAACCATCCTTCAGCTCTGATCCGCGCTGCACTAGCATCGGTCAGAACATCATCCAAGCTGCTTCCAATGACAGAAATTGTTGTGTCATCTGCATAGAGTGTATATGCCTCGCTGTCCCTGACTTCAGGTAGATCGTTGATGTATAGGAGGAACAAGATGGGTCCAAGTATGGAGCCCTGAGGCACACCAATATTTGTTACACTCTCAGATGATATTATTCCATCCATCTTCACCACCTGAATCCGGTCCCTGAGATAGGACCTCAGGAGAGAAACACTCTTTTCACAGAAATTGAAGTTTTTCAGTTTTCCCAACAAGATTTGGTGATCCACACAGTCGAAAGCCTTGCTTAAGTCACAGAAAAGCACTGCTGCATATTGACAGTTATGAAAAGCTTCGGTGATATGAGCGATCAGATTCAAAACTGCCGACACTGTACTTCTTCCCGGTCTGAAGCCAAACTGGCTTTCGGAGAGGATTTTATTCTCTTCCAGAAAAGCCATAATTTGTTGTGCCATGCATTTTTCTATCATTTTAGAAATTACTGGTAGGAGAGATACTGGTCTGTAGTTTTCCAGCAAATTGGCATCCCCCTTCTTGAAGATGGGAATGATGATGGCTTTCTTAAGTAGCGAGGGGAATGTAGACTCCCTGAAACACTTATTGATTAGCTTTGTTAAGGGGCTTATTATCAAGTTCTTGATGACCTTTATCACTTTTACATTTATGCCAAAGATGTCTCTGCTCTTTTTATCCTTCATACCGCATATCACATCTCTGACCTCATTGCAACCAACCTCGGCAAAGCTGAAAGCCCCTCCAGTTGGAGGAGAGTACGGAGCATCAAAAGCCGGTCTATCCTCTTGATCATCGTTCGGGATAGCTTTTACAAGGTTCTCGGCAGCTGCTGTGAAAAACTCATTGAATGTATCAGGGGATATTTTGATATCCGGTTTGCTCTTGTTCTTTCCTTTCCTATAGCAATTGATAATGTTCCACATAGTTTTTGCTGGATTGGAGGATGACCTTATATGATTATTGTTTGCTCTTATTTCAGCTTCCTGAATCACTTTTCTATATTGGGCTCTAAAACTATTGTGTAAATGGATTGTATATTGACACTTGTACTGTTGTTTGAGTTCAGACAGGAATCTCAGCTGGTCCCTCATTATTCTGAGCTCATCTGTGAACCAATCAACAATTTCAGCCCTATTGTTGTTTGTTATGTATGATTTCTCTGGGAAGGATTCCAGAAAAGCAGTTTCAAGAGCATCCATGAACAAGTTGAATTTTGCTTCAATATTCCCGCGATTACACTCGATGAAATCCCAATTAAGTTGTTCAATTTTGTTGTATAATGCATCAAGTCCTGACTGGGTGATAGGTCTGAAAGTTGACCTTTTCTGGGCAGGTCCACTCCCTTGAAGCTCCGAACTGAGTGTAATCTCCTGGCCCAAGTGATCGGACAAACCAATCTCACACAGCTCGGCTGAGACTACACAAATGTGGTCCTCCGTGAAAATGTTATCGAGGCAGTTTTCACCCCTTGTCGCTCTGTGGAGACATTTTTAATCACGGAACAAAACGGTGGTTTCGTGATGTGTGTAAGAGATGGATCGCAGTGTTGTCCAGTCTTTTTGCCTGTTGGTTTTTTGGTTTATTCGTTTCTTATCCAAGCCTTTGTTCATTTCCTTATGACCTTTAACTTGTAACAATTTATTCCCTTCTACTACTTTAATCACTTTTATTTATTTGTTCGGTCAGTATTTGAAAAATTCCCGTTTTCCTTTTGTGATGTTAGTGGATTTTTACATCAAGTTTACAACAACCATGACATGTGTTCTTTATCGCGTTGATCTTCTGATAGTGTGTGCCATCTTATTTTTGTTTTGTACATTGGTGAATCCTTTTGCCAATGTTAAAGCCCTGGTGGTATTTTCCACCCTTTTATGTAAAATTCCCGAAGAAGGGTAGAAACTTTTTTGAAAGTTGGACTCATCAATAAAGAAGACATGAAGTAGCCTTTTTGGATCATTGACTGTCCCCCACAAGCACTTGAAGACTCTATTTTTTCTGCAACTTGTATTAGAGTGGTTTCTCTTGAGAGCCTTATACTACATGTGACTCTTGTCAAGTTCTCGAGCTCTGGCATGAGCTTTCGATAGGTTATTTTGATTCTTCACTGTTAATATATACTTTGGAATATCGTTATTCTCTATCTAAAAAAAAAAGGAAAAATAAAGAAACTAAAAAAACAATAATAGTCTGTGATATAAGATGTGGTTTGAAAAGGTTGTAACGATTAAATGAACATTGACTGCGAATAAGTTTTGAGGTTGAAGCAGTGTTAATTATTGTGATTAACGAAAAGCATACAAATATTTTGTTTGAAACAGGATGAAGAAAATTGAAGTTTATCATATTTTGCATATTCATTACATATTTCCTCCTTGCAACTTGCAAGATAACAGGGAGACCATTTGAAAAGGAAACAGAGCTAATTTTTTGCGCCCCGAGAAATTTAGTGGATAATACTCTGAACCGTCGATTTTTGATTCAAGGAAGAACTTTTTTTTAGCATTTTCACCCAATGAATGGCAAAGCCCTAGTGTGGGTGACAGGGACCCTAAAAATTTTGAATGGTATGAGGGGTCAAGTGATACCTTATTTTAAAGGTTTTTTCATGTATTCTATAACCGTCGAGTTTTACACCTCTACTATCTACAAAGCTATTTCAGGGGTTGATTAAAGTTACAAACGAAATGTTCAAAAACCATCGCAAGATGTGCGCCACTCCACTATCCTATGTTTTTTTGTCGATATCTAAACCAAACATCTCCAGGACAATGAATATTGGAAGAAAAGGAGCTATGGATTGATCTCCACGTTCTCCAAATCTGACCTCGTTAGACTTTTTTTATGGGTTCATTTAAGAACTAGAATTTAGCTGTGTGAAACTTGGGGGTTGTGATCTACATGGAAGTACCTTTGAAATGAGGTATCACTCGACCCCTTATGCCATTTAAAAATTTGGGGGCTCTTGTCAACCTCCAACATTTGTTGTAGGACTATATAAGTTAACCAGTCTGAGCTCCGGATTGGAAGGGTGCGAAGGAGCAACAAAATAAATGCTCTGTTTAATTAGATGTTGCGAATCACTCAACATTACAAATTTGACTTCTAAAGCCGATAATTTAGAATGACTGGTTACCAATGAATCGTAAGCTCTAAACAGAGGTCAAATCAAAATATCGGCGAGAAATATTCCATTGCGCTTCATTTTTCAAGCTACTAATGCTACTCCTGATAAAAGTTGCCCTTGTTGAGACCACATCGAAGTCCTTATCGGCTCATACCGCACATAGAATAATACAAAGATATGTTAAAATGCTATGAGAGATGTCATTCAATCTGAATCTTGATGCAGTGTCATCTTTGCACTTGTGCTTTGCACTAGATAAATAAACGCAGGAGTTTTACTGAATAAAGTGGTCATATATCATGGCTGTTATCATGTCACAATTTATTATTGTGTGAAGTGTTCTTTGTCGAGAAATCGTAAATCTTCATGTCTTTGTATCGTGTATAAAATATTAGAGCTTTTTGTATCTGATTTTCTTTTTAGATACGAAAATAATTGTGCAGGGACCAATTCATCATGGAACGCTTTGGATAGGCTCAAATAATATTATCATTGAATCTTCAAATGATGTTGAGGGTGGTAGTGGTGAAATTCTTGATCGTAAAAGAAAAATTGTATAGGATATTTGAATTACAAGAATGGAGATTATTCTGAGCTTTCAACACACATAAACCCGATATCAATTTCAACTCCATGACTTATTATAACACATTCAATACAACTGTATGGAAACTGCCTTTAGGGCCGATATTTTCATGTCGACGAACTTGACATCTGTCAAATTGTACACCAAAGAGTATGAAAAGTTTAGCAGAGACAAAAAGAATGTTTGAACAACCAATAATTTGCCTGAATTAATTTTTAATTTCTTGACACTCAGATCAATCTTCGTTTAATGTTTCATATTGAAAATTATTGTCCATTGGCGTGCTAACTGGCTTGCAATCCGACATATCAAATCGTGGTAGAACATTTTCCAGATACTAATTTTGACTTGAAATAATAACATCGTTATTGAAATTTTGCTCTACAGATGTACCTAAGAAACAACTTATTATGAATGTGATTGGTTTCTTGGCAGAAATGAAAGTCCGATTCATCACAAATGTATAATAAACTAAGTGCACTCGACGCGTTTTGGTCGATGAACCATTATCAAGAGTGACTTAAAATTGTCTGCAAGAGTGTCAAGTCAGAAAGTCAGAAGGGAACATAGTAAAGTTAATCGTACTTACATAACTATTCAAATTGAAACATTGAGACAAACTTGGTCATGATGGCTAACAAACAATCTGGAACAAGTAAAAAATCCAAACAAACAAATAAAAACTACTGACATTATCAAGCACAAATGGAAAATGACACATAGTGAGAACACTCGAAAAGAAAAAAAAAACAACAAACACCTATCGATACCTAAAACGACTGAATTGCCTGCAGTTTGAGCGCTTCGTGTTATATATCACAGTTCTTGATATATATCACAGTTCTTGATAATGAGGCTACCCCAAAACGCGTCGAACTGATGAGATAAATATAATCTATCTTGAAATTGTGGAGATTTGGACCTTTTTTCATATATCCCTTCACAGAAGTTCATGATGGCGTCACGGGCGGACATCTGAGAGCAACCAAGTCGCTAGGAAGCTGAGAAATAGGTTTTACTGGGTCAACTGCCAGGCCGATGTCGGGTGCAGAAGTAGTGCCGTATGTGAATAATAATGTCAGATATCTTCAAAGACATCGAGAATGGTGAATACTAATGACAGACATGTGACAGACATGTTGACAGAGATGAAGAATGGTGAATAACAATGACAAACATGTAAGAGACATTTAGACAGAAATGGAGAATGGTGAATAATAATGACAGACATTTGACACACATCTTGAAACAGATTAATGGCCGATTGCACCAACCTATTTTGAGGATACTTAACGCTAGGGGACCATTTACTTGACAATTTTGCATGCAAAACTGTCAAATTAAGGGTTCCTTAGCGTTAAGTATCCTCAAAATTGGTTGGTGCAATCGGCCATAAGAGTGGTAAATAATAATGACATATATGTGACAGACATTTTGACAGAATTGAAGAATGGTGAATAATTAAGACAGACATTTGACAGACAACTTGAAAGAAATCTCGAGTGGTGGATAATAATCACGGACATCTTGACAGAAATGAAGATTGGTGAATAATAATGACAGACATCTTGACAAAATTGAAGAATGGTGAATGTGAGACATCTTGAAAGAAATTAAAAATGATGAATAATAATGGCAGACATTTGACAGACATCTTATTAATATAACTTCTTGCTCTTTTTCCAAATCGCAGATATTCAGACTCAAATGCCAATATGCATTTCAAAAGAAAAGTATGCTGCTGATCAAGTCCAGTTGGTGCCGGAGTAGATAGTTTTCTCGCATAATTAATTTGTAAGGCTTGGGAAAAGTTCAAGAAAGAAGAATCAATTCGAGCAAACTCAATTCCAAGAGAAAAAGGAATTTGGCAAAGTTTTCCAGGGACTGGAAGTTCATTATCATTCCACTATTTAGTACAGAAGAATGTTTACTACTTTTCAGCAACATACTTCAGGAGAACGGGAGCAATAATTGATTTCATTTAGTAGTTAGTGGAGATTGAATAATGGATAGTGATGTTTGAAAGGATACTTTTGTGTATTTTGTGAGAAAATCACCTAGCTATTGGAGGGATGATTGGTAGATCAAATAATTACGATAGTATCGACATTTCTGCTGGTGAATCTATGTGCGGGGTGTCCAGATAAGCGTACGGAGCAGCCGTATCAAATTCAAATTCAAATTCAAATTCCTTTATTTATGCCAACAAAATAAATAATTTTACATACGTCAGTAAGTTTAGAGAGATGATACAACACAAATCACTTTAGTAATAAAATACATATGAGAAACACATTTAGAAGAAACATGTGAGAAAACATCGGCACGACAAAATACAGAACGGCAGGTCAAGAGTCATCACTGAATTGGTGGTCAAGAATTTCTTTCACTGTGTAGAAAGCTCCGTGCATCAGATATCTTTTGATGTGGGCCTTGAATGAGTCCTGGCTCAAATCCCTTACACTCTGAGGTAGTTTGTTGTAAAGTGTAGTACGTATTCCGACAATGATAAGACTTGGATGATTGAGAAGAATACTCCTTCAAGTAAAGTGGGACAAATGACTAAAAATGATTTTGAAGTTCGTGATCCATCTGCTAGGGTGCGTATCTGCTCCAAAGAACCATAAAATGAACACTTTCTCGAAAGGATACACGATAAGTTATAGATTTTAAAAAGTCATTTTGAAGCTTGAGTAATACTCGATCAATTTGCTCCATGACATTTCTTTGTATCTATCATAATAAGGGAGGGGGAAAGGGGAAGCCCATGCATCTTCCAGTATTTGAATTCCAATATATCCTGAAGGGTTCAACCGATTTGAATATTCTTAACCTTGTTTAAAACAGCATTTTATGGTCTCTCAAAAGCAATTCGCTGAACCTTTTAGTTCAAAATAAAAACACTAGAGGGCGTTATTTGCAGCTATTATTCATTTTTGCGGATTTTGGAAGAAAGTTGGATTGAATGGTACTTTTATCTTGACAATCACCAGAAAATGGGCAAAATTTTAGTAAAAACCGCAACGCAATATCTCCATTATTATTATTATTATTGTTCTCATTGGTTATTCTCACATTTTCCATGTGGTAGAAGGTAATGAGGGCTTTCGCAAAACTTACACCTTGTTGACTATTTCACGATTTTCCTTACTATCCGACATGTTTCTAGGATCACTGATTTTTGTCCGTTATTAGTTGTAGTGGTATATTGTGTTTCTTGAATCCTGCGGGTAACTCCGGTGGTATGGGGTCAGTGACTGAGATGACTACGGGGAGGATGAGGACTTCTTCCATTTTCCTCATTGATTTTATTTTCTCAGCAAGGTCCGTGTATTTTCGTATTTTCTCTGTTGTTGTCTTCTGTATGCTGTGATCCAGAGGGTGTGCAATATCTATTAACGCTGTGGTTTTGTTGAATTTGTCCATTTGTGTTATGTCTGGTCTATTGTTTATAGTTGTTTCATCAATTATGATTTCTCGGTCCCAGTATATTCTATAATTTTGGTTCTCGTTGACTTGGTCTGGTGTGTATTTGTAGTACGGCTCTTCTATTGTTTTTATGTTATGTTTGTGGAGTAGGTATTTATGGAGGATCTTGGCTGTCAGATTGTGCCTGTTTAGGTCTTCTGTCTGTGCTGAACTAGGACATCCTGATGTTATGTGTTGTATCGTTTCGGGCATTGATTTACACATTCTACAGTTATAATTTTATATGTTAGTTTTTGTGATATATTTTTGGTAATTTCTGGTCGGTACAACCTGGTCCTGTATGGAGTAAATGAATCCTTCTGTTTCACCAAACAGGTGTCCGAGTTCGATCCATTTGGTTGACAGCTGATTGTTTATCGAGGTCGTTTTTGAATCTGCCATGTAGTTTTTTGCTGTTCCATGTCTGTGTGATGTTTGTGAAGAATGTTTTCTTGTCTATCTGCTATAGTTGTGTGTGTGTGCTGAGTGGTGTGTATCTTTTGTCTGCTTGTTTGATGGACGCGACTGAGTTGCCTTCAAGTTAAAGTATCTTTGTAAGCTGTGTATTTGAATTTTGTGTGTTAATTCTATATTGAAACGGCCTCTTCCTCCCAGTTTCCTAGGTAGCTTTAATCTCTTAACAGCCGAGTCTGAATGAAGGGCTCTATTATCCGTGAGGATTTTTCTGTCTAGTGCTTGAACGTCTGTTATGGTCCACTATATGACTCCGAATGAGTACGTTAATATCGGTATTGCCCAGGTATTTATGGCTTTGATTTTATTTTTTGCATTAAGTTGTGTATGCATGACTTTTCTTGATCTGTTCTTGTATTTGTTTTCTATGGTCTCTTTAATTTCTTTCGTTTTATGAGTGAGTGTTTCATTTACTCCTGAGTATTTGTATGTTTTGTTGTTAGGTAGTGTAGGGAATGATATGTTGTTAATAAGAAGCTCTATGTTTTTCGTTTTTATTGTTTTGCCTTTTTTCGCTATAATTGATGCGCATTTATCTAGTCCGAACTTCATTCGTATGTCTTTAGAGAACGTGGTAGTGGTTTCTAATAGCGAGGATAGTTGATTTTCGTCCGGAGAACATAACTTTAGATCGTCCACGTAGAACAGGTGTGATATTTTGTAATCTTTTGTTGGACTGTATCAAATATTTGATGACTTTAAAAGGCTGCTTAGTGGGTTGAGTGCTAGGATAAACCACTTTGAGCTCCATGTGTCTCCTTGGAATATTCCTCTTCTGATATTTATGTTATTAGTTTCAAGATCAATTTGGGGTAGAGTGAGTATTAATTTTGTTTTCCAATTTTCCATAGTTTGTTTCAGGAACCGTATGATGTTCAGATCGATTATCTAAATTTCTAAAATGCGAAGCAACCATGAATGAGGTTGGAATCATAAGCTTTTTGATAGTCTTCTGCTTGCCTCGTTATCACCCTGTCTATTATCAGTTGCTCTTTGCAGCCTTTCGCTCCTTTTGTACATCCTTTCTGTTCTCTATGTTTGATTTTTTGCTCTGTGATATGTTTCGGCTATCGTTTTTGTGATAATGTTGTGAATAGTGTTCGGACATGTGATGGGTCTGTAGTTTTTAGGGTCGTCTGTGTTCTCGTTTTTAGGTTTGAGATATGTTATGCCATGTGTTAAGGATGGTGGGACTTCTGCTGGGTGGGTGATTACATGTTGGATTATTTGTTCCATTTTTCCATGTAGTGACGTCAGATGTTTCCAGAAATAATTATAAATTTTATCTGGCCCAGTTTGGCAGCTTCTTTGGTATGAGTTTCGATTCATCCGTCGTTATTTCATATGCTAGCACTGGCTCTATTGTCTCTGTTCTCTCTTGCTCTGTTTTGATCAACTTACCATTCTCGTGATCCACTGGTTCTGACCATGGTGACTTCCAGTATTTTTCGACTTCTGCCTGTTTTGGCGCTTTAATATCTTTTGCCTCCTCGTTTGTTCCAAATTTTTTTACAAATGCTTTTCGTTTGATGTGAAGTTTATGTTGTCTTGTTTTCTTTTATAAGAAATGATGTACCTCTTTGATTTTTTACTTGATGTTATTTGTCTTTGTTCCAGTGTATCAACTGCTTCTGTTATTTGTCCTGTTCTTGTACCTGGGTTCGTATTTATGTTGAATTTTTTGTGAAGTCTGTCATGTTTTGGTTTTGGGGCCACCAATGAATTATTCATTTGTGTAAGATCACTACGAATTTTACTTATTTTCTGTTCTTATCGTTTTTGCCATGAAGGCTTTTTGTTTGAATTTGTTTTGACTTTTTCATTATTTGGTTTATTTTTGTTGACCATTCCTAAGGTTTCTGTGATTGATATGGCCGTGATATACGTTATGTCTATAAGATCTTCTACACTTTTCATGTCATCTTTGTATTTATTGATGTACTCATTATAGTTTTGGACTGTGCTCTTTGTGTTCCTGTTATATTTTAACCTGGGTAGACGTTTTCTGTAGCTGGGACTACTTCCTTTTTATAGTAACATATTTTTGTTAAATGTTCGTTCCATTTCTGTTAGTAACTCTTGGTTGTTCCTTCCGTTTGTGTTTGTTTGTATGTATTCTTCAGCTGTATCGGTGTGTGTTTGATTTTTTGTGAAAATGTAATTCGGTTTTAGTTGTCGTCCTCGTTTTGTGTTTCCTGTTTTGTTTCTGGTGTATTTTCTTCCTGTATTTCTGATCTTATTTGTTCTTTGATGGTGTCGATTTCAGTTGGTGTTGAGTACCCCTTTTTCTCCATCACTCTGTAATGGTTCGATTTTGCGCGAGTTGAGTAAATGAATTAGGGATAATTAAACTCAAAAACAGTACTGTCTCTTGTCGTCATTTTCACGTTTTCGAATTAGTTAGGATAATTTAACGGTTTATTAAAGGTCGTCCAAGCAGTTTGGTATATTCAAATCTGCCGCCCATATCCGACGTGGTTCGTCGCTTCTCACCCAGAACCCTGCCATTTAAAATAGATCTGGAGCTAGTTTCAGTAATCGATTGGGTACGCACCAGTACGCAGCTCCCAGAGTAATACACATCGTTCTCGTTTGCGTTCACGTTG
Organism: Orchestes rusci; assembly: GCA_958502075.1. Classification (NCBI taxonomy): domain Eukaryota; kingdom Metazoa; phylum Arthropoda; class Insecta; order Coleoptera; family Curculionidae; genus Orchestes; species Orchestes rusci. Next base: position 21,586,248 of record OY293309.1, read on the forward strand.
CAAATAGCCCAAAGTCCAGTTTTCATTCCTGGAGGAATCGGCCCTATATTGTAAAGGGGATTTTTGCTTTTGTGGTGAATTAAATTGTGCCTGTTGCTGTGTTGTGAGCAACCCGGTGCCAATATCGGCATTTGAGCCGGATTATAAATTGCAAATTGACGCCTGGTGCCCGCCATTGCTGCTAACTGCATTCCTGTCCGTCCAAAGTGCCACTTAAGATCAAAAAATGTAAGTTTCTTTTCTTATCATATCCATTTCCAATCCAGTGCTTCTATTTCCTGCCTGATTATTCAATTTGACATACTTTTGGTGACAACTCTTAACCCTCAATTTCTAAGTACTATGGGGTGAAAAAAAGTGGTTCGGGCGTATTGGTATTTGTAGGGCAGAACTTCCTGGCCGGAAGTATTGGTAGAAGCTGTCTAGTAGCCGTCTCATTAACCCTTTGTCTCCACCAACCCTAAGTTGAAGTTGCGTCGCCGCAGTTTGAAGTGTTCAGTTTAGCCGCCCCGAAATCAGCCTGATGTTGTGAGTTGTGGTCGGTTGTCCTGACATTTGAAGCCCAAACAAGTAGGCCTAGATAATAGTATTTTCCGGGATTTTACTTGTCGTTTACCGTATTAATTTCCTTTGACTGCAAAGAGCGTATTTTCAAATCAAAGTGCGCAATTTTCCACAATAATTAAATATACAGGGTTATTCACGTTATTCGACACGAAACATTATGGCTGAAGTATCTGATTTTGAAAAAGTTTTTTTTTCTGGATGGATAGGGACCCCTTAAGGCTACATTTTAAAAATATTTTCCTGTTATACAGGGTGTCCCTAAAACACAAAACTTGTCAGAGTTGTATTTTTTTAAATGGAATACCGTGTATATAATTTCATTTTTTGTTTGTATGATCAAAATTGAGGTGAGTTTGATCGAGGTTTAATACACCTAATTTCTCAGCTGTTGTTTTTTTTTAACCAAGTTATTGATCAAGTCTACCAATTGATCAAGTTTGAAGTCACACTTATGAAACTTTTAATAACTTATACAGAGTGTCTAAAAATTATGGTTAGATAATCAATTTCTTTTAACGGTAATAGCTTGTTTACCCTGTATTTTATGTCAACAACAGATGAAGAATTTAATTATCTATCAATTTTTATTACACGTTCCTATAGCTTCTCACGTTTTCAAGTAAAGCGAAGAAAAAGAAAAAAAAATAGGTTTTTCATTAACACCAATAGATGGAGATGATCCAAACCCTCGTTAGGAACATTATTTCACCTATGGTATTTTGAGAACTTCTATTATTATTTCCTTGAAGTTGTCAGTTATTAATTAATATTTTCAATCACTAATCGATATTTTGCGCAATTTGGTTTTGACTTATATGGCGATTCTTGATTACGGAGGTGATCACCGCAAATTGAGTATCTTCATTTCCAGTCACAGGTTTCCTTTTGATGGGTTTTTCATAGTGAACACTTCCAGTTTCTCCAAATTGTGTTAACAGTCTCTCAAATACTGCCTGTTTGGAATCTTTCACAGTAAACTCTTGATGCTGAGAGGCAGTTCTGATGGCATTCTCCCAGTATAAAAATCATGTCGATCCGTTCTTCTTTTGGATAAATCAGCATTTTTTCCACAAAGATCACAAGCTATTGCTAGCACTAATAGAACGATTAGTAATTGAAAATATTAATTAATAACTGAAAACTTTAAGGAAATGATAATAGAAGTTGTCAAAATTCATAAGTGTGACATCAAACTTGATCAATTGGTAGACTTGATTATTAATTTGTTAAAAAAAAGAAAACAGCAGCTGAGAAATCAAGCATTAAAATGAATACTACATTTTCGCAAAATTGAAGATATTTCAAAAACCATAAGGTTTAGGCTCGGGTTTAGGTGTATTAAACCTCAATCAAACTTACCTTAATTTTGATCATACAAACCAAAAATCGAATAATTTACAAGGTATTCCATTTAAAAAAATACAACTTTGATAAGTTTCGTGTTTTAGGAACACCCTGTGTAAGAGAAAAATATTTTTATAATGAAGCCTGGATAGGGACCCCATCCATCCAGAAAAAAAAACTTTTTCAAAATCAGATACTTCAGCCATAATGTTTCGTGTCGAATAACGTGAATAACCCTGAATACAGGGTGCCACAGATTCGAGTGCATGCATTAGGATCTCAGTTATTATAAGAGATACAGGGTCGGTTGAATGATTGCAAAGTTGCACATTTTTATGCTCAACAAAATGCCGTTTTGAAATTTTGAAAATTCCGACTACTTCCGAAGATATTCGAAAAAAACCAAAATTTCGCAAAAACGATATTTTTATTTCCTGAGTTTATTTGTGAAGATATTGTGAAATGAATCACACTTTCTCATTGCCACTTTTTCTCCTCTACAAGATGGTGGTATCAATTTGAAAATCTGACGTCTCGTCCTTGAGCGGCCATCATCAAGTTCATTTTTTTAAATACGGACCTGGATTTTTCATTTTATTTTCAATTATCTTTTGACGTCCTTGATGTATTGAGGTATCGCAACAGTCGAAGAAAATACTCATTTAAAAAATAATACCAGAGAAAATTAGTTAGGCAACCCTTTTCTTCCTAACTTATAGTTTGGTTCATAAATCCATCTTTATTCGACACGTTATTCTTATGAGAAAAACTGCACAAGTAAACAAGCCTAATTGACCAAACCAAAATCGGATGTTAATCCAATAACGATACATTTAATGAAATTAAATTAAATCCACAAATGACATGGAAAATTAAAAAAATCATATAAAAACTAAATACATTTTTGCAAGTGTTCGAAAATATTGTCATTTCATCAAAATATTGAAAATAACAATAATAGGTGAAAAATATAATTGAAAATATTGACGTTGCCAAGGCAACCCATTGCTCTACACCCTCATCTAATTACCTCAATGCCTCAAGGACGTCAAAGGATGACTAAAAATAAAATAAAAAATCCAGGTCCGAATTTAAAAAAATGAGCTTGATGATGGCCGCTCGAAGACGAAACGTCAGATTTTTAATTTGATACCACCATCTTGAAGAGGAGAAAAAGTGGCAACAAGAAAGTGTAATTCATTTTACAATATCTTTTCAAATAAACTCAGAAAATAATAATAACGTTTTTGCGAAATTTCGGTTTTTTACCGAATATCTTCGGAAGTAGTCGGAATTTTTCAAATTTCAAAACAGCATTTTGTTGAGCATAAAAATGCGCAACTTTGCAATCATTTAACCGACCCTGTATTTCTTATAATAACTGAGATCTCCATGCATGCACTCGAATCTGTGGCACCCTGTTTACATCATTTATTTTTCTTATCTTAAAATACCTCAGATTATCAGTTAGATAAATTCAATTTCTTTCTTTGATATATTGAAAAGAACAATGTAATGAAACAAAGATAATTACCGTTTAATTCCACACTTTATAATATGAACGTATGAGTTTTCTTGGATAACCAATTGGTTATAATATACATTTCTTAGGTATTGTGAGATTGTTGGTAGTTCGGAACGCTGAAGGCGGCATTTCGTTTATTTTTGCGTATTTGTTAGCTTGACGTGATCACGACAGGTAATGGGCAATTCTACCGTTCACGAATTTCCTGTGAATTAATAATATCATTTAATATCATTCACCAACTTACATACCGTATTAATAAATTTCTCTCTATTTTCAACTCTCGAATAAAAGAACAGTATAATTGGTATTCCATAGTTTCATTTCGTCATAACTGGCATATCAGGGTAAGTTTGAGGCCATCGCGTAACCGAGTGGTTTATGTTTTTTGAAGCCTGGCATTATTTGAAGGTTACTGGCACCCACGCATTCAGCTTGTATTAAAGGAGAGTGAGTCCTGAATTATTCATGTTTCATAAATAGAGACCTAACCCCCGACTACTCCCGAATAGAGCTAGCCACGGTATCCCAACCCTACCACCCTTACCCGGTGTGTAGCAACTCTTTTTCTGTCACATATGTTTTATTCGCTGGATTCAGATTCTGGATAGATCTTCTTCCATTCTTTGTAAAAGTTTTTCCGGTGTCCTGTTGTTTGATTCTCGTGATGGGCAGCTCTGAAAAAGGCTTTGAAAACATCTATGTTATTTTGTTTTGTCCATTTCAGCCTTTGTGCCCGTCTCGTGAGAGGAGCAGATTGAGACTGTCCTAAACCATGAGTGGGTGGAGCCGCTGTCGATACGTCATCATCGTTGGTTTTCGGTGTATTGCCTGTGTCGTCAACTTGATTGGTCGGCTGATTGATCCCACACCGGTCCCGACCGTGGCGACGCTCGTCCGCGGCTTCGGTTCCTTCGTTGGGAACCCAATGTACTCACCGAAGGGGGAGTTAGCCTCTTGGCGGTTGTGACGGTTTTGTCCACCCCAGGTTTTTTATTTCCCTGGTGCCCTTCAGCCTATTAAGACTGACGAGCATCCTCATCGCAAGGGGCGGCCCCTGATAGCAATCCGACATCAGCCACGGGTTATCATTGTTATTATTATTATTATTATTGTCAGGAGATCAGCTTCATGGTCTCTCAAACAAGGCCAAAAATATTCAAATCGGTTGAACGGTTCAGGAGATGTTGTAATTCAAATATTGAAAGATGCATTGACCACCCCCTTCCTTATTATCAACAAGCAAAATGATCCGGTATCACCCAAGCAAGAATATGAAATTTTCAAAGTTATAGTTCATGGTAGCGTTTGAATGATGGCCTTAAAAAAGACCCAGTCATATCTCTGCCGACTTTACTTTCAAGGATATTTTTCCAAAATCTCGTGGTCATAACATTGTAGGGATACAGCCGCTCCATATGCTTATCCCACCCTGTATATATCATGAATAAGTGAAGGTTATGGATTTGATACGCATATATATGCAAATTCAAAGAATATCAATCCATCATATTATTACTCTACACATGTTTGTTTGTACGGGGTCCGGCAAAATGATCTTCCACATTTTGATCTTAAACAAAAACGTCATTGTAAATGATATTTAGATTCTATTTTCATCAACTGAACATATATGTATGTTATGCATTTTGTCATTTTTTTTCGTTAAATTTTGAAAATCACAGAGTCCCAGTAGCGACCATGTTTTTCGATTTACATTGACTTCCAGCACTCGAGCCGTGATTTGAGGTGATATTCCTGTAATTTCTTGGCGTATGGCCTCTTTGTTGAGTCGTAATCACAGATTCGTTACTTTTCATAAATGTTTTGGTAACGAAGGCATGATGCTCGTGCGTCCAATTCAGATGATGACAACTGAAATGGCAAAGGGTCAGCTACCAACCGACTACGCGAAGCTCACACTCCGTTCAGTGGTTTGGGCAAAGTGGCGGTACAAAATGTGAGAAATCATTTTTCCGGACCCTGTTAATCACAAATCAAAACATTTTCGTGAAAATATAAATAAGAAGAAGTTATTCGACAAGATTCTTTCAGTTTAGTAAGTTATTCTTATAGATAGAAAGTTGCGGCTTTCGCGACAGTGTGCTACTTTTTCGTGAATTGAAGATGCCGTTAACAAAATTTGTATAGTCCATTTAGTTTTCAAGATATAGGGCTAAACTGAAAATGATGCAATTTAAGGTAACCCTCGTACCTAAACAGATAAGTTATGGAAAATGTGAAAACTGTTTCTTATATAACTTTTTCCGTAGAACTCGATTCTGCCTTTGGAATTAGTATACAGGGTCAGGTCAAAAAGTTATCAGACTCAACTTCATTTTTTCAAATGAAACACCCTGTATATTTATAGTCAAAAAGATTTGTCTCTTTTTACCTTTTAAAAAATATATAACAGTATGCACTAAAAAAAAATATATCCCATAACTTTTTGACCTGACCCTGTATACTAATTCCGATGGCAAAATCGAAAGTTATATACTTTTCCCGTAGAACTCGATTCTGCCTTCGAAATTATTACACAGAGTCAGGTCAAAAACTTATGGGATATTTTTTTTTAAGTGCTTACTGTTAAACATATATTTTTGAAAAGGTAAAAAGTGCTAAATATTCGATGCTCGGAGAGTTTCGATTTGTTTTATTCTTTTTTAATGCGATTTTCAAGACTTCAAAAGTGATTGATTTCTAAATTGAGGAGTGAGATCTGTTCTAAGCCAATGCTTAAAAAGTGATTATATTTGCAACAAATTTAGAAGTAGCTGGTATATGACTACGTATATTACACTTAATTTTGATTCTCACAAACCGTTCTGATGGAGTGGAAAACGGAGATTCCTTGTGGTCTCTATCAGAGTTTTCCAATTACGCAACGGTTTCAACTAACTAAATCTTCATGTTTGGATTGTTTGGGCTAAATACTCCAGTACAATGGAAGATATAGATTCATGTATCTAAGAGGTTCATGAAAACCGGGCAGATACGAGACTTGCCACATTGGGACAAACTTCCCTATAACCGATATTTTCCGAATTATTGGTGTAATTGGTTAACTTCAACAACAATTATTTTGAATCAATGCCATAACACTATTTTTTTTCTTTTCCCGGAATAACGTTGGTAATTTTTAAGTCTGAGGGACATATCTGTTTGACTCATAATTTTAAGAACCATTGTAGATCCACTTTTTAATGATGTTTTCATCACTCACTTTTCACTTCGAGCAAGTGTTTCTTGTCTGCAGACATAGAGCTTTTTCGCATGGTACGCTGCTGGAAGGACTGCTCGTCCACTCAAAATTTTATACCTGATGTTGCGTTCGCGATGGACTTCTCCTGAGCATTCCATAGTTCAAAAAGATGTCCATATCCCTACTCGAATTCAGTTGCTCTCAATGATGTTGTCTATTTAACATATTGATGATTTGGTGAAATAATCCTCGAGAACTTTTGAGTTTGTCATAAGATCCACAGCTTCAATCAGATCATGTTTGTTGTATGGTGCTTCACTATGGCTTCCTTGCTATACAGTTCATATCGCCAGGCTTGAATCCGTCCGATGAACAATCTTGATTGTTTACCTATCTTTCAATAAAGACGGTCACTTCCCCTGAAGAAGCCGTAGTCAGCAGGTTTTGCAACTTTCATTATCCATGTATCAACACAAGGAGGCATATCGTATTCCACTTATATACAGGGTGTTTCATTGATATCACGAATAAATTCGGGATAAGTTTCACGGCTTTGAAGTAATAACAAAACTTCCTATAAACATGTATCCGGAAATGCTACAGAGCTATAGGGTGTTGAGATTTTATTTCACATTTTTATTTTTTCTAAATAATATTTGAACTAATGTCGATCTTATGATCAAAATTGGTATTAGGAGGTTTCTTATCATGCAAAATTCGATTCTGATGTTGCTATGATCCTTACTTGTAGAGGGCGCTACCTACACTTATTTTCCAGGATATGAACAGCCATAACTTTTTTGGATGTCCCTGTATTATATTTTCAACTAAAAAAAAAATGATTTTTCCATCACTTTCTCGCAAAAAATGTACACTTATTAAAAGTCGCTACTTGCAACCATTCTCGAGATATTTGAATTTGAAATGATGAATACAAGTTTAGTGATAATTTAATTATGGCCAAGCATGGTGTTGGATTGATAGTGCCAAAAATACAGGATGAGTTTGCTTGCTTGAAAATTAAAAGGAATTTTCCCATAAACATGTGTCCGGAAAAGCTTCGTTACAGAGCTACAGGGTGTTAAAGTTTTTATACTATTTTATTTTTCAGTTTTTTATTTGTTTTTGTTCAAATAATATTTGAATAAGAGTTGTTGTTAACATAACACACAAGTAGACTTTTACTTTTTTTTCTGAAAATATGAAGGAATCATACAAAATATGTTATAACTTCTAGCATGTTACCTTAAACATAATTTCAAAATACTGTGTATTAATTATTTCAAATCCAAATATCTCGAAAATGGGTGCACGTAGCAACTTCTAACAAGTGCACCTTTTCTGAGTAAAATTGACAAAAAAATCTGTTTTTTAACTTAAAAATATAACACAGGTTTGTGCAAAAAAGTTATGGCTGTTCATAACAGGTAAAATACGTGTAGGAAGCGCTCTCTACAAGTTAGAGCCATACAAATGTCAAATTCGAATTAAGCATGATAAATCAATCACAAATTTTCATCAAAAGATCGACATTCCTTCAAATATTATTTGCAAAAACAAAAATAAAAATAGAAGTTGAACACCCTGTAGCTCCGCAACGAAGCATTTCATGATACAAGTTCACAGGAGGTTTTGTTCTTATTTTGAAGCGGAGCAACTCATCGCAATATTTATGAAACACCCTGTATTTTATCAAAAAAAATCATAATGTATCATTTGAAATGAGGTAGGGTGTACACTAACTTGCACATAAAATGCGTACATTGAAATGGTGAAATTGCTTTGGTTTGGGCAGTGTATGAAGGTGACAAGTAAACGTCAAATCTTGTCAAATGCAATTTGCAATAATATGCCAAGACAATTATCTGATTTTATGAAAACTCAAATACTGACGCGTCTTAGTGAAGACTTATGGTCAGTAAGAAGAACGGCTGAGCACTATGGCGTTCACAAAGCCGTAGTCTGCAGACTAAGAAGCCGTTGGCTGGCTACACACAGCCTCGAAAGGAAAGAAGGTACTGGCAAGAAGAACAGAAAGACCAGCCATCAAGAAGACGAAGCGCTGCTTAATCATTTGAGGGAAGACTCATTTGACTCTGCAGCGAACACAGTATGATTGACCAATTTTCCTGCTTCCTGCTCCACCGCAAGTCGGAAAATAAAAAAATCGGAATTACGTTGTCGTACTGCTGCAAGAAAACCAAATTTAACCGAAGAGCAAAAGCAGGCAAGGGTGATTTTTGCCCTAAATTACGACCGGGTCGAGGATTACTGGGCACGAGTTATATTTACCGATGAAAAAACATTCCAGTCCTCCTCTGATCGCAGAAGAATTAAAGTCTATCGGCCTGCACACTCTCGCCTTGACGAGCGATACACAAATCAAATAGACAGGGCTGGTCATTTTTCCGTCAACATGTGGGGCTGGGTTAGTGCACGAGGACTGGAGGTTTGTTGGCAAATCAATGGCAGGTTTACTTCGGCTCGTTATCTGGAGATTCTCTCAGATGTAATGTTGCCATCGGGTGAAGCCCTTTATCCAGAGAACCAATATATTTTCCAACAAGATAACTGCGTCGTGCACACCGCCAATGTTTGCAAGACATGGTTTCAAAACCGGAACATCGAAGTTTTAGTATGGCTATCGCGTAGTCCAGATCTAAATCCGATGGAAAATGTGTGGGGACGATTGGTGAAAACTATTTATAAAAGAAACTGAAGGCCTCAAAATCAGGCAGAACTATCAGATGCCATTCTTGATGCGTGTGATGAGCTCGCCAATGATGTTGAATATTGTCGAAATTTATCAAACTCTATGGTTCGACGACTTCAAGAAGTTTTGGTCAGAAATGGTTCTGCAACCGGCTATTAACTGCGTAAATAAATTCAAAAATGTACCCACAATATATCGTTTTCTTTTGTTGTTATAAAAAAAACTTGTCTGGCGTGTAAATATTTTGACAGACAATAATTACACTGCCCAAAAAAAACATGATTTCATTGTCTGTGTACGCATTTTATTTGCAAGTTAGTGTACATGTCTACATTTTTGCCTCATTTCCGTTAATAATTGTGCACGGATCTGGCCCATTCCTTCTCATTTCTGGTCAATGCTTTGGCCTCATTCCATGATTCTTCACTTTTCTCTAGTGCATCCCCTCTAGTTTGATTCCATGTTTTTTTTTTTGGTCTTTCTCTCATCCTTTTTCCTCCCGCTCTTGCTTCCCAGATTTGTTTCACCTACCTATTGCTTCCCATTCTTTGTAAGTGTCTCCACCAACTCAATTTTCTCTTTTCTATGAACTCTAGGATTGATTCTATATCCATTTTCTTCCTGATGTCGTTGTCCAGATATCTTGTCCATCTTTGTTACCCCCATTACCCTTCTTGAGTATTTACGTATTCTACTTGCGAACACGTAATACAGATGTAGACAAGAAAGATTATTTATACAGGGTGTCCCAAAATCAGATTGAAATATTTTAACAGTATACACTAAAAAAAATACTAGCCTGGTATATGAAAATGTATTTGAAAAAGCTTTGTTTTCGAGATACAGGGTGTCAAAGTTCAATTTTGACTTTTGTTCCATATAAATAAATCCCTAATAATTATGGTAATAACAAAAATCGGTATACAGACTGTTTTTGACATGAGAAATTCAAATTTGATATTATCATGACTCTGTTTTGTATGTCGCGCCATCTACAAGTAGTATTTTCACTGTTTCAAATAGTCATGACAAAAAAGGAAATTGTCCTTTTTTGAAAAACCATTAAATATAAAAGAAATCTCATATATTTTCGAGTTATCGGCACTAAGAGATATTTTTTTTTCTCTAGTTATTGATATATTCCGGATATTTCTTATCAAATCAAAATTAAATTTGATACAAGGTTTTAGCTTGTTTATTTGTGAGGTTCTGTGGAAAAAATGTTGCCTCACTTCACCCCTAGAGGGCGCTTCACCACGCCGTTCTAAAGATTGGGAAAAAAAGGCAAAACATGTACTCTTTGTACGAGTCAATAAATCTCATCTCTTGATCGCAAATCGGCATCGGCGGAACAAGCAAATTATTGTTGAAAATAGTTTGCTTCGAACGACATTATTACTTAGAGAAAAGTACACAAAAATAGCATAGAATAACATCACAACAACAAAAACAAAAGTAACGACAAACACAGCACAGAAATAACACAAAAAGAACAGAAACAACAACTTGTCTTGATTGTATTGTCTTTGTTGTGGTTTTTGTTGATTGTTGTTTTATTGTTTGTGTTATTTTTTTATTGTTTTCGTGTTGTATGTTCCTTGTTATCGTGTTAAACATAGCTATTATTTTTCACATGAGTTATTTTAATGCCGATTTGCGTCCAAACGGTAAGATTCATCGACCTGTACAAATAGTACATTTTTTGTCTATTCTTTCCCAATCTTTGAAGTGGCGTATTTGTTTTTGAAGAATATTTCGAGACAAAAAAGATATGCGAAAAATTAAATTTGGATTTCGGGTGAAGCGCCCTCTAGGGGCAGAGAAAAGAAACATTTTTTCCACAAAACGTTACAGGTAAACTGACTTGTCTCACTGTTGCTCTGGGGCGTTGATGTAGTATCATGCACATGATTAAATTCAATTCTGTACACAATGAATGGGGGAAGCTGTCAGAGATTTTGTTTTTTTGAAAGAACCAACAATGGTGTGTATGCAGATGCATCGTGATGCTAAGCCCATAAACAAATCCAGGCGTTTTGGTTAGGGCGCATAGTTTCAAGGGAATATTCTTCTTCAACCGTTTGACCCTCTAGCAATATAAGTTGCATAAAGAGACATTGTTTCACGATTATTCGATGTTAAACGGAAAAGTTGGTACAGAACCGTAATAAATGTCGAAATTATATCAATGTGGGTAGTGCCCTCCTTATACCGGTTTCGTCCCGAATTTGGACTCATCAGTAAGGCAGCATGACACCACTCACATCAATGCAACTCTTGGCACAATACCCTTATCTGGGTATGTATGCAGTGGTGGTTTTGGACAACCACTGCCATCTATTGGCTCGCAAATCAGCGAACGCGAATAGATGTGGGGTATGTTCGAGCTGTAACTCTCGTCCTAGGAATAAAGAGACATTTTTTCACGGCTATCCGATGTTGAACGGAAAAATTGGTACAGAACTTATGAAAGTCGTACTGAACTACACTGTGGGCCAAATTGGGTGAGACATAATTTGAGTCTTGACGAATTTTTTGCTCGTTTATGGGATCAAGCCATAACTAGGTGATGTTGTCAATCGTCAACTTAGTTAGAACTAGAATGGTCCTGGGATTGGCGCAAAGGGACATTAGGCCTACTCGCCGGAAAGTGGTTTGCCCCCCCACCCATACCAATACCAATACCAAAATTATGGGTTTAAGCTACTAGCAGACCAACAAATATTTTTTCAATAGGATTCAGGAGAAAAGTTATCCTGAAAATATGAATATTCAAGTACCATAACCTTTGAAACGATGCTTGTCGGCATTAAAACTATTTCACTTCACTTTGATCAAGGTTTATTGAAATTCCATAGCCATGTTGTTTGTTTGATGATGATTTGTCGAATATTTGACATTTTAGAATTTTTTAAACATAAAAAAAATGAATTGATGAAGTATTGACTATTTTTTGACTGAACAAATTCAATCAAATTTTGCTCGAAAATTTGAAAGGGCGGAACATTCTCGTGCACCTTTATTCTTTTCCATCAATCGTTTGATCGATATTTTATCTTCCAAACATCGAACCATGTCCACTTATTTGAAATCAAACAGGCAAATTCTAGAACCTCAAATTTTTTAAAAATGTCCAACAAACAAACCACCCTGCTATGGGATTTAACTGAAAGTTGATGAACGTAGGTTATCCCCAATGATCATTTAAAAAATTTTGATGCTGAGCACATGTTTTTTTCTTTGTGGACACCTCACATCACCTCTGAGTCAGTCTTCTAAATATGAAACTGAGACCTACCTTTCCACCTGATTATCTTTTATTCTAATTCTGTAGGCCAGCAAACGAAAGATCAAGGGCACATGAACAACATAACCCGAGCTTAACTCCATTAAAGTAAGACCCTTACCACCTTGAACTCTAGCATTCTATTATAATACAACACGAATAATCCAGAGTAAACTTGAGTAGAAGGCACGAACTTACTCCGACGCGACGTCGTCGCATAATCTGCCTCTTTCCTTATTTGGCCTCATTTCAACCACATGTCAGCTTTGCTTTTTTGTAATAGAGAATCTATCGACACGTTGGAAAAATACACCATAAGAGCGTGAGTTCGTTCCATTTCTTTCTTTTGAGAACCAGAGAACCATCCAAGACGACTAGTATGATTGTCTTCAATTAAACCATGAAGAAACCACTAATAGAGCAATTTCCTTAATGGGAGCTGTCAAATAATTGTTTTGGGTCGGGCCCACTCGCTGCAAACTGCTGGCGCTAGGGTCGGAGCTATTATTATCAATTGTCACGGATCAACGCTATAATTGATTGTGTATGCCTTTGTGGATGCTTTGTTCCAAATTTTGTTCTTTGGTTGATTGTTTAGTGGATTGTTTGTTGACAACGTGTGAAAACGATTTAATATTAGTGATTCGTGGACCGTTACCTGTGGCTTGTGGACGATTAGTGGTGTTGTGCACTGTGCTTTTTCATTTAATTTGATTTTTGGTTGACGTGCATCAACCATACCTCGGTGAAAGTATAAATAAACTTATTTACTTCATGTTTTTTTCCCTACAACCTAACTATGTCTACATTACAAACAATACAGTGAACCCATGCTTTTGCTAAGAATTTTCAAAAATACGCATTTCCACTAGCTCATTAACTCTGATTTTCGGAAAAGATTGAAGGCGAGCTTTCCCCGCCATCTTGAAAATAAGGGGGATACGTATTTTCCTATATTATTCACCTTCGATCCAAAAACAATTTTCGTATTTCCCGAAATTCTCAGATGACCCTAATTTTAAGCATGGATTCACTGTACTTAAAGTCGAGAAATTGTTACAATGAAAAAAATTATACCTAATTATGTTTATAATTTCGTGGGAGGCTTGAATATTTTCTTGAGAACTATAGGTGGCGGAGGATTTGGGGATTTATTGCCAGCCAGTCGTATAGAGAGGGCGGGGTAAAAGCTCTCTAACATAAAAAATTGATCTTCCTCAGACTATAATAAGCGCCATCCCATTTACCTAGTGCCCCAATCCCAAATCCTGAAACGGGAAAATCCTGCCAAGAAAATACCAAAGATTCACCCACAAATAGAATTTATTGACCACAAAAATATGTACAACACGTCTCAGGTACAAGCCGATAATTTCGGAATGTGACCAAATTATTCTTATCTAAAATATCTAAGTAGTGTCACCGAACGTAAACAGCAAACCAGCTCCACATGTGGTTAATTATCCAAAATTCGATTATAAACTAGCCTACTCCCTAGATCTAATTGATGATTCTACCCTTATTAATTAGTATCCAAGACCAGTGAATGTGATATGACCATTGTGTGACTGATTAGTGCATTTATTTCGAAGTTTAAGAGTGAACTCGGATTCTAACCTCCAACTCCGGTAAGTTGATAAAAATAGGGTGTTTGACCGATATATACGGCGTATAACTATCCCAACTATGTAGAACCGATCGAGAGATGATATTGATCGCACAGTACCTTGAAATGGTGAGGGTGTTGCGGGTTTTCTGATCACGTTCTGCCAATGGGGTAAGTTCGGTCTAAGGGCTCCCTTTCGTCTTAATTCCAACGGCGTTCATCATAGGGTTGGATAGAATTGCCAATACCAATCAATCAGGGGCTCTGGAGCCGAAGTACAGGTTCGCAGAAAAGACGATGTCGATAATAACGAGCTTACTACTTCAACTTGAAGTAAAAGCCTGAATGTAACTGGAACTATAACTTGAAGATTGAAGATGTAAGTTTGAAGCGTGAAGCTTGAAGGCCTGGAAAGATAACACGTCTAAGAATTCGCCCTTCACAACGAGGTAAGTGAAGAAATTCACATAATTACAAATAAATTCTCCAAAACAGAAATAAACCTTGAAATTGACTGAAATCTAGCTTTGAATAACTTTGAATAAGATTGAGGGGGTTAAAAGTATAAGAAATAACTCACCAAAAGATGTCATGTGGCCTTTTTGATCAATTTGCCAGAAAAATCTCCATGAACTCAAAATCCCCTTGTTTTAAAAATGCACTGCGGCACAGGTTCATCAACGAAAACCAAAACGGAAAAGGGATGACTGAAGATTTGGATTTTCCTTTTAAATTCGCACTCAGCGACTCAAGTGTGCTACAGCAACCACTTTCTTGGGAAGAAAAACTCACCAAGTCCAGCTAAATGAACCGATGACGGTCTCACCACACAAAGTCCCTAAAACTGGACCCTCTGACATTGACATTCAATTCGAGGCCGCTGATTGGTTCGTATATTGTTTATAAGGTCAATATTCTAAACAATTGGCAACAATTGAAGGTCACTAGATTTCAAGATAGGGGATTGGCAATAGATTGACGTTGACATGTTTTGATTAATAACCAAATAGGGGCAATTTATGAGGGCTCAACCAAAGAAGTCACCAGAGATGGGAGAATGAAATAACGAACGAAACTTAATTCCTGGACGGACCAAGAGGGATTGGCAATAATATCCTATAATGCTCCGGTAAGATCGACTCACTCTCTCTACCCTTATTTCATAAAATGGTAATGATACGATTAACCCGAGAAAAATTAGTGTCAATCATCACAAATGGTCATTATCAGCTTACTTTAACTAATTAACAAAATATCCTTAATCCTAATATTTTAATTTAGTCAATCCTGAATTTGGAAATCTCAAAGCTTAAAAAATAAACCGTAACAACACCTCCTCTTCCCGGAAAGAAGTTTTTCTTGGAAAAGGAAAACTTCGATAACGAAGGCGGAGCGACGATACCTTTTTTTTTAAAAAAAAAAAAAAAAAAAACGAGTACAACCCAAGACATTCACCATTATACCACCCAGTTTTCTCAACCGTAACCGCAGAGTAATCCCCAAATATTTAACCCAATTTACCCAGTTATACCACCAAACAAAAAAAAAACAAACAACCCTTTTCAATACAGTGGAGCGATTGAGGATCGACTACCACCGAGCACTTAGTGGACTTTTACCACTACCAGTTCCCGGTACAAAGATATTCTTGCCAGAATATTCACTCAACCAACCAGTTTCGCGCCAAGTTGATTGAGGGAACATTACAGGCCGCCCTCTCTGTAGAGCAGGTTTTCCCAACCACTAGACCGTACCGGAAGGGTACTTACACAAAAAGGCCAGAAGGTGTCACCCCTAAAGAAGCGCCAAAACTGAAAATTGTAAGTGTTAATTGACCGATTACATATATTTGATTGGTAACTATTCCTCAGGTGGATGAGACTTCAAGTCCTTGGCATGCCAGACTCCTTGGATCCGTCCTGATGGGTCCGATAGTTCGTATGACCATGGAGAAAGAATTCTGGTGATGACAAATGGTCCAACAAATTTTGGAGCGAACTTTGATGTAAACTGTTTGGCCGCCTTGGAGAGTACGTAATTTTTGTGCCAGACACGTTGATCAAGCTGGAATCGTTCGTCTCTCTTCCGCAGATCGTATTTCTGGCGACTCTTATCGAATGCCAATTTGAGACGCTTACTGACATCACTGAAGACTTTCTTCAAATGCTCAGACCTTTGAACTGGGTCATACTCCGAATCGGTGACGGTATTGTGCTGTGGGACATCGTCAACCGCTGGAATGAAGGTAGGTTCCCGTCCAAACATGATAAAGTTTGGTGTTAAACCCGTTACCTCACTAGTCGAAGATCGTATGGCGCAAGCGGCTTTTCCCAAAAACTTGTCCCATGTTCGGTGATCACTCTCCACATATCCGGATATGATGGTCTTCATCACTCTGTGCGTCCTCTCAACTGGGTTTGCCTGTGGATGATAGTGAGCTGAGAACTGGATGTTTATCCCATAGCTCCTCATCACGTCCTGGAACTTCCTACTCTTGAATTGAGGTCCATTATCAGCAAGGATGGTTTCAGGTAAGCCATAAATGAGTATTACGTGATCCTCGAACCATTTCAGAATATTTCCAGAGGTCGCACTTCGGAGGGGATAGAACAGAACGTACTTGCTGAAGACGTCATACACCGATAGTACGTAGGAATATCCCGAGATTGATCGTGGCAGAGGTCCTACTATGTCGATGCTCAGTATCTGCCAAGGACGTACAGCGGTGGGTTGACGACTCAACATCAGTCCAGCAGATGGTTTTTGGAGAGGTTTGGTCTTCAGGCATGTATCACACCTGGAAATGTATTTTCCGACGTCATATTTCAGGGTGGGCCAGTAATATGTCTGGGATATTCTCGACACCGTCTTGAAGATGCCCAGATGTCCACAAGTAGGAGGATCATGATGCATGGAAATGATCTTCGAACGGTCATCCTTTGGAGGCACCAACAACCATGGATCTTCAGATTCCGCTAAGGCTGGATAAGGGGGTCTCGCACGTTTGTGAAGCTTACCGTTGATGACAGCCCACAGAGGATACTTGAGGGGCTCTTCTTCAACCTTCCTAACCATGCCAATGTACCACTTGTCAGATATCTGGTCGACATCAGTGGGATCTGCATTGGTTAGAGCATCAATGGCGGGCACAGTACGGGACAAAGCGTCTGGGACTACATTTTCCTTTCCCTTTCGATGGACTATCGAGAAATCATATTGCTGGAGCCGCACGGCCCATCGAGCTATTCTACCCACTGGATCCTTGATAGAATTGAGCCAAAGAAGACTGTAGTGGTCGGTGATGAAAGTGAAATGAGTTCCCTCGATGTATGGGCGGAGTTTCTCTATAGCGAACAGGACAGCCAGGCACTCTTTCTCTGTCGTACTATACTTTCTTTCTGCCTTCGTTAGGGATCGACTGAGGTAACTGATCACGTGCTCATCTCCATCCTTCACTTGAGTTAGCACAGCGCCAAGGCCAAAATCAGACGCATCACACTGAATCGTAAACTGCTTCTCAAAATCCGGACACGAAAGGACAGGAGCTTTCACAAGGTAATCTTTAATTTTGTTGAAGGCCGCTTCACACTGTTCATCCCATTCAAATTTAGTGTTCTTCTTCGTGAGGGCTGTCAGAGGTGATATTACACTGGAGAAATTCGGAACAAAGCGCCTGTACCACGAAGCAAGTCCAACGATACGACGAACATCTGTCACATTCTTCGGAGAGGGAATCTGCACGATGGCTTCCACCTTCTCCGGATCCACCAGCAAACCATTGGCATTCACCACGTAGCCCAGATATTTAAGTTCGGATTTACAAAAGTTACACTTCTCCTTGTTTAATGTTAGGCCAGCTTTCAAAATCCTACTGATGACCTCTTGGAGAACTTGTAAATGTTCGGCGAAGGTTGGGGTACAGATAATCACGTCGTCCAGATAAACAAACACGTACTTTTCCAGATCCACTCCAATGACGTTATCGATCAGCCGCTGCCACACAGCAGGAGCATTTGTAAGACCAAACGGCATCCGTTTGAACTGGAATAGTCCACGAGAAGGTACGGTGAAAGCGGTGAGAGCTCTTGATTCCTCAGCGATGGGGATCTGCCAGTAGGCGGATTTAATGTCCAGTGTACTAAGAAAGCGAGCATCACGAAGCTTGTCCAAAGTAGCAGAAACATAGGGGATAGGATAGGCATCGGGAACAGTGACTCTGTTCAGGGCACGGTAGTCCACACAGAATCTCCACCCACCAGACTTTTTGCGAATCATCACAATAGGTGATGACCATGGAGATTCAGAAGGTTCGATGATGTCATCCCTTAGCATCTGTTCCAGCTCAGCATTCACCTCATTTTGGAGGGCTCTTGACAGAGGGTAGTAGCGTTGTTTAATGGGTGCTGCTTCGGTTTTGATGACAAGTTGAACCAGTTTTGTACATCCCAGCTTGGTACCCATTGTCAAAAAGCTCCTCTCCACAAGTGCATCAAGCTTGGACTTTTGTTCTTCCGTAAGTGATTGGACTGATTGGATTGCTGCTAGGTGACACGCTGATAAATCTTCCAGGCTACTGCGAAAAGTCCACTCTTCCGCCAGGAGATCAGGCACGATACCCATCCGCTTCCAAAAGTCTATCCCTAGAATAAGGGAATGAGGTAATGATGGCACCACCAACACCTCCAGTACAACCACGCGCTGACGAAGTCTAAAGGGTAAATTTATTGTGCCAATGACATTGCAGGTGTCTCCGTTGGCTACAGTACAACTAGAAAATGAAGATCTTGACAGAGTGCACAGATGTTTGAGTACTCTCCATCCAGCCTCTCCCACTATGGTTCTTGATGCGCCACTGTCCAGTAGTCCCAAAAAGTTTTTACCGAAAACTTCAACACTCAGGTAAGGTCGCTGATCATCTCTCACGTGAGCCAAAACAAAGTTCAGAAGGGGGACGTAATCTTGAGTGGCCAATCTACGTTCTAGAGGGCAAGGTGCACGGCCTAGTGCCTTGCCAGTGTCCCGTTTTTTGGACAAGACTCACAATTTCGACTGGTCACATTCTTTTTGCCACAACGGTAGCAAAATAAAATTTTTGGCTTGTCGCAGGAGCGGAAGCGATGCCCAGTTCCATCGCAGTTCCAGCAGATCTGTGGCTTTTGTTGTACTACATCGACTGGATTTGGAAAAGATGTAGATGGCGACGGTTCTGGTGAGTGACTAGTCTGAACAGGTGCAAGATTAATGGTTGATCTTCTATAGCCTAACTCGGGTTCCAACAGCTGTCTCACATTGGTCGGAGGGGGAACAAATCTTTGAATTCGAGATTCCGTCTCTTCCACGGATCTCGCCAAACGTAGGAGGTCTTGCAGATTATAAATTTCGTATGTAGCTAACCGACTTTGGAGGTATGGAAGTAAATTTCGACGAATCATAGCTAATTGTGTACTTTCAGATGGTTGATCAGCCAGTTTCCGGAAGAGGTTTTGCATTGCTACAACGTAATTTAAAACCCTTTCTTGAGCACCCTGGGTCCTTCTTCTAATTTCGTCCCAAAGGCCATACTCATAATCGTAAGGCTGGAAGGCTTGGCGAAGCTTAAAAATCAAATCGTCCCAATCAGCAAATGTTGTCGTCCGGAACCACAGCAACGCATCCCCAGACAATAGTTCGGGAGCTGACTTCAGAAGCTGATCTTTGGATACTCTTCTGGAGAGCCTCAACTCCTCTATCCTCTCCAAAAAGCTATTGACGCTCGACTGTCCGTTATAGGATATATTCCATCTGGTGACGTCATAATGAGAATATTGTGGTGGATGCGACTGGTGATGATATTGACTTCTTGGAACTGAGGTAGGTGAAAATCTCATGTCCGCCAGTCGATTCCCGAAGGCCGGTTCTTCCTGATGATAAGGATAAAACGACGAATTATTTTCAGGTTCGGTTTGTTGGAATCGAACCGAATAACTACCAGCTTGTCGACCATCCAGTCCATCAACATGTCTAGACCGCATACTCGGACGGGACCGCCACGGAAGAAAGTTGTCTTGTCTGTCCCAATTCATGTCATGAGAATTTGTTTGGTTTCCCATGGAAGACATGTGATCTGTCTGGATTGATTGTTCCGTGAATCTGGGTCGTGGACGCTCATAGCTATTTGATTGATCAGCAATTGCGGCTCTATTCAGGATGTTCGTCGATTCATCACGTTGGGTAGGTCTTTCCATAGATGGTACATCTTCATCCATTAATGATCTCGTTTGTCCTATTCCAGAGTCCATATTTCTGTCCAGGCGCGCGGAATTATTCGGCCAACAAGAATGGCTAACGTCCTCGGCATCCAGATTAATCAAATCATCGACGATTGAGTTGTTGTCAATATCCATGTCCATGTTATCCAATCAAAATATATGAATACAGTCAATGTAGAAAAAAAATACGTTTTTATAAGCTGAACGCTCTTGTGCTATTGCAAAGCAACCCAACTCTTTCCAAAAAAAAAAACAACAAAAAAAAAAAAAATGAACAAAAAGGTACCAAATCACTCGAAGAGCTTGCTTAAATACGTGATCTCCAAACACAGGCTGAGCAAAATAAAATTCAGAATTAAATAACAAAAACAAAAAAAAATAAAAAATCAATAAATAAATACCACGACACAATAAAATACGCTTCTGTGTATTTCATACAGTACACAGTGAGGTTTTCCTATGATGCACCACACAATGGTCCTGGTCATAAAACGCAAGAGAGAGAAAAAAAAACTCTGAACAATACTACCCTTGACACGTTTGGGCGCCAATTTGTTACAATGAAAAAAATTATACCTAATTATGTTTATAATTTCGTGGGAGGCTTGAATATTTTCTTGAGAACTATAGGTGGCGGAGGATTTGGGGATTTATTGCCAGCCAGTCGTATAGAGAGGGCGGGGTAAAAGCTCTCTAACATAAAAAATTGATCTTCCTCAGACTATAATAAGCGCCATCCCATTTACCTAGTGCCCCAATCCCAAATCCTGAAACGGGAAAATCCTGCCAAGAAAATACCAAAGATTCACCCACAAATAGAATTTATTGACCACAAAAATATGTACAACACGTCTCAGGTACAAGCCGATAATTTCGGAATGTGACCAAATTATTCTTATCTAAAATATCTAAGTAGTGTCACCGAACGTAAACAGCAAACCAGCTCCACATGTGGTTAATTATCCAAAATTCGATTATAAACTAGCCTACTCCCTAGATCTAATTGATGATTCTACCCTTATTAATTAGTATCCAAGACCAGTGAATGTGATATGACCATTGTGTGACTGATTAGTGCATTTATTTCGAAGTTTAAGAGTGAACTCGGATTCTAACCTCCAACTCCGGTAAGTTGATAAAAATAGGGTGTTTGACCGATATATACGGCGTATAACTATCCCAACTATGTAGAACCGATCGAGAGATGATATTGATCGCACAGTACCTTGAAATGGTGAGGGTGTTGCGGGTTTTCTGATCACGTTCTGCCAATGGGGTAAGTTCGGTCTAAGGGCTCCCTTTCGTCTTAATTCCAACGGCGTTCATCATAGGGTTGGATAGAATTGCCAATACCAATCAATCAGGGGCTCTGGAGCCGAAGTACAGGTTCGCAGAAAAGACGATGTCGATAATAACGAGCTTACTACTTCAACTTGAAGTAAAAGCCTGAATGTAACTGGAACTATAACTTGAAGATTGAAGATGTAAGTTTGAAGCGTGAAGCTTGAAGGCCTGGAAAGATAACACGTCTAAGAATTCGCCCTTCACAACGAGGTAAGTGAAGAAATTCACATAATTACAAATAAATTCTCCAAAACAGAAATAAACCTTGAAATTGACTGAAATCTAGCTTTGAATAACTTTGAATAAGATTGAGGGGGTTAAAAGTATAAGAAATAACTCACCAAAAGATGTCATGTGGCCTTTTTGATCAATTTGCCAGAAAAATCTCCATGAACTCAAAATCCCCTTGTTTTAAAAATGCACTGCGGCACAGGTTCATCAACGAAAACCAAAACGGAAAAGGGATGACTGAAGATTTGGATTTTCCTTTTAAATTCGCACTCAGCGACTCAAGTGTGCTACAGCAACCACTTTCTTGGGAAGAAAAACTCACCAAGTCCAGCTAAATGAACCGATGACGGTCTCACCACACAAAGTCCCTAAAACTGGACCCTCTGACATTGACATTCAATTCGAGGCCGCTGATTGGTTCGTATATTGTTTATAAGGTCAATATTCTAAACAATTGGCAACAATTGAAGGTCACTAGATTTCAAGATAGGGGATTGGCAATAGATTGACGTTGACATGTTTTGATTAATAACCAAATAGGGGCAATTTATGAGGGCTCAACCAAAGAAGTCACCAGAGATGGGAGAATGAAATAACGAACGAAACTTAATTCCTGGACGGACCAAGAGGGATTGGCAATAATATCCTATAATGCTCCGGTAAGATCGACTCACTCTCTCTACCCTTATTTCATAAAATGGTAATGATACGATTAACCCGAGAAAAATTAGTGTCAATCATCACAAATGGTCATTATCAGCTTACTTTAACTAATTAACAAAATATCCTTAATCCTAATATTTTAATTTAGTCAATCCTGAATTTGGAAATCTCAAAGCTTAAAAAATAAACCGTAACAAAATCAACAGCTTTTCTCCAAAAAAAATCCGAACCAATTAGAAGTGCATCACTTTCAAAAGCATGTGAAAGTGATCCACCGTTTTGGATTTTATTGGAAAAAGCTTTAATCAAGCATAAATTCAGCCCAGTAGTAGACACCCGTTCAAATTTCCCGCTTTTTCGAAAACGTTTTGAGCCCACCTGAAGGGCCAAAAACTTTATTTCCAGCTCTACATGGCAGAAATGACTCTACTAATTTCCATGTGACGTCACTACAAATATCATTTATAAAAAAACAGCTGAGCGAGGACAGTGGTCATGTCATGTCATGACACAATATATGTCATATATTCTATATGGGTCATGAGTTTTGAAAGCGTTGTAGGCTTCTTCCCAAAAACATCAAACACTACGAAAACTTGCGACTAAACGCTAGATAGTTCTCTCAAACAATACAAAAAGCTTTCCAGCACGAAGAACACTAAATCAATATCAAACGTGAATAATTTGCGGATCATTTGACGAGTGTCAGACTTTTCAAACCATTGGTCTGACCATTCATACCGTAATCGCTAGGAAAAAAAAAGCGGGGACCGATCATTTCAATCTAACCCTAATGATAATCAAAGAAACATTATTTCGAGCTGTCTCCTCAATCGGACCAATCTACGAACTTTTCTGCCTATAGGCGTTATCAGCGCAGCTATAGGTCTGACTACTCACACAGCTTTAATGATAATGCCCAAGAATCGAACTCCTTAGACCACTGCGGAGGTACAGTAGAAAACACAACAAATAGGATCTCAATCAAGCCAGCAGAACACCGGTAGATGTTCAAGATAATATTAGGGAGTTTTTGAACCCCTTATTAATTACAACGTTATTAACGTATCCCGCTATACTAAGCATGCGCAGAAAACAAAATATCAATAACGGAGATGAGACAAAAAAGAGATTTTGAAACTCGTATTTACCGTTTGACGCATAGAAAAAATATATATATTCGTAAATAGAAACTAACTCCAATAGAAAACGCCTATGACAGTTTCAGTCCTGCCATGTGAGCGTTGTCGTCAAACTAAATGGTGGAGGTGCGGTGCGGGGATTTCAAAATCAGCTGTTTTATGTTTTGATTTTGACTAGATTAGAGATTTCATCACAGTGAAAGCTAAAGATACGATTAAAAAACGATTACGATGAATTTTCTTTGTGGCTTCAATAACAAGCCACAATAACAAGCCAACAACTTAACCGTTTTTACGTTGTATCAATAGATTTCACCGTGTGAAAACTGAAGGCATAGTGAAAAGAGGAAACTAGTATGAATAAAGAACTGTTTTTATTTCAAAAATACACTATTTTTAATGGCCAAACTTCAGTACAATATATTATTAATTTTAGAAAATTATACAGGGTGTCCGGGAAAATGTGGGAGATCTCTCGGATTCTGATAGAATATTAAAAAATAAGATGACAAGTTCCCATAAATCTTTTTCCTAGCGTTAGGTTCACAATTTCGTCAAGAGCACCACTTCGTCATGGCTTTTTTCGAGGTTTTGTTTAATAAAAATTGTTTTTTCTCGAAAATGGTTCATTTTATCGACAATGAACCAGAGTACCTTTTCTTTAGCTTAACGTTCAAGGTATCCAAATTTATTTTTTTTAACTCCTTATCATACAGGGTGTTAAAAATTTGAGCGTTAAAATGTACAATCTAGTCCGTCCCTGGTAAACTAAACAAGCTAATTATGTTTTAAGGGAAGTATTTTGAGAGGTCCTTACTACTGTTTATCATATTAAATTTTCATTGAATTATATTGAGTCGTTTAAAAGTTATTCAAGAAAAACCGATTTCCAGTGGGGTCCTTTAATAATAATAATAATAATAATAATAATAATCTTTATTTTCAAAATTGTTATTACAACAAAGTGAAATGGCGTCAAAACATCTGACTATCTTACAACTTATGCCTAAGTTACCTACTAGTTCAATCTAAATGACTACATTACTTTTTACATATCAAAATAATCATTCAGGCAGTATGGTTCCAGTTGAATTAACAATTTTCTTATTTCAGATTTGAAAGTTATTACGTTTTGTAGTTGTTTTATATATAACGGCAATTTATTGTACAATTTTATACACATGTATTCTGCATTTTTTTCAGTTATTTGAAGGCGATGCATAGGGTAGCGAAAATGTTCTGCTCTTGTATTATATTGGCTGTTACTTAGGACGTTAAAAAGATTTTTATTTTTATACATGAACATTAAGGCTTCGTATATGTATAAAGCGTGTACAGTCATTATTCCAAGACTTCGGAACTGGGTTCTACATGACTGATGATATTGCATTTTTTTAATAATTCTTATTAGACGCTTCTGTGCGACAAATACATTTTGTACATGACTATCACGGCCCCAGAAAATAATACCGTATTTTAACAATGACTCAAATGTGGTAAAATATAATATTTTTAAACAATTTTCATTCAGATATCGCCCTATAACTCGTATTCCATATGAAACAGAGTTCAGTTTTTGCACTAGCTGAGTTATATGGAAAGACCATTCTAGAAATTCATGAATAACGATGCCTAAGAATTTCACGTTTCTTGATGTCTGGATGTTTTCAGACCCTGTGTCAAACTGCATAATACTCTCCAATTTAGAATACTTTGTCCTGAAAAGCATCACATTCGTCTTGCTTGCATTGAGCACCAGATTATTTTCTTCAAACCATCCAGATACCAAAGAGAGGAGACATTTACTGTTGTTGATTAATTCTGGCATATTTTTTGCTGCGGCTATAAGATTGGTGTCATCAGCATAGTTTATTATCGCTTGACTAGGGCTGCTTGCTATCATATGGA
This sequence comes from Orchestes rusci, assembly GCA_958502075.1. Classification (NCBI taxonomy): domain Eukaryota; kingdom Metazoa; phylum Arthropoda; class Insecta; order Coleoptera; family Curculionidae; genus Orchestes; species Orchestes rusci. Next base: position 21,612,030 of record OY293309.1, read on the forward strand.
TATCATTGATGAAAATAACAAAAAGCACTGGGCCCAAGATACTACCCTGTGCTATACCCGTGTCATTAAACAGCATTCTGGATTTGGCGCACTTTCAATCTTTAGATATCGCTACAATCTGGGCTCTTTCTTTTAGATAAGATGAAAACCATTTCAACACATTTCCTCGTACTCCATATGCCTCTAACTTTTCAAGTAAGATGTCTCTGTCAAGACAATCATAGGCCTTTGAAAGATCTAAGAACATTCCTATGGCCGCTTCACCTTTTTCGTATGCCTCAAGTATTATTTGTAAAAACTGGAAGATGGCTGTTTGCGTGGATTTTCCTTTCATGAAGCCGTGTTGATTTTCATTAAAAAGCTTGCAACTATTCATAAAGCTGATAAGCCTTCTACACATAGCTAGTTCGAATACTTTTGAAAATCCAGGAGGGAGACTTATTGGCCTGTGACTGTCCATTTCTGTCGGGTCGCCTTTTTTATACATTGGCTTAACCAGTGAAACCTTCAGATTACTCGGAAATACGCCGTTTTTAAAAGAATTATTGATAATATAACAAAGAATATCTTTGATAACGCTTATAGTCTGTTTCATTATACTTGTTGGGATCTCATCTATACCACTGCTATGTTTGTTTTTGATGTCCTTTGCTAGTTCACAGACTTCTTCAGGTGTTGTTGGTGTTAAAAACATTGTTTTGTCATTTATCGGGATAGTGCATGTATGGGAAAGGTGTTTTATGCCTTTCAACATATCCGGAATTACTGACAACAGATATGAATTATATGTATCAGCTATGCTTTCGGCACTTCCCTTGATTTGTATTTCTTTGGTGTGAGTAGTTTTCCCTGTTATTTCCTTGCTTATGGCCCACATACACTTCATTTTGTTATCAGATTTAATAATTCTATCTTCATATTTTTCACTGCGATGACTTTTGAGCATATGATCGTACTCTCTTTTTTGATATTTATAAATTTCTTTATACCGAATGTCATGTCGGCTCAAACAAAGTAAAATATCTAGTTTTCGTTTGCATTCTGATATCTCGGGACTTTTTGTTTTTTTTTCATTTTTGCGTTTTCCATACCTAATGAGTTTTAGGGGGAAGTACTGGTTAAAAAGGCGCGTGTATGTATTTATAAAAATATTCCATTGCGTGTTGACATCGTTGAAATTGGTCGAGTAAATATCAGCCCAATCCTGATCTTTCAAACCCAGCAGGAAACTGGTTTTGCTTGCTTCCGAAAATATCCTTTTATATACAGGGTTTCTTTGACTTTGATGTTGGCTACGAAACAAAATTTCCTGTCCATGATGATCAGATACACAACTCTTTATTATATTGGCATTTAAAAAGTCCGAGTTCGTAAATATATTGTCAATGCAGCTAGCAGAACATGCGGTAACCCGCGTATTCTCTAATATAGTGTGTTTCAGATTGAAAGAGTTCATCAGAGATAAAAATTCCGTCCTTGTTTTGTTTTCTCTAATTAATTCTATGTTAAAGTCACCCGCTACAATTATGCCCTTATTATCCTTCAACAATATGGGCAATATTTGTTCCAATCTGTCAAAAAACACTAGAATATCCCCACCAGGTGGTCGATACAAAGACAGTATTACAAAAAGTATATCTCCCAATTTACAATCAATCGCTGCACATTCTATTGTTCCACTCACCGATAGTTTGGTAATTTCAGGTCTATTCGTTGCATTCACTGAACGTCTTACGTAGATAGCTGATCCTCCATGCTGACCTTCCTCGCGGCAAAAGTACGATTTCAGTGTGAAATGTTCAATGGCGAGCTGTTTCAATTGCTGTTCCGATTTCCAGTGTTCGGACACGCACAAAACTTTACACTCTTGATGGTCCACCATTACATCATTTATTAGGTCGATTGACTTTCCAAGTGACTGTACATTTTGATGAATCACGCTTAACATTGTGTCGCCTTTTTTGTTGAGGTCTTTTTCCATGTTATTGACATCGCCTCCCATGTTTCTGGTTCTCCTGTCTATGCACCTAAAAAATTTGTTGATGTGTAGTTTACTTGGTTTCTGTACTGCGCTAGCCTTTTCTGGTATATAGGGCATTTCAGATCGCGTGCTGAGTGCTGACTTAACACTTCGTCAAACTTCATTTTTGTACAATTTGGACATTTTTGCTCCGCTGTAGTACAAGCTTGTGCTTGGTGATCACCTCCGCATCTGTGGCAACACTGCGGTTGCTTGCAGTACTTTGCGACATGGCCAAATCCAGAACAGTTGAAGCATACTGCGACATTCATATATTCAGAGACATAAACCTTCATTAGGTCAAAACTTATTGTCTGCTTTTTCAAAAACCATTTTGCTATTTCTGGCGGTGCTTGTATAATATAGTTTTTTTTCCCGGGTTACGACATTGTTTCCTCGACACAACTTTCAGTTTTGATTCAATGTTATTCATATTTAGTTCACTTTTAATATCGATGTTCATTCTGATCAACTCTTTTAAGAACTCTTTGTTTGTGAACCCCTTGAATATGCCAGTAATCTTAAACATCGGATCCAGTGTATGATTTTTCTTAATTTTGATATTGCTCCTATTTTCAAGTGCCAATTTTAGTTTTTCTTGCTGATTTTTATCGCAACTTTCCACCACTATTCCGCCATTCTTTAAGTGTCTTATATTTTTGAATCCTCCATCCATTTTTTGTGAACTAATCTCTTTTTTTAAGTGTTGCATTGTTTCCTTCGGATCGCAGACATTCTCTATATGTATAAATGTTTCCAGTTTTTTGCTTATTTTTGGAGTAGCCCAGTGTTCATCTTCTTCTCCATTTTGTTCTTCGGTTCCTTTTGGCTTCAGTGGTATCTGGGTAATTGCTGCATAAGTTTTGTTGTTAAGAACCTGATTTATTTGTGTACCAGCACTGACAGCATTAGTACTTATTTCCTGTAGATGCAGTTTATGTTGCATTTTTATGTTTTCTACTTCTAGTTGGCCCATATTGCATACTATCTTTGTTAATGCTTTATGAATATTGATAGTCGCACATCTAATAGTTTGTTGATCAACTCTCTGTATGATTGGTTTTCCTTCATGCTTCTTCTCGGTGACCTTCTGTATCTGCTCCATAGCAGAGTAAATATCATTTAATATTGTATCTATCACTGTCTTCTCTCCATTCTGTGTACCCATTGTAGTCTTACTGTTTGGTTTTGTGTGATTTAGTCCGTCACACTGTCGTTTTGGCTCATTCTCTAGTACTGGTGATGAGTCAATTCTCTGTCTCTTGAAAAACGATGACTCTTCAGTATTTGCTTTTTCCGTTGTATCCATATTGATTACCTTCTTTACTTGTGGCGGAGGAGTACGCATGACCGATTTTCTAGGAGTAAAGATGTCAACAGGATTATCCCTTATTGATTTCAAAGTCTGAATATTTTCCATCATCGTTGGATTAAGGACTTCAATATTCGATTCAAACTTACTGCTCTCCCCCGGTATTCCAATAACGTTCTCGCCGGTCTTATCAGTATTTGTTGAAGAATTTGGGCGATCAGCCTGGTTTTTTGTGCCAGCCGTGAGTATGCTATTTATTTTGCTGTTCGTTATTTCGATTGAACCAATTGAAAATGTCCTGGTTTTTCGAGGAAACTGATCACTGATTTGTCCGATTTTGTCTTTCACAGGTTCTGTACCACTACTACGTTCACTCATTATTACTTATATGAATTATTATTTTTGTGTTTGCTAAAAATAAGCTATAACTTGTGGAGCCGATGTGACCCGTGTTGATTAGTAAAACATGCTTTAGGGGGCCGTATCTCCGTAGGAAGGGGCGCTGGGAAAAAAATGTATGGGAACTTGTCATCTTATTTTTTATTGTTCTATCTGAATCCGAGAGATCTCCCACATTTTCCCGGACACCCTGTATAAGTGATCCATAATCATATAATGAAGGATGTACATGAATCAATAAAACATTGAATTTTATAAAAACTAATCAACCGCTCATTTGGAAAATGTTACATTCAAAATAGTGAATATTCAGAAGAAACAAAAACTAATTTGAAATATTTATTTGGACATGTTGCCTTTTACAAATAAACGATTTAAATAGACTATTGTAATATTCTCGTGGAACATTCAGATCACAAAACGACTTTCAAAGTTATCAAATGAAGCATCAGAACTTATTATTATTCAATTCAGAGCTTACAAATTATAAGCAGTCTATCCTATATAGGTCACGAGAAGGTTAAGTATAATATGATGATAAAAATTGGCACTACCTATACGCGTTCTATAGGTATAGATCGTGTCTCAAAACTCGGATTACATTAAAAAAGGAGAATGAAGAGCATCTGTAATAAAAAGCCATGCATATATGAACAAATGATCGACTTTCCTCGTTTGCGAATTATCGTTGACAATACAGTTTTTCCAAAATCGTCCACCCCATCTTGATTGCACCACCCTGTATATTTTCGTTCTAGGTCTTATAATCATATGACAATAATCTGAAAACCGAAAGGAATTGAACAGATGTTCATACGACGGCCTTTTGATAAGAGTTGATCTCTTCCAATTCCACAATTACATAATATATTTTTTCAAATCAAGGTATTTCTGCTATCTTTTTTTATATTTTTGGTACCTTTGGCAAGCCAAAGAGCGAATTTTTTGATAGTTGCGTTTGTTCACAACTTGTTCGTCTTTTCCTTTTAATGAGATGTTGATATTTTTAACCCATATAAATATATAAAATCTTATTAAAAATGCAGAAAAGATTTCCCTGACGTTATGATGTTCACATGTGAAATTTTGGAAATCAATTTCCAAAAAGACTCGTTTGAGAATCAGGGATAAATTTTCACAAAAACAGTATTGCTCCAAATAGACCCTCAAATTGTACGAATACTTGTCAAAAAGTTTTGTGAATTCAGTATTTGGACAAAATAAGGCTTTATGACTGTAGGCCCTTTCGCGAATAAGTGAAAATTCATCCCTGGTTCTGTCCGAACAAATTAATTGTTTCCTACAGGTACACTTATCCTGCAATATAGTTGAGTAAATTGATTACACTAGAATCCATTTCAGGAACTGCCTCCAATGTAGGACAATCCGGTAGATCGGGGATTATTGGTGGCTCTTCGGGTCCCATCTGTCCACATAAAAATGACTTTAAATGGTCAATGGCTCCAGTACTTTCGTCTTCTTCGCAGTTCGCCTCGACGGAATGTGATGCCATAAAATTAGTTATAATTAGAGAGGTAAACAAATTACGGAAGTGTGTACATTCTGGATTCTTATTGTAGCCTCCCTGACAGCGAACCTTACAGAAAAAATTCTCAAGGGGCTCTTGGTTTAGCTGTCTTGGACACAGAAATTGGACATTCTTCTGTCTCAATGATTCCCATAAATATTTTATACCTTTTATGGTTTTAATCCAGCTATCTACCGATGGAGGAATAAATGGTCCTATCTTATCTATAAATTCGATTGTTTCCAAAACTTTCAATGCCTCTTTCCAGAATTTGAAATGTTCCGACTTTTTCGAAATTGCACATCTCAAATATTTGCCTTTTTTAGGCATAACTGTGGAGCCATTCACACTGTCAAACAGCTTGTCCATGAATAACGCGTATTCTGCTTCTTGGGGCAAAATATTCGGATCTGAAACAAAAAAAAATATTAAAGTAAAGAAAGCATTCTGTAATAAAAAAGACCCACCTGTCGCAACAACGAAGTTTATGAACGATGCCATCCTCTGGCTGAATATTTGTGCAGCTGGACTAACCTTCATTTTCTTCATTTTTGCTTTGTAAATATGGGCATCTGTCAACCCGTAAAAAAATCTATAATCTGGATCGTCAGCGATCAATTTAGTACTGTACTTTTGCATAATATAATAATATCGTTTTATAACTTTCTCTACTAGAAATTATAACTTACGAGCGGCTTCAGGTTGTTCTGTAACTGCACTGCTCCATGATAGAAATGAGTCTGCAACCAGATCATTACTCAAATCAAACCCTGAAGAAAAAATTAAAATAAAATATAATATAATAATATTTAAAAAATGTACGAAATAAGAAACAACGTGAACATTTTTTCTTATTACCTGGTAGATGTAAAGTTGGCAAACTTCTATATTTAATTGCCTTAGTCTTTGTATCAATAATACATTCAGGGGCAAAATGGTCATGACAAATTCTATATGCTTTGTAGACATGTTCTGGATGCAAATCCTTGAGTTTTTCATTTCCAATTCTGGAGATCCAGGTGTTGAATACCTGAAATATAATACCCTGGTCAATTGAGTTTACATAAAGCATTATAGAAAATTGAATAGCTAATTTGCGTTAGCAGGTCCCCAGTTTAAAAAATAATTAATAATACATACATTTTTACTAAAATGTGGAACAATGGGGATATTAGGATACTTTACGACAATATTACCTATTGGAAAATATCGGCTTAAAAATTAATTTGGAAATAATTATTGAAAAAAAAATTGAAAACCGCTTAATCAAATGTTCTCAAAATAATGGGTTGCATTAAGAATGAAAAGACCTTGAAAATGAGGTATCACTCGACCCCCTTGGGGGCTCGGCTGTCAATTAACATTTGGAGCTGTCAGTTTTCTTTTAAAAAATGGAGAATTATACTCTTATATATTACCAATTTATCAAATCAATATTTATTTTACTGATAGTTTGGATTAGTTATCAAATTGGTAACTGGAATAATATTATCACTGAAAAGTAATAAATTGCCCCCTCCGATTAAACTTAATTTTGCTAATATTGTCAAGTATTTATTTACAATCAATTTGGCAATATTCAGACTTAAGTGCCTGAACTAACAGCTTTTACCAGAACAATCCTGCCAATGCTAACAATAATTATTTACTAGTAAAAGTATGATAAAATTAAAAAATCTTTTTTAATAGCTGAATATTTCCAAATCAGAGATACCTCGCTTTCTCCAGTGATTGTTAACATAGTTATACTGGTTTACAGCATTTTCTGTAACATACATGAATTTGATCAATCACTGCTAGTTGAACGAAATGAAAATGATGCTACAAAATTAACGAGAAAAGTTCAAAAAAAACACTTACCGGTGGTTCATCCAAAAATGGAAAACGAAGCATTTTAGCTGTTTTGTTATTATTCGTACAAGAAGGTACACAACAGTAATACATTATTAGACACAGGAAACACAAATAACGGCGATAGGAATGGTCGAAACTTGAAATTGAAAATGCAAAATACAAATAATGTTGGTTGGCCATACCCTAACAACGGTTGTCAAGACAAGATAGCCTGTCTTGACAACCGTTGTTAGGGTATGGAGTGACAGAGTACGCGACTGTAGTGCTAAGTGAGCGGAGTCACAACCAAAAATACAATTTGATATGGGCCGTATCAGTTGGACTTCTATTTACGAATATATATATTTTTTCTATGGTTTGACGTTGAGTCATCACCATGCCATCTGTCATTACAGTGATCAGATTTGTTGTGTTTTTGGTTTTTGATGTTTTGATTTTGATTTTGTGATATTTTCGCCAAATTCCCAGCAGAGCAGCAAGAATTAAAAAATATGGAAGATATTTTGGTCCAAATTGGACCAGATTCAAACTACCAAATGTGAGGTTTACATCTTATTTCACGTCCGCTTGCAAACGGGAATCATAATAATATGCTACCATCTACATTGAATTTGTGTTCAAAGTTTCTTTTACCCCAAATTCAATGTGGATGGTAGTACATAATTCCCGTTTGACAAGCGGAAATCTGTCACTTCCACTTCGAAGCTAAATTGGATGTAACTCAGGAAAAACCAAGAGTATCATGGGCCAAACACCGACTGGAATGATAAACAGCGGATCTCCATCAACATCAATTTCACTGTTGCCAAGCTGTAAAACATAGGATCAGTTTCTGTTGGATATTTAATAAAAAGACAAGAATCTTACAATTCCAGTGCAACTGCGTAGTCATTTTCAACAATTTAAATTGTGCTTTCTATGTTTCACGATTTCTATGTAATAATCAAATAATACTGTATATCAATATGACAACATGAGAAAATAACCGACGGTTATCAAGCGAACGTTAAGGCTCCGTAGATAACGTAACACGTTATCGGTTAATAACCGATCTGGTTATTTCCAGACATCTGCGCAAGCTCAGAATAACCGGCAACGTTGATAACGGGTCCAATAAGAGCTTCAAAAACTCCCTATTGAATTTAAAACTGCGTTAAATGATGGTAGCCGGTTTGTCTGCCTACCTCCGCTATTTTACCATTCGATTGCAAGAGACCTCTACACATTTCAGCAACTCAGAGCTCTCCAACACACTAGAAGTGGAATATGGTTGTCCATTCTCATTGTTCTCTTCCATTTATCGATAAACTCACTGAATAATATTGTTGTAGGCCCGGTACTTCCATATTCATATAAATAACCTGTAGGTACCAATATGTCAAATAACTATCCGCGATAAATCGAGCTTTACCACTGCGTTACCTATTTGAAGGATAGCTTATTTGAGTACTTTTACATAAAATTACCTCACAAGTCAAAAGTCCAAAAGAATACCTACGCTAATATGTAGAGCGTTGTCAGGCATTGGGTATAAAAATTTCCTCGCATGATTGTCCGATTTAATCAGTTCATAGTGGCGTTTTGTGTGCTTGAAATAATCAAAAAAGTTCTTATTGTTTCTATTCAATACCATTTAAGAATAATGACTGGAAGTTAACTATACTATTAACATTTTATTATGTTTTTCTACTTGACAGATGAAGTACAGTAGAAAGCGTTGGAATCCGCACATAATATTATAAACAACCCTCGTGAAATGCTAACAGATCACTTTTGTTAAAATGACAAGTCTCTTGAAATAATTTCAAAACAATAAGATGTTCTCTCAGATTATATTAACCAGTGATACGGAGGGCGATTGAATTATTGACTAGTATGTAAGATATTTACGTCGACAAAAAAATAAAAAGAGATGGTAAAACATACATCAATTGCATCTCTTTCCTAACAGATTTTTAAATATATATCACCTAAAATAAACCCAGCGCAAATAGTTATACATTACACACGGCAGAAGCTTGACAATTTTTGTTATGCATAATTCAAAACCATAAGTCATCAAGGTAAACAAACTCACATGTGTTAGTTCATTTCACTCTGGTCTAGTACTTTCGCGTATCACGAGGGTTGTCATAAAACAACTGTTAAAAATAATGTGTGCGAATTCCAATGATTTCCACTGTATTCATTGATTCATTTTTAGCGACAGGGTGCCAGTTCTCGTGAACTATTCATCATAGAGACCCAGGAAAAAGAACTGTAGAATAATGTGCCCAAGAGAAAATGCTGGTTATATATTTTGAGCTTCTAGGATCGCCACAAGGGGTCGTAATGGTACTGTTAAAGCAGAAAATAGACATATTTTTCAAAATATTTTCCACCAAGAAAAAATTTGGAAACAGATTTTGGAAGATATTCGCTACAAAATTGTCCCCCGACACTTCTCTCTAAGTTGTCAAATGAGACAGCCACCGTCAAACTTGATGTTTCTAAATTGCCTATAACTTCGGACTGATTTGACTGTTTTTTAGCTCGTTTCAAAGAAGAAAACTTGCTTCTTCTGGTGCATGTACTCGGAATCGATTTGAGTCACTTTAGCCGATCACACATCATGAATTGTGAAAGTCAAACATGTATTTGAGGTTTTTTCGAAATTTTCAAATGAAAACCCACTAAATAGATAACTCCATAGTGTTATTTAGAAAAGCTTCTGCCACTTCATGCGGGTCATTCCTTTATATCTCGAGAAATAAATGAGGCACGGAGACTTCATCAGGAATCAGCCCCTGTAAATTTGAATGTTTCCAAAGAATAGGAGTGCCTTGCCAACGGTTGGGATTTTGAGCATTTGCACTAAATTGTTTTTTTTTGGTCAATTTAATTTTTATTAAATTGTTCTTCAAGAAGTGATTTTCTCGTCCATTGTATTATCTGTGGCTTCATTCCACTTGACAGCAGCTGCTCGTGGACAGGGAGACTAAAAATAGTTAGTTTTCTCACTTATCGGTTTTTCTTTTCAACACTAACTCAAGAATACGTTGAACGCGAATCAAAACAAATCTTGTGTGTATTTTTTTGACATATTCAAATCCACAGGGGCTGTTTCAAAAGTATTCCTCGAGTTATTCCTGATGTAGTCTCCGTAACTCTTCTATTTCTTAAGATATATAATAAAAAGATTTTCATGACAGAGAACAAAATTGTCCAAATACCACGATATTGCCATCTATTTAGTGGATTTGCATTTGAAAATTTCAAAAAAACCTCAAATACAAGTTTGACTTTCACATTTTATGATGTGTGGTCGGATAGGGCGAATCTCGGGGCGAATCAAATCGATGCCAAGTACATGCATCAGAAAAAACTATAGAGGATTTAGGAATATCAAGTTTGATGACCTGTATCTGTCTCATTTGACAACTTAGATAGATGTGTCGAGGGACAATGTTATAGAGAATGTCATCCAAAATCTGTTTCTATATTATTTTTTGATAATTCAATAATAATAATAATTATTATAATAATAACCCGTGGCTGAAGTCGGACTGCTATCGGAGGCCACCCCCGATGGAGATGCTCGTCAGCCTTAATAGGCTGAAGAGCACCAGGGAAATAAAATACCTGGGGTGGCAAAACCGGCACAACCGCCAAGGGGCTAACCCCCCCTTTGGTGAGTAGATTGGGTTCCCAGCGAAAGAACCAAAGCCTCGGATGAGCGTCGCCACGGTCGAGACCGGCGCGGGATCAATCAGCTGACCAATCAAGTTGACGACACAGGCAATACATCAAAAACCAACGATGATGACGTATCGACAGCGGCTCTACCCACTCATGGTTTAGGACAGTCTCAATCTGCTCCTCCCACGAGACGGGCACAAAGGCTGAAATGGACAAAACAAAATAACATAGATATCTTCAAAGCCTTTTTCAGAGCTGCCCATCACAAGAATCAAACAACAGGACACCGGAAAAAAACTTTTACAAAGAATGGAAGAAAATCTATCCAGAATCTGAATCCAGCGAACAAAACATATGTGACCGAAAAAGAGTGATAGAGAAAAACGGATACTGAAATCGACACCATCAAGGAACAGATAAGATCAGAAAAACAGTAAGAAAATACACCAGAAACAAAACAGGAAACACAAAACAAGGATGAACTCGCAACGACTACTGAAACCGAATTAAATTTTCACAAAAATCAAACACACACCGATACAGCTGAAGAATAACTACAAACAAACACAAACGGAGCGGACAACCCAGAGCTACTAGCAGAAATGGAATACAAATTAAAAAAAAATATGTTACTATACAAAGGAAGTAGTCCCAGCTACAGGAAACGTCTACCTAGGTAAAAATATAACCGGAACACAAAGAGCACAGTCCAAAACTATAATGAGTACATCAATAAATACAAAGATGACATAAAAAGTGAAAAAGATCTTATAGACATAACGTATATCACGGACATATCAATCACAGAAATCATAGGAATAATCAACAAAAATAAACCAAATAATAAAAAAGTCAAAACAAATTCAAACAAAAAGCCTCCACGGCAAAAACGATTAGAACAGAAAATAAGTAAAACTCGTAGTGATCTCACACAAATGAATCTTGATTGGTTGCCCCAAAACAAAAACATGAACCCAGGAACAAGAACAGAAGCAATGGACACACTGAAAAAAAAACTAAAGACATCAACTAAAAAACCGAAGAGGTACATCATTTCTAATAAAAGGGAACAAGACAACATAAACTTCACATCAAACGAAAAGCATTTTTACAAAAATTTGGAACAAGCAAACGAGGAGGCAAAAGATATTAAAGTGTCAAAACAGGCAGAAGTCGAAAAATACTGGAAGTCACTATGGTCAGAACCAGTGAAACACGAGAATGGTAAGTGGATCAAAACAGAGCAAAAGAGAACAGATACAGTAGAGTCAATGCCACCATATGAAATGATGACGGATGAATTGAAACTCATACCAAAGAAGTTGCCAAACTGGAAGGCACCAGGGCCAGATAAATTGTATAATTATTTCTGGAAACATCTGACGTCACTATATGGAAAAATGGCACAAATAATCCAACATCACTCACCCAGCAGAAGTCCCACCATCCTTAACACATGGCATAACATATCTCAAACCTAAAAACGAGAACACAGACGACTCTAAAAACTACAGACCCATTACATGCCTGGACACTATTTACAAAATTATCACAAAAACGATAGCCGAAAAAGTAACAAAACATATCACAGAGCTAAAAATCTAACATGAAGTACAAAAAGGATGTACAAAAGAAGCAAAAGGCCGCAAAGTTGCTCTTTGCAGACAGGTGATAACGAGGCAAGCAGAAGCAAACGGCAGAAACATAGCAGTTGCCTGGATAGACTATCACAAAGCTTATGACTCCATCCCTCATTTATAGTTGCTTCGCATTTTAGAAATTTATAAAATCGATCTGAATATCATACGGTTCCTGAAACAAACTATAGAGAATTGGGAAACAAAATTGATACTTACTCTTCCCCAAATAGATCTTGAAACTAATAACATAAAGATCAGAAAAGGAATATTCCAAGGAGACTCATGGAGCTCAAAATGGTTTATCCTAGCACTCAACCCACCAAGCACCCTTTCAAAGTCATCAAATCTCCAACAAAAGTTTACAAAATATCACACCTGTTCTACGTGGACGACCTAAAGTTATATATTCTCCGGACGAAAATCAACTATCCTCGCTATTAAAAACCACTGCCACGTTCTCTAAAGACATACGGATGAACTTCGGACTAGATAAATGCGCATCAATTATAGTGAAAAAAGGCAAAACACTAAAAACGAACAGCATAGAGCTTCTGATTAACAACATATCATCACCCACACTACCTAAAAACGAAACATACAAATACTTAGGAGTAAATGGAACACTCACAAATAAAACGAAAGAAATGAAAAAGACCATAGAAAACAAATAGAAGAACAGACTAAGAAAAGTCATGCATACACAACTTGATGCAAAAAATAAAATCAAAGCCATAAATACCTGGGCAATACCGATATTAACGTACTCATTCGGAGTCATACAGTGGACCATAACCGACGTACAAGCACTAGACAGACTGACAAGAAAAATCCTCACGGATAATAGAGCCCCACATCCAAACTTGGCTGTTAAGAGGTTATACCTACCTAGGAAACAAGGAGGAAGAGCCTAATCAATATAGAATTAATACACAACATTCAAATACACAGCTTACAAAGATATTTTAACTTGAAGGCATCTCAGTCATCATAACTCGCGTCCATAAAACAAGCAGACAAAAGATACACACCACTCAGCACACACACACACAACTACAGCTGATAGACAAGAAAACATTCTTCACAAACATCAGACAGACATGGAACAGCAAAAAACTACATGGCAGATTCAAGAACGATCTCGATGAACAACATCAGCTGTCAACCAAATGGATCGATTCGGACACCTGTATGGTGAATCAGAAGGATTCATGTACTCCATATAGGACCAGGATGTACCGTCAAGAAATTATCAAAAATATATCACAAGAACCTACATACAAAATGAAAACTGTAGAATTTGTAAATCAATGCTCGAAACGATACAACACATAACATCAGGATGTCCTAGCTTAGCACAGACAGTCTACCTGAACAGGCACAATCTGACAGCCAAGATCCTCCATGAATACCTACTCCACAAACATAACATGAAAACAATAGAAGATCCGTACTATAAATACACACCAGACCAAGTCAACGAGAATCAAAGTTATAAAATATACTGGGACCGAGGAATTATAACTGATAAAACAACTCTAAACAATAGACCAGACATAACACTAATGGACAAAATCAACAAAATCACAACGTTAATAGAGATTGCACACCCTCTGGACTCTGGATCACAACATACAGAAGACAATTACAGAGAAAATACGAAATACACGGACCTAGCTGAGGAAATAAAATCAATGTGGAAAATGGAAGAAGTCATCATTCTCCCCGTAGTCATCTCAGTCACTGGCCTCATACCACCGGAGTTACCCGCAGGATTCAAGAAACACAATATATACCCCTATAACTAATAACGGACATGCAAAAATCACTGATCCTAGAAACATGTCGGATAGTGAGGAAAATCGTGAAATAGTCAACAAGGTGTGAGTTCTGCGAAAGCCCTCATTACCTTTTACCACATAGAAAATGTGAGACTAACCAATGAGAATAATAATAATAATGCACTTTATTTTCATCAGACTCATCACATGTATCGGAAGAGAGTCAAGAATAAATAACTACTGCTCTATGTACAGGGTGATTCACTATATATTGACCACCCCTCTAACTCATTCTATACAAGGTGTACAGAAGAAAGTTGTTGACAAAAACTAATTTTCATTTTCAAAACAGTCACACTTTATTATGTATTGTAGCACTAAAAATAAGGTTAAATTCAACAGCTTTCATCTCAAAAACGGCCGAAGGTAGGATAGATCTATCTTTTATAGATTTAACTAATAGCGTTTTCGATTGGTAAAATCGGGCAGCACTGGTGCAACACTCGGGCAATATTTATGTTCGATTGGTAGAAATCGAGTGGATTTTTATGTTCGATTGGGGAACCGGGTCAATGAGTTTTGCACTCAGTGCAGATTTTTCGGCACGAGGTCTTTGAGTTCGTGCTGGTATAGTGCAACTTTAATGCATTAGCAAAATTGAAAAAAAATCATGAAAAATGGTGGATATCCTAAACGTCTAAAACGAGTACCTACTCAAAACTGAATTAATTTCATTTAAGATCTGGTGCATATACCTTATTTCTCAAAAAAGTTGTTCCTAGTATCTATGATCTATATAATACAATATAATTGGTCTCAAGATTTTGTCATTTGGCAATGAGAAATGGACTTCCTATTAGTTTAGTTTCAGAGTCGCTTGATTCAGCCGCTACGCAGAGACAACATAATATTAGATTTTCAAGAAGTTTAATGATTCCAATTTCAATTCAATCGGAATTTTACCGTGCAATATTATAGCACTCGATGAAAACTGTATGTTCGATTGGAGTTGCCCTAGAGCAAATTTTCAACATAACTGGTTTTGCCCGAGGTCAAACCCAGTGCAACCCTGGTTTTCCCAATCGAAAACACTATAAGAATTTAACGTAGAATCTGAAAATAAAATAAAATACAGGATGTCTCATGTAAAATTTAAAGTTGGATGCCGTGGTCAGCTTTTGGGACACCCCGTATAAACGATACTGCTAGAATTAGAAGATTTAGTATAAACCAAACAACTTTCGCATACAACTTTTTTTCGTATACCTTACATAAAATGTGTTAGAGCTTAGAGCGGAGTGATAATATAGGGAATTTTGTATTTAACAGCCTTTATCTCGAAAACGGCAAAAGATAATATAGATCTACCGTTCACAGATTTGACTTAGAATTCAATGAAGAATCCAAAAACGATACAGGGCGTCCCATTCAAAATTTCGAAGTTGGGTGCTGTGGACAGCTTCTGGGACACCCTGTATAAATGATATTGCTCAATTTAAAAAATTTAGTATAAACCAAACAGCTTTTGTATTAAACTTTTTTTTGTACAACATGTTAAAAATGAAGTAGATATGCTCTGTAGTTTTGTGGCGCATCCATGATCTACCTGATTTTTTTGGGTATTTCGCCACACCCTATCAAAAAACAATCAAACTAGTGGTAATATACCGGATCTTCTATATTACCTGAAAAAAATTCTATCAGTAAACAATAAAACCTAACAATATCAAACGTTTCAAAAGCGAATCTGCTTTCGTCGTCAGTGGAACCTAAAAAAGAAACAATTAATTCAAATTCAAAAATTATTCTACGTTTTTTTAGGATTTCGCAGTAAAAAATTGTGTTTTTTTGTGTTTTTGGCACAAAATGTCACTTTTACTGACATTGAAATGTTTTTTTTTTTTTTTTGAAACGTTTGATATTGTTAGGTTTTATTGTTTACTGATAGAATTTTTTTCAGGTAATATAGAAGATCCGGTATATTACCACTAGTTTGATTGTTTTTTGATAGGGTGTGGCGAAATACCCAAAAAAATCAGGTAAATCATGTTAAAAATGAGTTGGAGGGGAGGTCAACATATAGTGAATCACCCTGTACGTACATTCTTAAGTGTAAACATGATATGTCTACCTCAAGTACAAAAATCCTATAAGGCCTAAAATCTATTCTAGGAGAGTGGCATTCAAGTATTCAGAAACACTGTAAAAACTGTGCCTGACTAAAAGAGATTTCACTTTCATCCTTAATAATCCGAGAAAAAAGATACTTTATTTTCGTAGGTAGTTTATTACAAAGTCGTATTGAAGTTATATGTGGCCCATTTGAGGATAAAGTCAATCTTTGGCCGGGAATATCTAAGATATACTCATGCCTCAGAGCGTAACCACTCGAGAGGGATGTATCCGTGCGACTTGTGAATTCCCTTTTATTTTTGTGCACATATAAGACACAATTCAGTATGTATATGCATGAGACGGTTAACACGGATGACCCATAAAACCATCCACGACAAGACTTTCTGCTAGATAGTCCAAACATCGTTCTTGAGATTCTTTTTTGGGAAAAAAATCGAAAATATGTCGATTTTCTGTTTTCACAGCACCTTGAAATATAATTCCAGCATTTTCTCTTGGACATATTACTACATATTACTCTGCAGTTTTTTTTTTCCTGGGTCTCTTTGATGAATGATGAGAACTGGTACCTGTCGCTAAAAATGAATCACCCTGTGCAGGGTGATCAGTTAAGGATAGCTATAGCGGCTATATCCCCGAAACTATTCATCGTAGAGGCTTGCGGCAAAGGGGCGTAACAACCGACACCAGGTAGAAAAATAGTATTTTTATAAAATTTTGCCCAATGAAAATATATCGATGATATAATTTTCATATTTCCTGACTATTTATCTACACTTTTTGTCTAAATCCATCAAAATGAGGCGGTGGAAAAAGTTCAATTGTTTTTATAACAAACGAAGATCTCTCCCGTTTCGCTTGACCGATTTCAGAGAACTTTTGCTCATATGCTCTTTTGGTTTTGAATTTGTTACCTTGGCCGTCGCCACTGGATGGCGTTAACTGAAATGGAAGCATATATTGGAGTTTTTATGTGATGGTATATTCACTTTTATATATTTCAAAATGGGATACATTTTTCTATTAAAGATTTGAAGGAAGAACAAAAAATTGAATATGATTAAAAAAAAAAAGATTTTTCAAAAGAAATATGTTTCCCTATCTAAGATATACAGGGTCCTTCATTAGTGCGTCGGGCAATCCTAGCGTGGTTATTTACAAAAGTAGAAAAAAAAGTTTTATACAAAAGTTGTAGAATGTGACTTTATGCATATTTTAAAAATATTTTCAAACATACAGGGTGCGTCACAAAAGTATGGCACGAAAAAGTATGATTTTTTTAAATGGAACCCCCTGTATATTGATTGATATTTCAATTCTTTCTTCAATTTGGAACAAAAATTGTGATACAACTAATGTTTCTAAATTCAACCGTTATCGAGATATCGCGTTTTAAAAATGGCATTTTTGCAACTTTGACATGCTATAAAACTCAAACTATTCAAGTTAGAGAAAAATGGATTGCACATTCCTATCTTAACTTTTCAAGAGCTATTCAAGGAGATTAAATCCATTATTGTGAAAAAATGTCAAAATGTGCCGAAAAAAGTTGACAGTTGACGTTACCTTCTATCCAAATGACAGAAGAGCTCTTGAAAAGTTAGGATAGGAAAGTGCAAACCATTTTCCTCTAACTTGAATAGTTTGAGTTTTATAGCATGTCAAAGTTGCAAAAATGCCATTTTTAAAACGCGATATCTCGATAACGGTTGAATTTAGGAACATTAGTTGTAGCACAATTTTTGTTCCAAATTGAAAAAAGAATTGAAATATCAATTAATATACAGGGGGTTCCATTTAAAAAAATCATACTTTTTCGTGCCATACTTTTGTGACGCACCCTGTATGTTTGAAAATATTTTTAAAATATGCATAAAGTCACATTCTACAACTTTTGTATAAAACTTTTTTTTCTACTTTTGTAAATAACCACGCTAGGATTGCCCGACGCACTAATGAAGGACCCTGTATAGAAACAAATTAACCATCACATTTAATATTTTTGGAAAAGACTCAAAAATATGCTACCGTTTCAGTTGACGCTATCTAGCGACGACGGTGAAGATCACAAATTCAAAAGCAAATAAGCATTTTGTAGTTTAGATTATGCCCTTCCATATTGGCCCAGGTTCGTTAAAATCGGTCAAGCAAAACGGGAGAAATCTTGATTTGTTTAAACAATTGAACTTCTCCCACCGCTCTATTTTGATACATAAAAAAAACGTTTTAGACAAAAAATGTAGGTATATGGTCAGTGAATATGAAAATGATGTCATTGATATATTTTTATTGGGCAAAATTCTATGAAAATCCCATTTTTCTTCTTGGTGTTGATTGTTACGCCACCTAGCTACCATTTCAGAAACTTGAAAATATTTTCCAGGTTTTTTCTCTTGGTCGTTGTTATAAAAACATTTTTTACCGCAAGCCTTCACGATAAATGATTTCGGAGATATGGCCGCTCGCTATTCTCAAATGATCACCCTGTACAAGTATTTATGTCGAATAAATCGTTATTTTTTGTCAAATAACGGCAACAAATAACTTATCCTACAAAAGAGCCTGATATATTTGGAGGATAGCAATATCTGTCACTAGAATTTTTGCTTATTAATTTGATGAATAAGATTTAATCTGGGGAATAAAAGCGCCCTCTTGTTTGTGAAAGTACAGGGCCTAACGGGGATGATGAACAAACATTTATCTGTCGTATTAATCATTACGGGGATCATGAACACGCAATTAGGGACTTTTTGAACCCCTTGTTAATTTCAACGTTATTAACGTATTCCGTTATACTAAGCATGCGCAGAAAACAAAACATTAATAACGGGGCGGACACAAAAAAAGAGATTTTGAAACTCGTATTTAACGTTTGACGTTGTGTCATCAACATGTCATCTGTCATCATAGTGATCAGATTTGTTGTGGTTTTGGTTTTTGATGTTTTGATTTTGATTTTGTGATATTTTCGCCAAATTCCTAGCAGAGCAGCACGAATTATGAAATATGCAAGATATTTTGGTCCAAATTGGACCAGAGTCAGGCTACCAAATGTAAGGTTTACATCTTATTTCACGTCCGCTTGGCAAACGGGAATCATAATAATATGCTACCATCTACATTGAATTTGTGTTCAAACTTACTTTTACGCCAAATACAATGTGGATGGTAGTACATAATTCTCGTTTGACAAGCGGAAATCTGTCACTTCCACTTCGAAGTTAAATTGAGTATAACTCAGACAAAACCACGAGTATCATGGGCAAAACCCCGACTGGAAAGATAAACAGCTGATCTCCATCAACATCAATTACACTGTTGCCAAGCTGTAAAACATAGGATCAGTTTCTGTTGGATATTTAATAAAAAGACAAGAATCTTACAATAATTCCAGTTCAACTGTAGTCATTTTTAACAATTCAAATTATTACTTTGTATGTTCCACTATTTCTATGTAATAATTAAATAATACTGTATATCAATATGACAACAGGAGAAAATAACCGACGGTTATCAAGCGAACGTTATGGCTCCGTAGATAACGTAACACGTTATCGGTTAATAACCGACTCGGTTATCTCCAGACATCTGCGCAAGCTCAAAATAACTGGCAACGTTAATAACGGGTCAAACAAGAGCTTCAAAAACTCCCTATTATCTGTCGAACAAAACGTTATTTGTCAAATCGCGGCTACGACTAGTAATTCTACAAAATAAGCCTGTTATATCTGGAGAATAGAAATAGCTGTCACTGAAAATACGTAGTTTTTGCTAATATCGACTTACCCCCATATGCACCGTAAAAATCTAATCCGGATGAAGACTTCATCGCGATTATTTTCCATTAGGAAGATAATCGCGATAAAGACTTCATCTGGATTAGATTTCTACGGTGCATATGGGGGTTAATCGACTACTTGTATGTGAATGTACACTGACTTGCACAAAAAATGCGTACATTGAAATGGTGAAATTGCTTTGGTTTAAGCAGTGTATAAAGGTGACAAGTAAACGTCAAGTTTTGTCAGTTCCAATAATAATCCACTTTTGTGAGAACACAAATTCTTACACGCTTCAGTGAAGACCTATGGTCAGTGAGAACAACTAAAAATAACTAAATGACTAAATAACCAGATCCACATTCGATGGAGAATGTGTGGGGACCATTTGTAAAAATTATTTATCAAATAAATTGGAGGCCTCAGCTCAAAATCAGGCAGAACTATTAGATGCCATTCTTAATGCGTGGAATGAGTTCGCCAATGACGTCTATATTGTCAAGATTTATCAAATTCCATGGTTTGACGACTACAAGAAGTTTTGGCTAGAAATGGTTCTGCTACCGGATTTTAGGAAAAATAATCTACATTTTTCTTAGCGAACTAAGTAAATAAATTCAAAGTCGTACCCACAACATATCGCTCCCATTGAGAAAAAAATAAAAAGTTCAAATGCATGGCATGTACATATTTTCACAACCTATTACACTGCTAAAAAAAAAACATGATTAAACTGTCTGTGTACGCATTTTTTGTGCAAGTTAGTCTACCAGGCCTAAGTCTAAGTTATAAGGGCCAATATTTGATAAATTTGGTAAGCTATGGTTATGTAAAAATGTTGAGATATTCCGAAATAAGTCAAGTTTGAATAAATAAACAAATAAGAACATACAAATACTATAACTAAATTTCAGTGCCATTGTCAAACGCGTAGTGTTTTTGCACTTGTATCAATAGAGATTCATGATAATGTTATTGATTAGTTCTGCACGGTCGGTCTAGCAAATCTCCATTGATCATAATCAAGTCAAAAACTGTTCGCGATTTGGTTTCTAAATGATAAACCCGGTCGCGTGTACTAAATGAAATGCTAATGAGAACATTCATAACTGAGACTTGAGCGGCATGGATAACTGAATGTATAATATATTATTGAAAATAACTTCAATGAACTTGAATTAATAACCACTTTTCAAAAAGGGGTTGAAATTACGCTCGTTCCTTTTTGCTAATTTCAATAATTCGGACTTGGTGTGCGGACTTTGTAGATTGGCTATTTGCAAAATATTTTTTCTCTCACATCGCATGCAACATTGATGGGCATAAAGTGCACGGAACTTTTCGAAAGTTATTTCATTTGGGAAAAGCTGTGTTGGAGAACTTCAGCTCGCGCGTTTCAGTTAATACAGCAGCTTTTTGATTGCATTCTGTAGGACATGGGGACACACAATTCCGAATTTCACAACATTCCAACCCAGGACCTGATTAAAAAAATATTTCTATATTTTGTGGTCTTGAGGTGCGAATCCACGATGAAAATATCTCACGAGAATTTTGAATCATTGTAATGGAGTTACTTGATTTCTCATTCAACTTTTTTATTTTTGAATCAATCGAGTTCGTTTTTTTTTCCGTTTGGGTGCACCTAATCCAAATTCAGTAGTTTGAATTCACCACTACACGAATCACAAAACACCACAAGCAGCTCCTGATTGGTGTTTTGTGATTCGTTCACCAGTACTTGACTTAACAAAACTAGCCGTCGTAGAACACAGACCTCAAACCCCAATTTTCCCGGTTCTGGAGCCGGTTCCGGGTAAAGACGCGACTTTTAGAGACATACAGTGAATCGCTCTTTTCCCAAACATCTAGGTATATCTTGACCTTTTGAGACCGAACTCATTTCTCTTACCTTCCAAATCTCAAGGTAAGCGGGGACCGCGTCACAATACCCCATTTTCCGCTTCAGGTGGCGCGTCAAGAGCTGGAAAAAGAGAATGATTTTGGTTAAAGTTCGAACAAAAACCTAGCCCATATGGAAAGGTACCTACTCTGAAAAAATGCTTTCTCAAGAAGGTGATTGGTCAAAGGAGAGTTTCTCAAGTCAACGCCAGCGTCGTGCTGGGTCCTTTAGCAGGGTCGCTCGCTTGATCCTCATAGAGTGCGGACCAGGACTTGCCCTAGTACGCCACTGACGGACAAGCAATTGATGTGAAGGCGTACTCTGGACGCAGTGGCGTAGCCAGAAAATTTATAAGGGGGGGTTTGGGTCTTGGACAGGTGGGCCACAGGCCAGGTTCGAGACTGCATGAGCACCGCAGTCAAAAAATTTTGAGCAGTTTTCCTTTTTAATGAATTTCCCAAGAGATTGTAAGACACAATGACACTTTCTGATCAAGGGAGGAGTTCTGACCCCCAAAACCCCCCGTGGCCACGCCCTTGTCTGGACGGATGATCCAAAGAGATGGACTTTCCAGTGCCTTTTAAGTGAACGGCGGTCCGCTCAAAGGCTCGCTCACTTGATCTCTCAATCGACAAGTGAGACTGACTTAACTGGAAAATTAACTTCAAATCCCAGTAGATATGCTCTGTAGTTTTGTGGCGCATCCATGATTTACCTGATTTTTTGGGTATTTCGCCACACCCTATCAAAAAACAATCAAACTAGTGTTAATATACCGGATCTTCTATATTACCTGAAAAAAATTCTATTAGTAAACAATAAAACCTAACAATATCAAACGTTTCAAAAGCGAATCTGCTTTCGTCGTCAGTGTAACCTAAAAAAGAAACAATTAATTCAAATTCAAAAATTATTCTACGTTTTTTTAGGATTTCGCAGTGAAAAATTGTGTTCTTTTGTGCTTTTGGCACAAAATGTCACTTTTACTCAAGACGAGATGGAACTTGCAGTGTCGGACTGGAATTGATCAAAACAGAAACCAAATGTTTCCCTATTAGCGACCACTCTGGAAGAACTGGTCGAGTTGGCCTTGATGGAACTCTGATCGCGAGTCAAATGGCATGTCGATTGGTATGCAATGCGTACACAAACCGAATTTGGGATTCTTGTCGCCGTTCGTTCCGCCATGCGAGTCAACAAAATGGAATTCGCTCCGCACAGCTTGGTCTAACCGCATTTGATGATGACCCGCAGCAATATTTAATTATAATAATTCTTTATTAAGCATTGCTTTACAAAAACGATATATCGGTAGAGCAAAACATATCAAAAAAATGGAGTGATTTGACATCTCAATGATATTTTCTTCATATATTTCCATTGTTATCCGCTTGGACTACTGAAATTGGCCAATCTCTTTGGACTATAAACATTTTTGTCGCCAATACAAACTCGACTTTCCCAATTTATTTCTAGATAATCGTATGGCTATTGTTAAATCAATTTTGAAAATTTGAAAAAAAAATAATGGCAAGTGTGACTTTGTGGCATATCATTATTATCAAGAAGCGGAGATTTATCCAAAACCTAATCCAAGAGATGGATTAACAGTACAGATTTGAAAAAGAAAAGTCTGATGGATGCGATAATTCGGAAACTTATCAATTTTGACCACATTATCTAGAAAAGGAGAAGAAGTGGCCAAATTGTGTAATTTGTTTTTGATTATCTCTCCAAACCAATTCAGAAAAAATTAATCGAACGAATTTTGACAAAATCCACAATTTCTCGATCTCTTCTATTTTAAGTTTTAAAGCGGCATTTCATCAACATTTTAATTTTGTTTGAATTATGAACGTTTATTACTTATGCGTAAACGAATCACCAATGCTGCTATACATCGAACTTGTTACACACTGTATAGGGCAGAGCCATTGATATTATACTAGAAAGTGATTGAATATCAATGCAGGAATTGAAAAAAGTATTGAAAGAACTAAACAATGTTGGTGGTGATGAGTTTGGTATATCCAAGAAAATCCTTGTGGACGCTCGCGAAGTTGTTGCAGACCGTTTATTGGAAATTGTGAACACATCCCTTGCAAATGGAGATTTTCCTGTGACTTGGAAAGCATCAGTGGTTATTCCTGTCCAGAAAATAACGAATACAAACCAGTGTGAAGAGTTCAGGCCAATAAACACCAGTCCAGTCTATGAAAAGGTACTCGAAGTCGTGGTGAAACAGCAGCTCCTAACTTACTGTGAGGAAAACAACGTTATAGTTCCCAGTCAGTCAGGATTTCGCACTAGACATTCATGTGAGTCTGTCGTTGTCAGTGTCTGTGATGATTTTTTAAAAGCTTTGGAAGGTGGAAATTATGTTTTGGCTGTCTTTATAGATTTTAAGAGTGCGTTTGAAACAATAAATAGAAATAGTTTGTTAGAAAAATTGTTCAAAATAGGAATAAAAGGAACAGCTTTTAAATAGTTCTGCTCATATTCAACTGATAGGGTCCAAAAAACTAAATATAAGGATTGTATGTCTGATTATGCAGAAGTACAGCATGGTGTTCCTCAGGGCACTGTTTTGGGGCCATTACTATTCTCACTGTATATTAACGATGTTGTAAATGTGTTAAATGAATGTGAAGGTATATTGTTTGCGGATGATATCATGATGATACCATGATTTATGTCACTCTTGTTCAACTTGCCAAACTATAAAACAGACCAACAAATGGTTCAGAATAGGGCCATGCGAACTTTATTGAAATGCAATAGATACACACCTGTACAAACCATGTTAAATGTCCCTAATTTCCTGTCTGTTAAGCAAAAAGTTATGTATGATATCTGTATATTTATTTTTAAAATCAAACAGCAATATGTTTCTCAATATGTATGTGATAGGGTTACTTATTTTAGAGATAAACATTCTCACAATACTAGAAACTGTAGTGATTTTAGGGTAAGAGAGTGCTATTCAAGTCATGTACAAAATTTTGTTTTACATAAAGGTCTAGATGAATTTAACAACTTGCCTCCAGATCTCAAAACCTGTGATAACCTTAATAATTTTAAACGGCTTTTGAAAAATCATGTATTGTCCACATTTCAACGAGTATCTACATATTTATATTTTAGTGTTATTTATCTGTTTTATTATTTTTGTTTGTTTTTATAGACTCTAGTTCACTTCAGATATTACATTTATTTTTATTATATCAACTGTTTTTCCATTGTAGCAAAAATGCTAATAAAGATATATTTATTTTTATTTTCATTTATTATCATGGGTGTTCGGACCTACGCCAGGTTCATGAAGAAACTACGTTTTAGCCAAGCCAAGCTTTCGGAAATATTTATTTTCTTTTTCAGAGTTGAAATAATATATTATGTGAACATCTATTTACACTAGCAGTAAGTTGACATAACATTTTTTGATTGTAACGCCTTTCGAAGGTGGTTTCATATTTCAGCCCTGGAAAAGAGAATAATCATTGTCGAAAGCTTGCCGTAGCTGAAAACGAAGTTTCTTTATGAACTCTGCCTTGTACCGAATACTCAAGATATTCAACCACTCATGTACCTGTTCTCCTAATCATGCCGATGATGAAGAAAAGCAATGAGATCGTCACTTACTTGATTTGAACGATTCGCTGCTTTTTTGTAATTGTGATATGAATAAACATTATTGTAAGATTTGTAATCACAATTATGAATACAGGGTGTTTCATTAATATTGCAAAAAAATTCAGGGTGAGTTTTCCCACTTGAAAATAATAAGAAAACTTCTTATAAAGGTGTGTCCGGAAATGCTTCGTTACAGAGCTACAGGGTGTTGAAGTTTTATTTTCATTTTTGTTTTTTCTAAATAATATTTGAACCAATGTCTATATTTCCATAAAAATAGGTATTTGAGAGTTTCTTTTTATGCGGAATTCGAATTTTATCTCAGTTTGACTCTAACTTGTGGAGGGCGCCACCTACACTCATTTGTCCTGACATGTACAGCCATAACTTTTTTGGACGTAACCGTATGACATATTTGAGTGAAAAAACATATTTCTCCTTCATTTTTATGCAAAAAAGGCATACCTATTGGAAGTCGCTACGTGGAACCATTTTCGAGATATTTGGATTTGAAATAATTAATACATGGGATTTTCGACGACTCACACGACGAAGAATGCATTTACGCATTTTTTACCTGGGACACAACTATGTTGCACTCCAGAATCTTGGGAGACTACCAGGGCACCCGAAAGTGATGGACTCGGGTTAGTTTGGGTTACAGTGACTATATCCAAGACAGTGGCGACAATGGTGGACCCCGTCGGCCATTTTTGACCTTCATTATTTTTGACGTAAGATGTGATATGGATGTGTAATGCTTAGTGAATATTTTGATTTATTCATCTATGAGATTTAATCCTTGCACTAAAGAATTGTTTTAGCGTTAATCGTGTATTTTCACTGTCTATTAATTGCCTCACGTGAATTGGTGTGTTGTTTGACAACGGATCAATATAACTCCCTTTTCTAGAAACGTAGATGAATCGGAGGTTTCGACCGTCTCGCTTTGACAGTTTGACAAGACAAAAAATTTCGGCGGCCATTTTCGGCCTTATTCATCATGTCATTGTCGCCACTGTATTGTATATAGTCACTGTATTTTGAGTTAGTACGATTTTCAGAAGCACAGTCGATTTGATCAATCGTAAATTTCTTGATAACTATTGGGGTTAGGCTAAGGCCATGGTATATGCAACCAACTTAGAGTTGGATATAGAATTCGAAAATGAAATGAAAAAGGGGATTTCCATTTGAAAAATTGTTGCTGGTCCAAACTTATTCTTGGTCCACCCTGTATACTAGAACTATCATCATCATATTACTCAGAATCTCACGTAGAACTCAAAAATAAAATGAAAAATGGGGGTTTCCATTTGAAAAAATCAAGTTGATCAAGTTGATGGTCGTAACTTATTTTTGGTTCACCCTGTATGAATAAAATTAAATCAAAATCGACGTGTCCAAGCAATTTTCCAGGAAACAAGCCTCTGAATTTTAAATGAATTGATTCCAACCTGTCCTCACTGTATGATAAGAGGATTACAGTGATTTTTCAGGAGCTAGGTTTAGGTGGTTTCTGGTCGTCCAATCTTTTATTATTTGGAGTGATCTGTTTGTGGCTTGCGTCATCTCTTGGAAATGTGATATCCATGATGTCATCATATGATATCTTTCACAGGGTGGAGCCCTGTACCGAACCCTGTGTAACTCCTCCTTTGATTCCCATGCAGCTGTCTCCGTCAATCCATATAGTCCTATCTTCAAGGTAGTTACTGATAATTGTCTGCAGATACGGGCTTCCTGACACGCAACTTTTGTTTAATAATGTTCCAGTTGGCCGTAGTGAAGGCGTTTCTTACGTCAACCATGTTGGCATATTGGCCTGAACTTTAATCTTTCCTCCTTGCTCTTCCTCGGTTTCTCGGCCAGTTCTGATTTTGCAGCTTGCATTTTTGTGGAAAACTGCATTTCTTTAGCAGACGGTTCATTATGAGTAGGAATGTTTGCAGATGTGCTAGAATCAGTTATTCGATCACTACTCCTTGACCCCAATTTTTGAAAGTCATACGATCTGATCTCTCTGTTTTGCGATCGGATCCAAGTCTTTAGATCTATCCCATCGCATGGTCTAAACAGAGTAGATTCTTGATTTCTTATGCGAACCTAGCCATGTTGCCAGCTTCACGAGGTGCATCTGACCTACTTTTAATTATTTTGACCAATCAAATCATGACTAGCCTAATTTTTCATGGAATTTGATGTGTCATCTTTTTGGTAATTTGACTTTTTGTTGATTTCATTTCATATCCAGATGTCACTCTCAAACTTTTAACTTTAGTAACTCCAATCTCTTATGAAAGATTGAATTCAATTTTTCCTTGAATTTCACAAACCTCAACTTCAACTAGGATGTCCTAGTTTGCTAAGCTGTTTTTGAGATAGACTTCATGACTCCACTCGACGGTTCTGAAGAAAACTTTCTCCTCTTCTGTCCTCTATCGCCACTTCTTTTGTCTCTAGCACATCCTCCATCGTCACATGCCCAGAATAAAAATTATCCATTTCCAAACTCGAACCACATTAATATACACCACAAATACAAATTAATGTTTGTGAGCAAACCAGAAAAAACTCCACACTTCGCATGCGTCACCCGATTCGATGCCAGTTCCTCTACTTTACACCATTGCGTATAATTTCATGAGATCCTGACCACAGGGATGAGGAATAATTGGATCACATTTTCCCGTTTTTTGTTCTTGTTTTAACTTTCGACATCTGCTTTGAGGTGGGTTGTCGAACTCATCATCGTCATACCTCCCGATCGTGCCATCAATATAATTTGCAGATCTCGTCCATCTTAGTGATTGAGTTGCGTCAGCTGTACACATATGTAGCCACGAGTAACTTCTTTTTACAGTTTTCTGCAAGTCTGTCATGATGAGATTTTCATATTGGTGTCCTCTAACCTAGCATAAAATGTGCAACCAACAGTCCGTCTTCCAATTGTCAACATGTATATTATTCTTAACGTATTTAACAAGTTATTGCGATGCTTCACTGTCTAAGTGGTTAATTCATAGTAGGTGCTAACTATTTTCCAAGTTACGATGTATTGTATTGTCTACAATGAACAACTACTATGTTGAATCTTCTGATTCTGTATGTGCTTTCCTAATGTATTTCTAATTGGTAAGTGTTTACTCTAATTATGTACACCTATACTTATGTCCATGTTTCTTGAATACTTATAGTTATCCTGAAGAAGGTACGAATCAGTTCCAAAAGCTAGATAAAACAATACATGAGAACTCACGTATCGTAGGCCTCTCATTTTGACTGCTCCCCATCACCTTTTTCTTCTCAAATAAAAGCCAGTCACGGAAATTTCCACGTACCTTCGAATTACACGCAGAATTCAAAAATGAAATGAAAAACAGAGACAATTAAAAAAAAAGTTGATGGTCATTAGTAATTTTTGATGCACTCTGTATACCTACATGAGTTTTCCATGGAAAAAACCGCATCCAAAAACAAATATCGATGTGTCCGAGCGCTTTTCAAAATATCAAATCCTGTATTTGTTACATATTTTAGCCGGTCACTGTATATCAACTAGCCCAACATTATACCAATTACTCGATTTTGAAAGCTGCAGCGTTAGGCCAATGACACACGAGGATACTGAATCTGCGAGATACGGTATTTTAGTATCAAAATAGCGGCAACTGTATCCGGTAATCCCATTTGAACACATTGGAGTCGCCGGCGCCGGTGGCGACTGAAGGTGCAAGATGCAGATTTTCTGTATCCGGATACTGTATCTGACGTTCGGCCGCGTGTGAACAGCTACATATAAACGTATGTATGATATGAATCCCAAATTGGCGTATCTTAGATTCAGTATCCACGACTGTCATTGGCCTTATACTTCTGTGTTCACTCAATGAATGTTATCAGCTTACTAAGATGACTCGACAATCCCAATAGTAGAAACATTTCAAGAATGCTAAGATAGGTCATCAGGTGGTTCTTGATAAAATAATTTTTACTATAACAAATCATATAGGTAGTATTTATACTTTGTTACCTGTGGATGTGTGCAAGCAATGGCCGCACCGAAGAACACCTCACAAAATAGCACAGCTTTGGAGCATTGTAATTTCATTATAATAGCAATACTTGGAAACTTTCTGATTGAGGTTGAGACAATTACAGATGTAATAGTGACAATCATGATCTAAAACAAACAAGATTTGATCGATTGCTGGACGAAATTAGAACCAAGACGCGCATGTCTTCACTGCGAGCCACAAGTGAGGTTAGATGTTTTACATCAATACCGTAACCTAGTAACCATTTGCTGATTGAAATTTGAACTGGCTCACGCATGACGTCCCCACGTGACATTGATTGTAAAGGTTTGAGGTAGGTCACGTGATGACAAATGAGCGGCATGTGCGAGAGTTATTGCATTATGGCGTGAGTTTATTTTGTTTTTTTCAGTATCATGGTAACCCAGTTTCCTAGGTAACCTATGAATTTTGAGGTTTGGACACGCAATGACGTCGGCGAAACCTGCGTTTGTTTTGTTTTCTTATCATGAGTGACAATCACCATGATGAAACAGACGGAGAAGCTACTTATCAAGATGTTCACATGCAATTTATCGGTAACGATGATTTCCTAAAAAAAAGGCCTGATAGTGGAGTATCAAATTGGTTTGGAACAATTATGCATGGTATTAAGCTCTCATTTTAATTTCTTCCACTTTCAAAGGGATGTGCAATATTTATTTCTAAGCTAGAAGGTCGAATAAAAAAAGTAATTGTAGTATTTTCCGTGAAGTTTGGTGCTATTGAGTCAAACATTTTATGAACTGTGTAATCTGAAAAGTAATGACATAACTAATTTTTTATATTTTTTCAATAGCACTAACAGATAGTTCCATAAATAATTTCCAAAAGTTAGCTCAATGTTAAATTCGCTTTAAAATCGTTCTCAAAGTGATTCCATAAGCAATCTGAATCCTTCTTTAGGTAAAAGTTAAGTTTTAGAAATATTGTTAGGCTGGTGCCCTGAAATATCAATAGTGAAGTTGGGTGCATGTGTATAATGAACTATTTTCAAACTTCAACGTAGCCTGACCTATTTTCTGGCATATTGTCGTTTTGTATGTTTAAAAACAAAAAAATATCAAAAGATTTGTGTTTCATCGTAAGAGATGGGTGATCCGAGGAAGACAAAAATCCAAAGGAAGAACACTTCCCCATTTTTCAAAGCCAGACGGATCAAGCTTACTAAACGTTATTTATTCTTATCTGCTGATTGGATCCAACTACAGTGACTCCATACAAGACACTGGCGACAATAGTGAACTATTTTGAGTTATATCTGTCATATGAATGACATGTGGAATTACCTGTAAATAATCAATGTCACTGGGACTGTATATTTGTCATACAATTTAATAATCTGTAACTCAATAAAAGCTTTATTAAACAAAGATAATCAACAATATTATATGGTGGCAGCGAAAGAGAAAGAACCTTGCCAACAATAATGGATAGACGTCTTGGAGCAGCTATTTCTTTCATGGAATTTGATGGGAATGTGTCAGCAAATTGGAAGATCTGGTATCAAAAATTGGAGATTTATTTGAGAGCAAATGAACTAACTAACAAAGATGATGAAACGAATATTGCAATTCTACTCAACTTTATTGGAGACGAAGGCCTTCGAATCTTCAATACACTTGAATTCGATACACCGGAAGACAAAAAAAAGTTCAAGGTAGTAGTAGATAAATTCGCGGTATATTGCAATCCAATTAAAAATTTGGTTTTGTTACATTTCAAATTTTTCACTAGGTCACAAAAGCCATTAGAACCTTTTGATGATTTTTTGACCGATCTTAAAATATTGTTATCAGAGTGCGAATTTTTAGATAGAGATGTTCTGTTGAGAGATAGAATCATTTTGGGTATTTTTGCTAAAAGAACGCAAGCAACACTACTTCAAAAACATGCTTTAACGTTGAAGGAAGCTATAGATATTTGCAGAAGTGTTGAATCAAGTTTCAATAAACAGAAAATTATAATTAAAAATGAAGGTCCAGTAAATGCGTTTTCTAGAAATGTTTCTTATAACCGGGCGCATACAAATGCCCGGAATACAGCTAATTCCGATTCTCAAAGAAGTTTCAATTCACAAAGTCAAAAAATAACTTGTCGCAATTGTGGAAATGAACATGAACCAAACAAGTGCCCCGCTTTCCACCGTTTTTGTAGCAAATGTGGTCAAAAAGGTCATTTCTTTAGATTTTGCAATAAAAAAAAAGTAAATGAGATTTCTGAAGTTGACTATAATGATGATGATTCTACAAAATCACAGTATGTTTGGTCAGTGTTCAACAAAAACATACAAGCACAAATCAATACTATTGAATGGAGTGAGATTATAAGGATTGAGAATATTCCTATCAATTTCAAAATTGATACTGGTAGCGAGGTGAATATTTTGAATATAACTGATTTTCAGAATCTCAGAACTCATTATACTTTAAGAAAGAGCTCTACAATTTTAACCTCTTATTCAGGACATCAGATACCTACTTTGGAAATTGTTGATCTAAAATGTGGATATCATAGCATTGAAAAAGTATTCACTTTCCATATTCTGAATTCGAATAATGCTCAATCAATGTTAAGTTTATCTGCAGCTATTCAGTTGAAAATCATTGAAAACCATAGATTCAATAATATTGTTGATTCCATTTCGGAAGGAATTTTGATCAAGTTTAAGAATGTTTTCAATGGTATAGGGAAACTCAAAAACTTTGAGTGTAACATTGTGTTATCTGAAAATGCTGTCCCACGAATACATGCTGCAAGGAGAATTCCTCTGGCTCTCAGAGATAAAGTTACACAAAAGTTAAATGAAATGGAGCAACAAGATTTAATTGAAAAAATATCAGAACCAACCGAGTGGGTTCATCCTATTGTTGTTGTAACTAAACCTAATGGTGATATTAGGATTTGTATAGATCCCCGTATTTTGAATCAATACATTAAGAGGCAAAATTTTCCTATTCCGAATTTTGATGAAATGTGTCAAGCTAAATTTTTCTCAAAGTTAGATGCTTCTTCTGCTTTTTTGCAAATACCACTCAATGAAAAGAGCTCTAAGCCATGTACAGTAGCCACTCCGTTTGGAAGGTACAAATTCAAGCGTATGCCTTTTGGAATCTGCAATGCGCCTAAAGTTTTTCAGGAGAAAATTTCTAACATACTTGATGGATTAGATGGCGTACTTGTATATTTTGATGACATAGTCGTTTTTGGAAAAGATATTGAGGAACATGACAAAAACCTTGAGAAAGTATTGTCAAAAATTCATGATTCTGGTCTAACTCTTAATAAATCGAAATCGCAATTTGGATTGCAAGAAATGTAGTTTGTTTGACATTGCATAAGTTCAAATGGAATCGAGGCAGATAAAGAAAAAATTTCAGCCATTCTGAAAATGTCTGCACCAAAAAATAAAACTGAATTGCAAAGGTTTTTGGGCATGATAAATTATTTGGCTAAATTTCTTTCAAATTTATCATCACTAACGTTTCCACTAAGAAAGCTGTTAAGCGATAAGAATGAATGGATTTGGAGTTTTGAGCAAAATGAATGTTTTGCTAATTTGAAGTTATTGGTTACAACTACGCCAATTTTGTCATTCTACTCCCCTGAAAATGATTTGGTTTTATCTGTAGATTCGAGTTATGGGTGCTGTATTATTACAAAATGACCATCCGTTGGAATTTGCTTCAGTTTCTCTGAATAGTCATCAGCAAAAATACAGCCAAATTGAGAAAGAGCTTCTTGCCATAGTGTATGGTTGTGAGCGATTTAATCACTACTTATATGGTAGAACTTTTAAGGCTCAAACTGATCATCAACCTCTTATTGGACTTTCTAAAAAACCAATTGAAGATTCATCACCTCGGTTACAAAGGCTTATGATACGTCTATTGAGATATGACATTCATCTTGTATATGTTCCGGGTAAAAAAATGCAAGTAGCAGATGCTTTGAGTAGATGTCCATTAGTGGAGTCATATTTTACGGAAAATCTAGATGATAATCTACATGTTTATTCAGTAGTCGTGACGTCTGAGGAAAATGTCTCACGATTAATTGCAGAAACAAATAATGATTTAGCTCTTAAGCAAATTAAGGAATTGGTTGTGAAAGGTTGGCCACAGCATAAGTCAAGTATCCGAGATATCAATACACTCAAATATTGGTCTATCAGAAATGACATTTTTCCACACGAACATGTTTTATTTTTTAAGAAAAGAATAATAGTTCCAACTTCCTTGAGAAAAGAATTTCTGTCAAAATTACATCAAGCTCATCAAGGTAATAACTCTTGTCAAAATGTAGCTAGAGACGCATTCTACTGGCCTGGATTGATGAAAGATATTGAAAATCTGATTTCATCATGTCTTATTTGTAAAAAAAATTCAAAGGCCAATCCCCGTCAACCATTACTACCACGTGAAGTACCCGAATACCCTTGGAAAAAAATTGGTATAGATTTCGAGTACATACATGGAGTAGACTTTTTGGTTATTGTAGACTACTTTTCAAAATTTTTGATTGTCAACAAAGTAACAAGTAAAACTGTACCGTCAATAATTTCCACTTTGAAAAATATTTTCTGTTCTTTTGGTTTACCTAGTGAAATATTCTCAGATAATCAACCTTTCTCGTCAATTCAATTCAAAAATTTTGCCAATGAATACGACATCAACTTAACTACCTCGAGCCCCAATTACCCAAAGTCTAATGGAATGGTGGAACGACATAATCAGACATACCAGAATCTTTTCAAGAAAATTATGGAGGAACAGAGTAGCATAGATCCTTTATTAGCTGTTCTGTACTACAACAATACCCCGAAAAATGATCTCCCTTCACCGTCTGAACTGATGTTTTGTAGAAAGATTAGAACGCTATTGCCTATACACATGGAATACCTTAAACCAAATGGATATGATGCAGCTGAGATAAAATCAAAGCTTGAGGATCATCAGGCCCAACAAAAAATGTATTATGATAGGGGCACTACTAAACTTTCCGATATAGAAAATGAATCCAGAGTTATTTTCAAGGACTACAAAAACAATCGGGTTCCAGGAGTCATCAAAGAAAAACTAAATTTTAGAGATTATATTATTGAGGATGAGAACCAAAGAAAATTTAGAAGAAACAGACAACTGATTGAACCTCTTCTTTCACAAAATAACGTTGATTATGAAAAAGACAATGAACAATATGATCCATACAAAATTTCAAACTTATATGATGAGGACATTATCAATGATGATGAAGAAGTTCCTACACAAGAAGAAGAAAATGGTAGAAGTTATGGTGAAGAAGAAGTTCCTACACAAGAAGAAGAAAATGGTAGTACATTGAGGAGAAGTTGCAGACCCAGAAGACCTGTCTGCCGTTTGTCTTTGTGAAAAAAAAAGAGGAACGTGTCATATGAATGACATGTGGAATTACCTGTAAATAATCAATGTCACTGGGACTGTATATTTGTCATACAATTTAATAACTTGTAACTCAAATAAAAGCTTTATTAAACAAAGATAATCAACAATATTATAATATCTGTCCATCCGCTATTTTGCAATATACTTCAAATTGATACTTTTATGTTATAACAAACATATGATGTCCCTACTGTCAGTGCTCTGTGTATTGTTTTCTATTTAATCAATTCTGACTTTTGATAAAAAGGAGTGGTAGTGAGTGGTATTACAAAAGAACTTCTCATAACGCCATCTGAATATTCAAGATAGATAAATGTGAGTTATCAATTTGCCTTGGCTTGACATATTTTGACATTGATTGCAAAATGGCAGAAAATATCACGTGATCTGGAAAGCCAATAGAAAATAGTAACCCCACTGTCACCACTGTCTTGTATGAAGTCACAGTAGATGCAAACACCCCTGTCAATTATTCAACATACATTACACAGGGTGTTTATTGATTAAATGCCGATACTTAAGGGTGTGACCCTCAAATGATTTTGAGACAAGTAGTTCATATGAAGGTAGGTTCACAAGAGCCTAATTTTCAAGATACAAGATGTTGAAATTTTAAATATAAATTATTTTTTTCATAATTACTTTGATACTATTCCAGATATCTTTATAAAATCTGGAACACGTCTTCTATGGATCAATATGGATTTTGTGACGTACAAACAATTTTGTTATTCTTACCAGTGGCGTCCTTACGGGTTTTGCACTCAATATTTTTGGAGAAAAAACTTGTACGCAACTGCCTTCTTTCAAAACAAAAATTATTTTTGGAAACTCTATTTATATCTGAGCAAATTAGTTTTTCTGATTTTTCCTCGTCAGGTGCATGGTTCTCGCTTGAAAAAAAAAATCTACTTAATTGCATTGACCCCCTGCTGTGTCTTCCAATATTTACAAACCAGTGGCACCATCTGTTACATTCCTATGCATATTGATGCATAGAAGACGTGTATCAAATTTCAAAAAGATATCTGGAAAAGTATCAAAGTAATGATAAAAAAAAATATTTTATTATTAAATTTCAAGATACAGGTTGTTGACGCCCTGTATTTTGAAATCCAGGCTCTTGCGGGCCTATGTCCATATGAACTTTTTGTCTTAAAATCACCCTCTACAGTGTGTCTGCTTAAGTTGGCCACATATGGGAAACTTTTTTATTATTAATTTTAGGAAAAAAAGTTATTCTTTATAAAAAGTTCAGCATGTTCCAAAACCTAAAATGCAACCATCAGATATTACATTTTTTTAGTCGTATACGAGGTTTGTCAAAAAATATGAATTTCACTCAAGAGTAAAATTTGACAATATCGAAAATTGTTATAAAGAAAAATAAACACTACCATTAAAATGATTGTTTTTTTTTTTTTTAAATTTATTAAATTTTATAAATAAATTAATATTAAGTAATCTCTTATTTTAATTATTGGACATTTAAATCAATGCATTAATTCAAATGAAAAAATGTAATATCTGATGGTTGCATTTTAGGTTTTGGAACATGCAGAACTTTTTATAAAGAATAACTTTTTTTCCTAAAATTAATAATAAAAAAGTTTCCCATATGTGGCCAACTTAAGCAGACACACTGTATATAAAAAACACATCAAATATATGGATTGGTACCTACCCAATTGTAGAGAGAAGATCGAAAGGCGCTATTTGTTTAAGTTATGCTAACACCGTGAGTTTGTCAACCGAAAGCGATTAAAAAATTTTATATAGTTGTATGTTTGAAAATAAATTTTGTCATGTTCTTTATATCTTTTTCCTTACTCAAAATCATCATATTCTCTTCCTCGCTTTCTGACGCAGACATTGAATTCGTGTCGCAAAACGATTCGGATTCATAGTGATCGCAGCAGATCGTACAAAGATACACGTATCTCAAAGCAGCACTATTTTTATCATCAGGCAAACAATCATTATTGTCAATTAGCAACGTCAAATTTGTAAAGTTAGGTTTGTGATATAAAGGAGCAATGTGCATTTGATCCAAAATCGACCGAATCTGAAACCTTACGAGGTCCACTTTTGCGTAAAGCTACTTTAAAAAATCTATCAGGGAACAGAATTTTTTCCGAAGAATACTTTTAAAATCTAAGGAAGCTTTAATTTGATAATGGAAATGGCTATAATTATTTGAAAAGACGTTTTTTTTATTGTTACGGAAAAATATCACACATGTCCTCTCTTTTTAATAGATAAGCGTAAATTGGTATTAAATACAGGGTGTCCGGAAATTACGCGTCAGGATTTTGGTGGGCGATTCTACATGAAAAATTAATGCAACAAACTTCTATACAATTTTTTCAAAAACTCAAAATTAAGGAAGATACAGGGTGTTAAAAAATATTTTTTTTTTCTTATTTTTTTTAATAACTTTTTTTCTAGTGTAATGATTTTCGCCAAATTTTGCATGCATGTCACTAGTGTTTCTTTGTATTCACCCTATCAATTTGACGCTAGTCGTCAATGACAAAAGGCTGAAGCTGTCCTTCACCTTAGGAAAATTACTTAGAACTTTTTTGTTTTAATCTTTTTATAAATTTGGATGTCAAATTAGTAAAGAGCATCAAAATATTTTTTAAAAAGGTGCTCGTGTTGCATCATCGTAGAATTAACGGTTTCCGAGAAAAACGACTTTAAACATTAACCGTACCTTAAATAATTAAAAATTCGTACTTTGAAAAAATTTTTGAAGTTTTTGAAAAAATTGTATAGAAGTTTGTTGCATTAATTTTTCATGTAGAATCGCCCACCAAAATCCTGACGCGTAATTTCCGGACACCCTGTATACATATAATTGAAATTGTGAGTTTTATTATGAGTGGATACACGCGTTTATACATTTCTTTCCAAAAATTATTGTCATAATTGCACTCGAATCATTTTTTTTTATTTTCTCAATTTCAAATGAATGTGATAGGTAGTGCTGTTTCGAATTTTCGAGCATCAACCCGGTTTTATTCGCGAGCTTTAACGATACCTAGAGCATGGAAGTTGGATCTGTCTGAATACAATGTTTCTAAATGGCAACAAATTAAATGGTCAGTATTTCAATTTTATGGACAGTACTCTTTGGCATTATTTTATTTCTCTTGGTCAGTATGATAATAAATGGTCGGTTGAAATAATGAAGGGTCAGTGACATAAAGAAGTGGTCAGTAAAAATAATAAATGGACAGTATAATAATAAATGGTCGGTTGAAATAATTAATGGTTAGTAATATAAAGAAATGGTCAGTAAAAATAATGAAGGGTCAGTAACATAAAGAAGTGGTCAGTAAAAATAATAAATGGTAGATATAAATAATCAAGAGTCAGTATCATAAAAAAACGATCAAATAAATTAGTAAATGCCTGGTGAAAATAATGGACAGTCCATAAAATTAATCAAGCGACAGTAAAATAATGAATGGTTGGTCATATATTTTATTTCGTATAAATACAAACATTTTTACAACGGAACGAAACACAACTTAGTAAAGAGAAAACACTCTGCCTTTATGTCATGATGAAGTAGTCCGATAGGTTCCTTTGAGAGGTGGATTTAGTTTAGGTTAGTTAGGGTTAGTTTGTGTTGGTAATAGAAATTGATGAAAAATATGCAGCGGCTCGTTGGTTAGCACTAGGTCAACATTACAATTATTATTATTATATATATTATAATTGACGTGTTGTGTATTGGTTTTATGTGGATCAAGTTTGGGTTAGTTTGTGTTGGTGATCGAAATTGATAAAAATATGCAGCGGCTCGTTGGTTAGCACTATAGGTTAACATTACAATTATTATTATATATCATAATTGACGTGTTCTCTATTGGTATTATGTGTATCAAGTTTGGGTTAGTTTGAGTTAGTTAAAATTATTACTGACTATCGCATACTGGCCATTTATTATTTCTTACAGTACATTTGTGGAATTATTACCAGCTTAGTCATACTGACATTTCATAAATTTTCACTGACCATCAGAATCACAATAGTGAACATAGAAATACAGGCCAAATAGTACTTTAACTGCTCGAAAATTCCATTTTTACTTATCATTTTCAACAGAAATACTGAGTCTTCTACAATATTATACTGACTGCTTGTGATATTATACTGTACATAATGAATTAAATACTGTTCAGTTTATCACAACCCTTTCTAAATCAGCGAACAAGTAATACCAGAAGAGTTCGCTGAGCTAACGCAATTCAAAATACAACCACACTTTGAATGCATGTGATCAGATGGATGCTTGCGCCAATCAAACCTTTTGTTGCTCGATCGAAGTTGTTTACGTTATTGCTTTGTCCCCTTCCTGATCACATGAATTCAGAAAGTTCAAATTTGGCTGCTAACTACCAGAGGTTATGTTCTAAACTCGTACATTTCGCATTTCGCAATGAACCAATATATTTGCTTGATGCTTATTAATGCCCGCCCATTCTTCTTGATTGCTCTGGGTCGGGAATGTAATCAACGTGAGTTATTGTACGTTTTTGTTTAGCTGGGATCCTTACTCTGATGAGTTTACGATGTTATTCGATGTCATTTATTGGCATTTGCATACATTTTCTTCTAATAAATATTGGTGGAATCTGCTCTAGATGTGATTGTGAAATTTCAGCATTTTCTTTCTTCACTTTCATCATTATTAATACCTTCGAGTAAGTTTTGCCAGAGTGCATAAAGGTAATTTGGAGTTAAGATTTTTCTTTTAACATGACAAAGGATTGAGAATTTAAAAACTTTTGAAATATCTTTTTCTTGTTGACTGAAAATGCTAGAGATATTTTTCAAGTTACCTCTAAACATCCAAGAAAGCAAGTGTCAATATAAAATATTTCAAATTTCAGACAATATGAAAACATTAAAATGAGGAATAAGCAGAATAAAATGTCTATACTCGAAACCTATGGTAATTAAATTGTTTTAGTATCATACTTCTTGGAACGTAACCCAATAGGTAGAAAATTTCAATTTAAAATCAAATGTAGATAGCAACATTTGTTTTGTATTTTTCATCAAGCTTGCATCAAAATATTTTGAATCGAAAACATTGCAATTGATTGAAAACATGTAGACATCAGTATTCCAATGTGGTATGGAGTGAGAATGTATTGAGTTCATACATCAATCCAATAATGGATAAAAATGATCTTGATTATTTCTTAAAGTGACAACGCATCTGAGATTTTTGCTGACGTACGATGAGATGACAAGTGAATTATGGCAGATTTCAGTGGAAAATCTTTTTAGCATTTTGCGATGTTTCCGTTGTAACGTATCTGAATGTTCGACGTTAAGTGAAAACATAACCTCCAAAAGAATGATTTGACTGTGAATCTGTGACTACAATTGATTTTTCATATTCCGATAATGATAATCATACAGAAAATAATCACGAGCAAAACAACATTATTGTCGAAATGTATTGCATAATTCGAACGGTAGTTAAAATAAATACAACCCGTCCCACGTCGAAGAGATTGTTAAAATTATGTATAGGTGTGTGGGTACTGGTATTTCATTTGCTGACCCGTTGTCAAAAATGTTGCTCAAAATGACTTCTCCATTTTTCAAAGCCAAACGGAACAAGCTTACTCAACGTTATTTATTCTTATCTGCTGGTTGGATGCAACTACAGTGACTCTATACAAAACAGTGGCGACAATAGCGAATTATTTCAAGTTATATCTGTCCATCCGCTATTTTGCAATTTACTTCAAATTGATGTTCCTACTGTCAGTGCTCTGTCTATTGTCTTCCTCATAATCCATTCTAAGTTTTAATAAAAGGAGTGGTAGAGAGTGGTATTAAAAAAGAACTTCTCATAACGTGATTTGAATATTCTAGGTATATAAATGTGAGTAATTAATTTGCCTTGGCTTGACATATTTTGACATCAATCGCAACATGGCGGAAAATATCACGTGATCTAGAAAGCCAATAGCAAATAGTAACCACTGTCTTGTATAGAGTCACAATAGATTCAACCACCCTTGTCAATTTTTCAACATACATTATACAGGGTGTTCATCAATTGAATCCGATACTTAAGGGTGATAATCCTCAAATGATTTTGAGGATGAGAAGAAGTAAATATGAAGATATGTTCTTTGCTAACATTCCAGATATCTTTATGAAATCTGGTACACGTCTCTTATGCATCGATATGCATTTTGTGACGTACAAACAATTTTATTATTCTTTCCAGTGGCGTCCTTACGGGTTTTGCTCTCAATATTTTTGTCGAAAAAACTTGTACGCAACTGCCTTCTTTCAAAACAAAAATTATATTTGGAAGCTCCATTTATATCTGAGCCAATTTGTTTTCCTGATTTTTTTTCGTCAGGCGCAGGGTCTTCGCTTGAAAAAATAAAATCTACTTAATTGCATTGACACCCTGCTGTGTCTTCCAATATTCTTAGATCAGTGGCGCCCTCTTTGACATACCTATGCATATTTAATACATACATTTTATGATGTTTCCGTTGTAACGTATCTGAACGTTCGACGTGAAATGGAAACATAATCTTCACAAGGATAATTTGACTGCGAATAGGCCATTTCAGAAACCTGTCAACATAACGTCAAATTTTACAGCTTGTACCGGAAACAATACATATATTACAAAAAAAATAAATAAAATTGTTATCGAGACATCAAGAAAAATGGGCTAATAATGTGAATATAACTTTCTTTAGCTCTCATAATAATATGGTCTGCATTGCAACTTCCACAGTGAGTACAAAACACAGCCTTCAATGTTTGAAAGCATCATTCAAACTTTAATAAATTTTATCTGCCTATACAGTATAATAACTTGTGGTAGACACCAAATAACTAATTATGTCTATGTTAGTTATTTTTGGAAAGCACTGAGGGCTTGCATCAAAGTCTGACTCACTTTAACTAAAAGGGTCTATGTTGTTCACAATCGAAATCTTGTGCTTGTATTAAATCCAAATTTTTGGGCTTCCTGCTTCTAACTTCGCGAGATAATCGATCATTTCACAGCTGTTCAGGATCAGAATCTCAACAAAACCATATTGCACACTTGAATTTCGAAAAATGTCTCAGAAAGTGAAGGAAAGAATGACAATTAGAGGTTAATGTTTGTTTACGGTACAATCAGCTGACTTTAAGGTTATGTTCTGAAATGGCCTATTTGTATCTGAAGCTGTTGACCACAATTATTATTGTTTTTTTTTATTCCAATAATTATAATCACGAGCAAAACAACATTATTGTCAAAACGTATTGCATAATTAGATTACGACATCG
Organism: Orchestes rusci; assembly: GCA_958502075.1. Taxonomy (NCBI): domain Eukaryota; kingdom Metazoa; phylum Arthropoda; class Insecta; order Coleoptera; family Curculionidae; genus Orchestes; species Orchestes rusci. Next base: position 21,654,527 of record OY293309.1, read on the forward strand.
AACAAGAGTTGAAATAAATACAACTCGTCCTACGTCAAACAGATTGTTAAAATTATGTGTATGTGGGTACTGGTATTTCATTTGCTGATCCGTTGTCAAAAATGTGGACCAATAATATTTGCTATTTGAAAGCAAAGGTCACTCCAAAATACGGTCGAAAAACTATTATGTGTCTTGTGTGATCGACGAGTTGGAGAAAACAGTTGTGGAGGTACATTGTAATAATTGAAGGGAGGTTGCAAACATACAGTGGCTTTTTTGATGTGGGTTCATCGTAGAAGCAAAGAACCATCCCCAACCGACAAAGTGTGTTATTGGAAGAGATCTGTTTTAGCTGGAGTCTCAAGTACAAAAAAATTTATAACCTGTGAAGATTTTGGCGGTAAAGCACCAATGCATACAAAAGATTACAATTAAAATGATCATATTCTTAGAGCAAAGAAACGTACAATTGAAAATGGCACTAAGAGGTACCATATTTCTCCAAACTACGATTGCATTTCCCTTCATCAAATAAAAATTTAGTCTCATGTCAACTGCGGATATGAATGATGCGAATGTATTTTCGAACTTCTGCAAACAACAAATGAACGAAGATTTGCTTAAACAAATTAAAATGAAAACTAGGAACCAGTCAAGGTGTAGCCTATGGTCCGAGATGCGGTAAGCACGTATTACAGCATCGACGTTGTCCACTGTTCTTTTTTCTATGGGAAGGTCGTAGAAAATATATTGCGAGGCAAAGTATTTCAAACGGAAGCCATGAAAAGAGGCGTAGATTTGAAGGAAGCTGTCCTGAAGGTACTTTCGATAAAAACTTCACAAACCTTTCGAAAATGTTGTATGTTTCTCGCTAAAGAGTGCCCAGTGATAGGTGCTAGTACAGACGCTATAAATGAAGTGTATGTGGTCGAAATAAAATGCCCTTATTTCGATAAAACCTTCCATAACTTTATTAATATTGTGATATTTTTCGCTAAAGAAAACGCTTGTCCAGTTTTAATGTATTTATTTAAAGTCAGTAGAGAAACAATCACAGCACCACAAATATTTATGTTCAGAGTCGGAGGTTATTTATGTTTCGCAATCAAAATCTGAGTTGAAAATCGTGCGACTTCTTGCCAAGTTGGTCGTTGGCCTGCTAGCTTCCATCCAATGAGCTTTAGATCTAGATCTTTCTCCTGGTCCTCGCGAAGTGCCTTAGACTGCCAGGAGTCATCCACCACAGTTGTCCTGCGAACGCTCGCTTCTTTTTCCTCAGCTTTGTGACCGAGCTCTGTTCTCCTGGACAAGCCATCAAAGTTCTTGAAGCTTGATCTTGCTCGATGATCCTTGTCTTCTGATGCCGACGCAGGTGCTGGTGTGTTTTTCTTACAGTGGCTACGTATATGCCCAAGCTCTCCACAATCACAGCATCGTAGCTCCTTTCGCTTGGATAACTTCATTTTTTTGACGACTCTCCTCACAGTTGCTTCGACGGTGTCTTCTTCCAGATGATCCTTCTCCTCCATCATTCGCACAGGCCTAGGAGGCTTGCAGCACTGCTTCGCCGCTTCGAGTTCCAACGCTGTGACCAATGCATCCGATTAAGAATCAAGGACATGCTTATTTCCGGGTCCCGCAGTCCTTCACCAGAACATCGTAGTCCTCCTGTTCCTGGGTGTTCAGCGTCTGCAATATTTCCGTCGCCTCCCCACGAAGTGCCAGTGCCAATGCCAAGGCTTTTTTGGTTCCACTCTATCCATTTGCCCTTGATGCTGCCTCGAACTGGCGATAATAGGAAAATGTATCCCCTTTTAAAATATATGAAAATGGATATACCATTAGATTTGATTTTTTTGGAAAAAACCCAAAAATATGCCACCATTCCAGTTACCGCCATCTAGCGGCAACGGCGAATGTCACAAATAAAAAAGCAAATGAGCATTTTATAGCGCAGACTATTCTTTTTCATATGAGCCCAAGTTCGTTAAAATCGGTCAAGCGAAACGGGAGAAATCTCCGTTTGTTTAAAAAAATAATTGAACTTTCCTCACCACTTTATCATGATAGATAGAAAAAAATGTTTTTGACAAAAAGTGTAGGTAAATAGTCAGTAAATCTTTCATTGGACAAAATTCTATTAAAATCCTATTTTCAACTTTGTGTTGGTTGTTACGCCCCCTGGCGACCATTTCAGAAACTTGAAAATATTTTCCAGGTTTTTCTCTTGGCTGTTTTAGTTATAAAATGTTTGCCGCAAGCCTCTACGATGAATAGTTTACGAGAACTGGCACCCTGTCGCTGAAAATTAATCACCCTGTACATTCTTGAATCTTGTTCGAAAGCGATTTCCATTGAATGAATGCCTTCAAATGTTGAACTAGTAAAGGCATTGTTTTTTTTAATTATTGAGGAGACTGTTGCAGCCGATATACAAAAATCATTGCTAATATTTTATATGGAAAATTTAGTTTGATTTTTTCTATAGTTACGAATATCTCTATTTTTGTTTGAATCATATCAACCACAAAGAGAGAATGACTGGGTATCCCGATATAAATTTTTGGACTTTTTTCTATAAGAAAAACAGTTCTTTCTTGGACACGTGGATTAACTTGGACACGTTTATTCGCCTGGAGAATTTCCTCTCCGGTATTTTCAGAATTTTTTATGCAAGCTTCGCTGCTTGATGACAAAAATCGAGATCTTTTTGTACTTGGTCCATCTAAAGCTTTCTGCCACTGTCTTCTGGGAGAAATACCTACTTGGAGCATTTGGAATGTGTACAAGTCTCCGCTGTTTTTGCCAATCAAAATGTGTGGAACCATTACCGACTTTATCCTAATTTTCGTATTTTTAACAAGTTTAAAACGCATGTGATTCTCCATATCCTCTTCGAACTAAAATGAATCCATGACTTGATTTACAAATGCAATTATAAAAAAACTCACAATGAATTGATCCCCACAACAATGACTCGTTAAATTATCGCTTAAAAAATGGTTTCTACACATAGCTTGTTGCCACAACTTCTTTGATTCGATATTTCTCGGGAATTAACAAAAATTTTATCCGGGGTAGTCACAGTAGTGTTTTTACATTCCGGAACCATACAATATTGATAATTTTCGTTTTTGTCTTGCACTTCAATTGTTATACAGAATCAATAATATCAAGCGTCAAAGAAATCATCGAATATAAATATATAAGACAAAAAACAAATAGGTTACTTACCTGTGTAGTTTTATGTTTTATGGGATAGAATAATAATTATTATCATTTCACACATTCAAACCTGTCAAACTAAAAGTTTGAAAACAACACCTGTATCGAACGGCCTGCAACCGGCGATACTGTTCAGTGTTCACTCAAACCTGTTCAGATACGACGAAAGTAGTGACGTCAGTGGTGAAGCGCGAAGCGTTTGAAATTTTCAAGGTCTTGATAATCTATTAACATACGAAAACGGGCTCGGATATGTATGAAATTTTGCACAAGTACTAAATTCAATACGCTTCTTCAGAATACGTAATGAAAAAATATGCTGAACGAGCCTATTGGATGAAATTTTGTACAGTTACCAACATTTTTACGGTCTTCTCAATGAACGGAAACTTGGTATTGAATTACCTTCATGGGTAGAAAATACAGAGCCGAGCTTAAGGAAAATTTGCCCCAAATTTTTGGCTCGTTGATTTTTAGTTGTTTTGCCTGCATAGTTTTAAAATCTAGAGTTTTCTACATAGTTAAGGTACTCTTCTACTACCTCGCTGGGACGCACCATTTTCGAGAAAAATGGATTGGAAAATAATATTACAAACGAAATTGCATTTATCGAGACTCTCAGCGAAAGCACAGATATTCCTGTAATAGCCTAGCCAGATGCACAAGACTTCTTCTACTAAAATAGGTGTGTAAATAGATTTCCAAATGCGCTTTTCTCGAAAATGGTGCGTCCCAGCGAGTTACGAGAACAGTACCTTTTTTGTGTAGAAAACTCAAATTTTGAAAGCAAAACTACAAGACATAAACAACCAAAAAATGTGGGGCAAATTTTTCTCAAACCCGTCTTGTATATCCCACACATGAAAGTTAAATAATACTTGGTTTTTGTTCATTAGATGGAAAGTTAAAAGTGTAGTGACAAATTGTATTCAATTATCTTGAAAGGTTCCGAAAATATTCACAAAAAACCGTCCTAAGGTCTTCACCTTTAACACCCTGTATCTTGAAACGATGACTTTGAGGATATCAGTTTATATGATGTTTTATCACTATTTTGTGGCGTAGAATACGAGGTTGAAATAATGAAGTCTAATATCGGGACATCCTGTATAGGGTTCTTATTAGAGTTCTATAAAAAAAGGCGCTGTAACCAATTTCATCCAAACTTCTAAAATTAACATTTTTATTTCATCGTAGCTTCAATTTCGAGCGGCAACCGGTAATCCTGCGGGATTTTTAAGGGCCCATCTTAACGCCTCGTGACAGTTCTCTGAGAATAAAAAGCGGGATAAAAAAAGTCAACGAGTTTACTGTTTCCAATGTTCAACTTGCAAATATAAATGACACGACCCAGCCATTTTCATACAACCACATAATCAATAAATCTTGAGTTAAATCATGCTTCTCACGGCTTTGTTATATGCAGTGTGATTCTCAGTCGATGGTACCAGCTATGGTATCGTTATGAAAACGTGATCATTTATAAAACGCGTGATAGTCTATCAATCCAAAATGTTTCCAGCGAAGCAACATTGCCGCTTCTGTGAAATAGTAGCAACAACTCTTACTGCTACTTGAAATGAGATACCCTGTATTTTATTGTAATTTTCGGTTCACTATTACTTTCCGAATCTTTCTTTTTTTTGTTCGTCGAAAATTGAAGAAGATACAACATTTTGAGATATGCCAAATATGACATCTTACCCCCATAATGCAGAATTTGAGACTTGAACAATTGAAAAAAAAAACATCATTCCAAATGAATCTTTTCAAAGAAATGAATTTCATAGTGAACCAATGAACAGTGGTTACTTTTTGCTGCATGCAAAACACATCAATAATAAAGGACTCAACTTGTTAAATCAAGTCAGTATTAATCCGCTTCTCGCACTAGTCACACTCGAATGTGTGTGTAGATAATCGAGATTGAGGTTATATTATTTATCATTATATAAATATGAGTGTCTTTCAACGTCTTAGGTCTTAGTTTTGCGGTTTTTAAGAAATGTCACGAGGAAAACGCCTAATAGAATTGGCTCTTGAGAAACTAAACGGTGAGTACTTATTTGTGTATTATTGATGATTTAATATTGTTTTCTAGATTTTTGAAAATATATTGTTGTTTATGCTTGGAAATAATTCCCGAAAATAAATGTACAGGGAGTTCACGTATAAATGGACCCCCATTAACTCTTTCATTTGATGTTTGGGACAAAAATGTTTCAAATACAAATTTTATGGTTCAGAATGAATTTCGTGAAAACAATGTTTTCACATATACAGGGTGTTTTAGAACTTCTGGGCGTAGTCCAACTTTCTTATTTCAAATGGCAACCCTATTTTTTTATTTGATTTTTGGATTCTCCTCAAAATTCTAAACATTTTTTATATGGTATACCCTTCACCCAAATTCAATCAATGAAAAGATATTAACGTCAGAAATTTACCATTTTTTTGAGCATGTTTTGAAATGTATGGTATTCTTTGAGAACCATGGAAACAAAGTAATTGATCATAAATGTCAGCTTGTCAAGAATGTTTAAACATGATATATTGCGAAGAGGAAAAATTTGAAATATTCTCTTTATATAGGTATCAAGAATAATAAAAACAAATATAGAGCTTGGCGAGAATTATATGGCGACAGACGCGCACCGGCTTCAAATACGTTTAAACGTATTTACGAATTATTAAGAACCTCAAAATCTTTAAGAAGGCAAAAAAGGACGACTCACATGAATGAAGACGAAAAATTAGAAACTTTTTCATATTTCCAAGGTATTTTAAATTATCTATGTAATTTATTGATGATAATTATTTCTAGAAAATCCTGCCAACTCAATAAAAGATTGTGACGGAGAATTTCAAAAAAGTGTTGGAAAGGTTCACCAAACATTAAAAAAATACAAATGGCACCCATATAAATTGACAAAAGTCCAAAATTTAACAGAGGCTTATAAACAATAACGCCTTAATTTCTGCACACATATGTCAAAAGAGTTTGAAAGAGATCCAACTTTCTTCAACAAAATACTGTGGAGCGATGAGTGTTGCTGCGATCTGTTAATGTTTGGTGTGGGATGAAGAACAATATAGTTGTAGGTCTTATTTTTTTTATCATTCACTAAATGGGAACCTTTACTCAAATATGCTTCAAGACGATATTGACAATCTTATTGATGACTTACCGTTGAATGAAGCACAAACAATAATCTTCCAACAGGACGGGGCACCAGCACATAACGTGGGCGTAGTACCGACTTATTTAAATGAAAATTATGAAACCTGGATAGGTAAATATGGGACAATCAAGTGGCCGCCAAACAGTCCAGATTCAACTCCCCTTGACACCTTTTTATGGGGATATTTAAAAAATTATATTTACATGAGAGAACATGACAATGTGGAATTATTGAAAGAATTAATACAAACTGGGATTGGAATTATAAATCAGCATGTGGTTGTGAAAGCTATGGACAAATTAAAAAAAAGATACCGTCTTTGTATTCAGATGAATGGAGGCCATTTTCAACAGCTCATGGAATTTCAATAATTACATACATTTTTTTTTAATCCAACCGCGTGTTAACTTCATGTTTCAAATATACAAGCTCATGTGGCGCAAACTTTATCCTCGTGAGTAATATCCATCATTTCCCGCTCGTTGAATAATAATTTTTTTTTTCAGAAAATAAAACGACTATCAAATAATCCTTTATATATAACGAAGCAATAGAGAAAATTTCTGAAGGTGTGGAGAGCCCGAAGGAACAACAATATGTGATGTACCCGATAAGATTAATGACATTCAAGATGACAAAGAAAGTGAGTATTATGAAGGAAGACGTTTTCTTAATTTTAACATCTAAATTTCTGCAGAAGAAATTCCACAGCTAGTCAACAAAGATCTGGACAGCTTTTATGAAACTACACAGGAAAATAGTGAACAGTCAAATTTAGATCTACGCAAACTGTTTATATGATAAAGATATGTCTTTTTGGATTGATATGACTGCAATTCAGTCGTCATTGTCGTCAGCTTTGAATCCTTCCCCGACTATGGGGCTTTTATCCTCATCTGACGTAAATGTTATACCAGATACCAATTGTATACAGTTCTGAATCCAACGAAGGATCAATCAGAGTAGACAATATTGAGGAGGAAGATATAAGTGATCCAAAAAATCCGGATGAAAATCGGGATAAAAATCATCCAAATAATGATGAAGAGTCTAATGATTCTCTTCTTCATTCAGATTATGAACCTGAACCTTAGGCAAATGCGCTCAATAGCACAACAACCAGCCCTCACTCAGATGATTGCACAGCACCGGTCAACAGAATCACCAGAAAACCCCGGGAAAGAAAACGAAAATTTGAGCAACAATCAAGCCAAATTGCAATGAAATTGAAAAACAGCAACAAAGAATATTACAACTCCAAGGAAATTTTAGTAGGACCAAAAAAATTTCAAGATTTTCATTGTCCATGTAGAGCAGAATGCCATAACAAAGTGAGTCAAGATCTGAGACAAAAAAAAATTGAAAAATTTTGAGGATTAGGTGATTACACCGCACAAAATATGCACATTGAAGCATGTGTGAAAGTGAAGAAGAAAGATCGCCAGTACACTAATTTACCCTCAAAAAGAAATTTTTCCAGAGTGTACTCCCTAAGAACAGTACCAGTTTATCGAGAAACTTTTAGATGAACGTTCCAAATATCTATCAAAAAAATAAACACCGCGATAGAGAGAATGCGATCTGGTGAATTAGAAGACAGAAGAGGGCAAACACAAGGGAGTCAAAACTAAACGAGCGACAAAAGGTTAAAGGCGGCCAAGGAACACATAAACAAACTTCCACGTTACAAGTCACATTACAGACGAGAAAATACTGATTCTGACTTTTTTTCACTGAAAATGACCCTGGTAAAAATGTACGATTTAAATTTATTGGATTTGATTAAAGAAGAGGAGCTTCACATGTCTTAGGAATGGAGAAAAGAAAAATAATATATTAAAGGCCATTGATGCAGTGAGTTTCTCAACTTATAGAAGAATATTTCTGAACGATCTCATCAAAACTCAAAAGTCTAAAAAAAACTACGTGTAATACCTGCGATTCATTCGCCACTAGGGTACAGTCTTCAACTGGTTTGGATAAATAGTAATTATAAGAGGCCCATAACAAACACAAAGATTTTTGGAGAGAGGATCGAAAACAGATTGATGACAGATTGGAAGCACAAAAAAAAAGGAGTTTGAATGCATAAGTTATGATTTAGGGAAGACAATAACTCCACCCCGTATTCCAACAAGTATCGTTTTCTACAAGAGGTAGTTGTGGCTGTACAACGCGGTAGTGGCGGACAAAACAAGAACATCAAGATGGTGTTGATACAAAAAACGTGCCTTTAGACTCATCCGAGTTTAGAGTCAATATGTATGAAGTACCTCGTATCTGAACACAGTTTTTTGACAAATGATACTGACTACAGCGATATTGAAGGAGCATTGCAGCATGTTCAAAGGCTTCATTGCCGAGTGACTACATCGAAGTAATGAGAAGACTAGGAAAAAAAAACCTTTTGTAGTTACTGAAATACAATCTTCTGACTTTTTTGGGACGCAAAGATAATAAAAAATCTATTAAAAATAGGTAAATCGTCAAAGAAAATGAAAAAATTAACTAACTCAAAACTCGAGAGATCAAATTAATAAAGACTGGACCGCTGAAAATATATTGTCGAAATGATTTTCAATCTGGATATTTGGTCATGAACATCGAACGAAAATTAGCTAAAGGGAAGAAGAACATGAACATTTGTTTCAAGGATTCAATGTGGCAAAATGTAAAAGCATTAGCAGCTCCCAAATTGAAAGAGTTGAATCTCTCCTACACCTTATTTCAGCAGATGGAAAAGAATTCTATCGCAGTTTGTCTACCGATAGCAACGTTGGAGATGATGTTGATGTGTTTTGTATTTCTTTCGATTTTGAAGTGGACAATACCAAAAAGTTAGTCTAGATAGTTCAAACCTATAATGTTCAAGGGATTTTTTTTTGTAAAAATTTTTTTTTGACAAAGAATTAGAGTTTTCTTTTTTTTTTTTGATAAATAAAGTTTGGCTTTTTTGATTCTTCCAAAACAAACAAGATTTCATATCAAGTTTCTCTTATTTGCTTCAAAAGTTGCTGCATTTTCGGATTACCAGAAAGGTACCAGCACACAAAAACATCTGATATTTCGTAAGATATGTAAACTTACCAAGTTATTTTGATAAAAAAAAACACTTAATCGTATCTTACTTTGTCAAATCAAAATTATTATGTTCTATACAAATACGGATTCAGGACCCTTTGTTCACTTTGGGCACCGATTTTTCACGTGCAGTCCAAATTTCAATTAAATTTTTTTTTTTGTCTTTTTCACCTATTCATGCGTCGATCCGGAGACACATTGTATGTTGAAAACTCCCTATCAAACGGCAGCAGACACTAATATCAACCTGTTGAACCAATATGGAAAATAATTCACGCATCAAAAAATATAATTCAAGAATCTATGATTATTCCAGGCACTCATAATTTCCTTATCAAACAATATAACGCGCAAAGTTAAAGAATGGAAAATATACTCATTTTTCATATAAAATAGCGGGTATTATATACATTTATTATCATGTATGATGAAAATATTCAAGTTATTGTTGAAGAGCTTTCTGTTAAGTGTAGACATTAGTTTTCTGGGATGGTGAACATACATTGAGGGATCATACATTGAGAGATCAACATTTCATCATACAATATCGTATAGACGTCAGATATGGAAAATTATTGAGTTGTGTATATGTGTGTTAATATCATCATTCTTTGGCTTTGATGGTAAAAATACAGTTATTTTCTATTACATTCGAAATAATGGAGAGGTAGAATAACTTCTACTCGTTAAATTTGATGAACTCAGATATTTAAATAAAAGGTAGATACGAAAACAGTTGATTGATTATTCAAATTGAATAAAAATTCACATAAACTAAAAGAGATTCGTAGAAGATTAAAATTATTTCCGTGAATAGATTCGTGGAAGTATAAGACTAAATTTTTCAGTTGATTAGTAGAAAACTGCTGATCGATACTGATATTATCAGATGTAAGGATATCATTGATTGAGTAGTTTTTTCTGGAAATTATATCTTTCAAAACGATGATTTATCATCGATCGATGGATCAAAATGAAAGGAAGAAGACTGATCGAATCTATTCTAGTTCAAGTCCATGTAGAAAACTGAATAGTATAATTCTCCACTTCAACTCTCTTTCTTAAACCACCTTTTCATAAAATATCGTCAGGTTTTTTTGTTCCTCTCCTCCTTACTTTTAAATAACGTTTTATATCCGATTTCATGTGAAGGATACTGTTTGAAATTTCAGCACTGAAACAAAATGGTCGTACGCGGTGGAGGGCAAGGGAGTCTGCAGACGGAAAGCAGACAGAGACCAATAATGGATCGTTGATCTATCATTCAATTTTTATTTGAAAGCTTTCGAAAAATGAATTACTAGTGATAAAGTTTTTGCATAAATGGAATAATTTTCCTAAAAACGGAGTGTTTGCATGTCAGAAAGATAAATGAAAAAACATTGAGTCAGAATAAATGACTTTTTCTGTAGTCATAATAATGAATGTAAAACTGTGAAAAATTATAATTCAAATGTGTCAACTCCCCGACGACAACCAATAATCGCTTTGTCAAAAGCCAATCCACAGGATCATACTTCTTCACTCACCTTGTCATATTCCTCTCTCAAAGCTATACTAATACATTCAGAAATATTAACAGTTGCATATTGCCACCTCCAACAAAACATTTCCGGGAAACTTCCTCAAAATATCCCATGGGCCATTGTTGCACAAATTCCGTGTTGGGGGCAGTTTCCGGCCAAAGCAAATCTTCGCTTTGATTGCTCAAGCCTTTTCTGATGGAGTTGACCCGTCCTGCACTTAACTTAAAAGTAGGTCGTATCTTTCTGAAAAAAGATGTAGCATGTGAGTTTTTTAATCTCAATTTCGATCATGAACCTCCAGTCGTAAAACTTGCAGTATAGTTCCACCGGGAAAAAAACTGTCGTATGTTGCTGTTTTTGTGCGTACCGGCAATAGTTCTCGATTTTTTGTCCAATTTTAGGTATATATTTGGCATTGTTTCATATGAAAGCATTCCACAGTGAAATTTGACCCTGGCAGAAAACAAAACAAAATATCAATTATTTCTGTAAGTATTACTAATTGGAGTAGAGAGTCAGGAATCTCATTATATTTGTTATACTCACCTTCTCTACAGTCAAACATCATCGGCTCTATTTTCACCATCGGAGATTTTTTTATCTGAACAACTTGTGACAGACATTGTTGATCATTGTGATCCTTCACATCAGAAGTATATTTTCCAACATATATAGTTTGTGAATTTTTTCTATTACTAAGATTGGTGTATAGTGCTCGTTCATATAGTCCTTTGTGACTCTGGTCCATTTCTGCCCAAATCCAATGAAATACATTTTGATGACAAAACCCACTTTTAGCAAAAATATATAGATATATTTATTCTATCGATAATTACCTCGTTTTCGAGGTTTCCAAATGATCATGGTCGAAAAATTTCTGATGGTACTATTTTCTTATTGGTTGAATTTGGGCATAGGATATGATATATGAAAATTGTTCAGAATTTTCCGCAGAATACATAAATCAAATAAAAAAATTGGGTTGCGATTTGAAATGAGAAAGTTGGAGTACGTCCAGAATTTCTGAAACACCCTGTATATGTCGAAACCTTGTTGTGACAAAATCCTCTTTGAACCATTAACCTTTCAATTGAAACATTTTTTTTGAAATATTTTTGTTTGTCATTCGAGTTTTCATCAATCAAGCTGAGAAAAAGGTTTGGCATCTATCATCCTTGACAAACTGCAATTTATAGTGAAAATTACCTCAATCATACAAAATCGAAGGCTCACTGGTCCAGTTTCAAGGAGCAAAAACAAATCTCTAAGAGTTTCTCTGATGTGATTCATCAACATTTCACTCTTGAAAATTTGACGTTCTCTGTTCATAATATAGGGTGATTCATTAAGACCTTTTTTTTCAATTGTTGATTAAAAACATAAAATGGAATTGGATGGCGGAATCTTTATCATGACCTGAAAGAACAACCATTGACATTTAATTTTTGACAATAATTTCACTTGAATAATGGTCGGGACTACGCCGAAGGTCTAGGAAAGTACAATTTTGAATCACTCTCTCCAGCATTGTGAACGGTATTTGCCCAATACGCGAGTGATATTGGCTTTGACTTCCTGAACCGGAACTAGCTTGGACTTTTCTGTTTGGTGTTATGTGATGTCAAAAGTCTTCCTCTCCGTCCGTCCAGCTACGACTCACAATTTGCAAGCCATAATAATGACTCGCCTGATCGGGCATATCGTTCGCAATACTTGAAAGAGTGATCCAAAAATTGACCTAACGAATAAACCACTTGGGGCATAGACACGGCAAGCATTCAATCGAATCATTTTCAAAAATTAAATGCCAAAGATTGTTTTTCCAGGTCATGATAAAGATGCCGCGAATCCATTTTATTTGTTTTATTAACAGTTTAAAACAAAAGGTACCTTCACTTATAGCTTTCTGATGACGAGCAAAACCAACTCAAAACAAGATTTATGATAAGACCAAACATACTCTAACTAGAACTATGAAAATCGATCACAGCATTATTAGATGCACGTCAAGCCCCTGACGCATCCACCATTTTTACATAAATGGTTCGTCTTCCTATCACGAGCGGCGCACTGATTTGGGACCCTTCAGTAGCATTACAGATGATGTTCTGAAGGAGAATGTTTTGTGAGCATATCAATCGACATTTCGTAACAAGTTTCAATACGTTAATTGTCCAGCCATTTCTAGGAAAATTTGGCCTCACGAAGATTCCAAGTATCGGGGTCACAGAAGTGTCCGAGGATCAACGGCGCCGGTTCTAACGACTAGACGTGGTTAAGGCCATCTCACCTGGTGAGCCTCTTCCTATTACTGCTTGGTAGACTGAGTCTCGCATTCAGTATGCGCCGATTCCTCTGATCCTCCTCCTCCTTCAAAGGTGGAGGTTCAGAGGAAGGCTGTCCACTCCTTTTCTTCAAAGAAGAGGGGGCATAAGGCTGCCCCCTCACCTTCTTCAAAGGTGGAGGAGAAGCCTACTTCAAAGACGAGGTGGACGGAACAGACCAAGAGAAACTCACCTGTCCCTTTACCTTCTCCAAAGGAGAAGGTACTGGTGATCGCGAGGCGTCCGGACTCCCCAAAGTGTAAGACGTCCAAACGTCGGCCTTGGGAAGGACGTGTTTCACCCCTTGCCGGCTGATACGACTAAGACAAAGGTATCGGGTTCAAAGAACCATGTTTCAGAGACCCATACCCCCAGCAGAGAAGGCACCGGTGCCCACGGTACCGACCTTCGACGAAGAACTTTCGGGACAAGTCCCGCTCGTTCCCCCACCCGCAACCGCCACGGACTCTTCCAAGAGGGCTGCCTCTTTCTATTTAGAGGGAACTCCTTTGTGAAGTGAGCTGCGCGCAAAGCTCCAAGCATATCTTATACACAGGCTTCCGTTGTGAGGGACGACGTGAGGATCATTCCAGCTTCACTGGATGATGACAAAGACATCCAGGCCGTTCTGGATGAGATGACAGCTGATTACCACACCTTCTCTCGACCAATGTAGCGTTCATTGCAGGTAGTCATTCGCGGACTACCTGCCAACGCAGACCTGGAAACTGTCAGGTCAGAGCTCACCACCCGTTTGGCAACGATCCCGTGCCACTCCGCATGACTAGCCGGAAAACCAGGCAAGTCATGCCCCTAGCGCTGGTGAAAATCGACACTAGGGAGAACTTTGAGATCAAGGAGCTGCTCGGCGTCGATGTTAAGGTGGAACCCAAAAAGAAGTCACCGGAACCACAGCAGTGTTTCCGGTGCCTGCGATGGGGTCATGCCCAAAGCAGGGATCACCAGGCACATTGCTGCGTCAAGTGTGCTGATGCACACAGCAGCAGAGACTGCGCTTTCCAGAAAATCGCTAGTGGTCAACGCAATGCAAGATGCGTGGTTTGCGGGGGGTGAGGCCACCCCGCAAGCTGTCGTGGCTGCCCATCGTACCAGAACGAACCTCAAAAAAGGGAAAGAGAAGACAAAAGCAAACGCTTTTTTGGTCAAAGAGAGCCCAGGCTATGTTTAAGTCTTGCGTCAACGCAGAAGTCAAGGAAAGAGTGCAAGCCTTCCAGGCTGCACAAAAAGTCAACTAGACAGCGACCTAGAGTTCACCGCAGCGAGAGCGGAGGTGGGACAAACACGTCGCAACCGTGTATTCACCTCTGGTAGTGGCTCCGGATTTTTACCCTTTTTTATTTTCTCTTTTTCGTTACCACCAGTGCGGAGACACACGGGTAGGACAAGTTCTGCCGCGATCCTACCCTGTGACCAAGAGGCCTTCGGAAGATAACCTGGTACCAAAGAGACTTGAGTGAGAGATTGGGACTCTAAAGAGCTTATCCCTGACGTCCTTACGCGACAAAGAGGTTTAGTGGGTAAAACCCCACACCACGGCCAGGATAGAGAGGGAAGGAAATCACTACTACTATGCTGTTAATCTAAAATGGCGAATTTGTTGAATTCACAATTCAATGAATGTCATTATCATTTTCCCGATTGTCATGGTTATTTGCAAATCTATCATAAATGGGTTTATGTGTGACATCCTTCAAATGTCTGGTATCAGTGTGATGTTAAGTAATAGATGAATTCTCTGTTCTAAAATGATGAAATCGGTCAGACGATTCGAAAAGTCGGAAGCAGCACGTAATCATAAAGGACAGTCAAAGATAACATTCAAGTGGGTCTTATAACTGACTCATAGTCACTTGAACGAAAAGCTGAACTGCGCCTGAACCGTTAAGAATATCGCAATGAGCAAAATGAATTTGAATACAGGATGCCCCAGTGCTGTTTGTGAAATTGCAACAACATAGTTTTTTAAGATGTCAACCCCTGTTTATCTTGAGAAATTTGGATTTGCACCTTTTCTAGCATCTCAAATCCGTTTAGTTTTGCCTCATGAACGTGACTGAGTAACAAAATACAGGGGTCGCTATTTAAACAAATCAAGTTTTGGTGCTTTGAAGTTCACCAACATTGAAGTATCACAGCAAAGTGATACCTTAATGCAAGTCGACGGCATTGCCACCAAAAGATACCTAAGGCAGTTGCATCAATACACGGGGCTGTATTTGTTATGGCATCTGTGCATCAGACGACAATATGGCTTCATCGAATCTGCTAACAGGATGTTTACCCTGATCAGTTGCGTATCAGTCAGATATTTATATATTTTTGATGCCCTGCTTCTTTTAAAGTGAGCTACAGATGAAAATGTATAACGTACCTGGAGCCGGATTCCGTGTACTGTGGAATTCAACATGTTGAATACCACTGTTGATTTCAACATGTGGAAGCAAGCCGTGACAAAAACGTTATTCCGTGCACGTCTTGTTAGCAGTTCTGCAGTGTTCGTGTTTTGTCAAGACGTGTTTCAAAATCTTAGTGACTGCTTCATTTTTCCCTAAACATTTTTGGGAAAATGTGAGTTCCAATTTTAAAGAACTGCCGACACATACCTAAGCATTTACCAAGCGATTTATCTGCCGAGTTTTGCCGCGAATTACTGATTTTGGGTTGGCATCTCAATGATATTTTGTTGATTTAGTCCTTATTTTGTATTACTCTTTGTAAAATTCAAGTCAAGTTATAACATATCGTATTTTTGACAAAACGTGGATATGAGATCTGTGAGCTACATGTTCATATTAAACCGATCCGTTCAAGTTGATGTTCTTTAGATTTTTTTTTGCTCATGATGCATTTTCATCATTCTATCTTGCTTTTCTAAGGCTCTATTGAATCTACTTTGCAATAAGATGGTTGCTTCCTGGCAATACCGAAAAACACCTCCACAATGAAACTGAAACTCACAAAACGTAAACAAATAATGAAAAATTTTGACAAATAATGACAAATTGACAAATTCAGCTGATAGAAGTCGTGTGGAAAATACGAAACAACACGTCCTTACGTATTGAGTTAAGACAAGGGGATTAGTATGTTTAGTCGTGTTGACAGAAGTGCACAGAATACAATATAAGCAGAGCGACGTGTTGCTATGGAATTCCACAGTACACGGAATACGAGTCCTGGTGACATCAGATGCCACACTATGTTACACTAACTGATGTTATGGTCCCAGAGCTCCCAAAAAAATAAAGCACGGGAGAAAATATTATGGTAAGCAGGGTGTTTCCTAACCACATTGACAAAATTTGAGGGGTGATTACTAAGGACATTTAAAGAAAAACCTTAACTTCGATTCTCGTGAACAATTCAACATCTAATAATTACATTAAAAAAAATCTTTGTTTTAGTAAACTTTTTATTTGCGAAACATCGAACAAAATAGGTTATATTAATATTTTCTATTATTCGAACCCAAACTAACCTCTTGTCGCGGCTATAATAGTATTTTGAGTGAACCTCAACATCAGTACAATACTGGGTATTTCATTCTTGTTTTCTTGGTAGAATTTTGTTTTTAAAATCAAATTTGAAAAATGACAGCTTTTATCGTCCTCGTCCTCTTGACTTTTATTTTCAAGCTCTTGTTCCGTCAATTTTATCATTGGTGTTTATTCAAGTTTCTTGAAAATCTGTCATCCGGTATACAATTTGCCTCGCGATGACCCTCGTCCATTAGAATATCTCGGGAAATGAAGCGATTGGAATTCTGAAAATTTGTATGGTAAAATATTCAAGGATGCTCTCTCCAAATGAGATAATAGCTTTATTGCGGGACTTCCGGTTATACCGGAAGTAAGTGTCAACTCGCTTGTTATAAGCGGCCTACAGACGGTGAAACATGTTGCGATGCAGGCATCGACTCTTTGGTTTTATGATGCTAACATCTATGTGAGTAGTACTGATTCATGGACTCTGCATCAGTTGCGACTTGCGGCGATGCGGAGTCTAGAATCCCGTTTTGGTTGGTGAGCCACGATGCCGAGTCGTTGATACTGATGCAGGTTTCAGCGTCTATAGATTTGCATCAATGCAAAGACGATCATATTTGACAAGTTATGACGACATAATCACGGTTCTGATAATTATAATGATTATATTTTTGTTATTATGGAAGGAGAGCGTTTATTTTGGGATGAGTTTATCTTTTGGACCATTTTCTTTTTGACTTCCTGTTTCTTTTATGGAATATTAAGAGTGCTCCAAGTAATGATAATAAAACTGGTGTAGGCAAAACGTACTTCATTACACGTCATGAAAAAATCACGCACGTTTTTATCATTATACTTAATTAATTATTTAATATTGAGAAAAATATTCAAAGAATCAATCGACTGTGCTCATCGGTTGTACTAGCTAGTAGAGTCAATGTGTGTAGGCGCTCATGCAACTGATGCAAGTTTCATGAAACCTTGGAGTCGATTTACGCATCGCAACATGTTTCAGAGTGTGTGGGCCACTTTATATAATACTATTTAATTTTTTGAATCTAGACAGATTTGACTCATCATGTATCATGATACGTAACTACATGTTGAACGCATGTTAAAAATTAATCATTCCTTTTTTTTAACTTACAAAATTCAGTCTAAATAATAATAAATTGTTAGATGAGTGCACCAAAGAGGTTTTAATTTGCTTTCCGTCACCGATACAATCTGCAACACTACGAGCTGCAACTTCGGAAACCACAATTGATAAAGTGGTGAGTTACCTACAACTCTTTTATGATCTTTTATGGTAGAGATCTACGATATTTCGATGACTATATTGATGATGGTGGAAAAATATGATAAAGAATTAAATCGACAAAACTGTCAAAATTCAATATTTCCAAATTACACCACCTAATTTTATAAGTTCACGTATAGCATTAAAAGTAAGTTCGTATTACATTGTATATTTGAAAAACAAAACAAAAAATGAGAAAATTTGGGAAGGATACAAGCTCACCATAATTTTCAATGCTTTGAATAACACAACACGATGAAAATTGGAAAGATAAACACATGGAATTTGGCTCTACCTATCTCACATGAGTATGCATTGTTTGACGTATTGAATAGTCATTTTCTGTCATTTGGTGAATTGATACCATGATACTAAAACAAACAAGATATGATCGATTGCTGGACGAAATCACAACCAAGCCGCGCATGTCGTCACTGCGAGCCCGATGTGAGGTAAGATGTAAAACATCCATAACGTTACCCAGTTACCATTTGCTGGTCAAAATTTGAACTGGCCCACGCGTGACGTCCCCGCGTGACATTGATTGTATAGGTTTGAGGTAGGTCACGTGATGTCAACTAAGGGGAATGTGCAAGAGTTATTGTATTATGGCGTGAGTTTATCTTGTTTTTTTTAGTATCATGGTAACCCAGTTACCTAGGTAACCTATGAATTTTGAGGTTCAGGCTCACAATGACTTCAGCGAAACCTGCGCGTGATCATATCTTGTTCGTTTTAGTATTATGAATTGATACCTAATGCGCATTCGAGGGAGGGAGTGTTCATCTACAAAAATATATGAGCCCGGAAGCTTCAGTCATAATCTCATTTTTGTCTTTCGTCTATTCACCCCCAAAAGCCTGAAAAAAAAGTACAATGGTTCTGTCTTGAAAAAATACGAATCCCTTAACTAACATTCATCCCCTTTTTCACGCCCTTGGGGCTCACCCCCCTGAAAGTTGACCTATTTTTATTAAAGAAACGGCCATATGTAGTGAAATGCACACACACGATGCCATAGTAAATGCGAGACACACAATAAACACTGGCAGTCTTAACTTGATATCTAACATAAAAGTTGCTCTGTGGTATATTTATTGGAAAATTTCAGAAACTAAACGGATTTGAGATGCCGGAAAAGGTGCCAGTTCAAATATTTAAAGATAAACAGAGGTTGCCATTCAAAAAAACCATGTTGATGCCTGCTGTGCAAAAATTATAAACCTACTGCACTAGAGCACCCTGTATTCAAATACATTTTGCCCATTTCGATATCTTGAATGGTTTAAGCGCAAATTCATCCTTTCTGTTTGGATGACCAACCCTGTATAAAGTGGACTTTAGATCGTTAGACAACTTTTTGCGCGGACACAAAATTCTAATTCAGTGCCGTACACGCTAGACCACCGCGACCGCGCTAAATACTGGGTGTTCAATTTGAAAAATAATCACATTCAATCCATTCCATTCGCGAATATTTGAAGGTTTTTTTTGGCGCATCCCGTAGAATTTTTAGAAAAGTTGTAAAAGTCTTTAAAAACTCTGATAATTGGGGGAATTGCTTCCAATTTTGCACGTTCAAGTTCCTGAATGTTACTAAGAAATCTTAAGTAAAATAATCAATCACATTTGTCATTTTTCAAATACAATAACAAATACTAGAGAAAGTATCATTATTATACACATGTAAGCTATTCAGAATTTCATACAGCATTTGAAGATAAAATAATTCACAGAGTGCTCTATTTGAAAAAAGAAACTTACCAGAAAAAAATAATGGATTCGACAATCACCAAAATAATTTAAAAAGTTGGATTTGGAAGACCTTTTCTTGAAATACTTGTAAAAGAGCACCTATGTGAATCACCATGTATATAACGATCTTTGTAGCCCCAGGTGTCCTAGCTGAAAGTATCCCCGCCAAATAACAGCCCTTCAAGAAAATAAAATAGAAGACACTTGGACCTGTCGATTTTTCTTTTGAGGGAGAAACATTCTGCGCGATTTCACAACTTCACCCCCTTTCACCGTTGTGAAATTCAGCCCCAAACTGTTACATAGAAGGAAACGGTCGAGTCATACCTTATTTTGAGTTTATTTATCATAACCGCTGAGTGTGAAGGCTTTAGTGACTATTTAACTTTCTTTTCTCATTTTTTTTTCACGTTTTTCATTTGAATAAATCGAGTGCAACAGTTAGATAAATTTTATTGGATATGATAATCGACAAAACATGTACAGAATCAGCTATCACTCAATTTTTTTGTCAAGGGATTTTTTTCCACTTTTTTGAGATGTGTATACTTTTAGCTGGGACATCCTGTGTGATGGAAATCTATACTATTGGCGACTATTCCAAAAAACGAAAAGAGCAGTGGTAATGGTGCATTTTCAACTAAACATGTTGTACTCATCAGAATGGATTGGTGATGATGTACGATGGATCAACATAAACCGTGTTCTTGAAGTAAATCATGATGTCGCCAAACAGTATAATATGTAAAATGAGAATATTCCAAAACAGTCATCAAATTTGATGATGTTGGAACAAGAGAGATCGGATATGAGTTTGTCAATGCAGGAGCACACAATTCGAAAAATTCTGACCGCTGATATGTAAATATTGAATTTCAGTTTTATATCTCGAAACACATCGCACATTCGATAAACAGGAGTCTTACGGTAACAGTCTTCTAGAATATCTGAGGAAATAAAGCGATTCAAATTCTGAAAATATGTATGTTTAGGTTTACAAGGATGCTTCCTTTTAAATAAAATAATAGCTACGTTGCGCGACTTGTTTTAAATGAAACACCCTAAATATTATTATATTTCTGGATTCTACGTGAAATTCTAGACAGATTTGATGTATTATGTCCTATACCCAAGTGAACGAGTTCTTGAAATATTTGAGTTTTTTTGTCAAGATTGAAGTTTGTAGGCTCCAATTCGAATGTTAATCTTACCTATATCATCTAATTTGTGTTGAATTCCTTGTTGAAAGAGACTTTCTTTGAAAGATTTTTCAATTTTTTTTAATAACTATCAATAAAGGGTGATCGAAAAGATGAGATCAAAAATTAAATCGAAAAAATTTGCCAAAAATTTTTTCAAATGAAAATCACCAAATTTTATCATTCCATCTTATGTAGCTTTGAAAATAAAGGTAAGTTTGTATAACATTGTCTATTCCAAAAATAAAAAAGAAAAAAAAACAGTTTTCTTTTAGTTTTTGGTATGGACAATGTTATGCAAACTTCATTTTCAGTGCTTCATATCCAACACCTCATTGGTCAAATCACGTGAGCCACAAAAAGTAAATTTTTCAAGGGGACGAGAAAACCTTATTAATTTCAAATTATAAATTTCCTATGGATTAAACCGGATTATATGATGGGTTTTTATATCTTTATGCATTGTATGTGGGTTACGTCCTTTGAAGTACTCATGTATTTCTCATTTAGGGATCTAATTCTGGGATTAACCCGTTTTCAGCAATTCTGAGGGTTACGACTTTTGGCCTATGAGTTGTCGATATGATAAAAATAATGATAATTAATGATAACATTTGGTGGTTGTGATAGTATATTATGCAACGAGCGGGAAATGGTGGATATTACTCACGTGGATGAAGTTTGCGGGTGTCGTAATCATCTGAGTAAGTTATATCCATTTTCCGCTAGTAGAATACTATACTTTTTTTAAGATTATTCAATAATTGAAGCGAAGTTTGAAATATTCAATTTCATTTGGACGGCACTTTTTGACAACTAGTTTACTTGAAGTGGGGTGAGGTTGTCAACACAATTCGAGAATGACTATAAAACAAGTATGGATGGTCAAATGAGCTGTTTCATAATGATGTATTTGAAGTTTGACATTTTGTCGAATGTTCTGATTGGCTCTAAAACGGTGGAGTAATGACATTAGATCATTTCATTGGTTAAAAACGATTGAGTAATGAAAAAAAAGTCACTGGTATAAGTAACAAGTAACAAGTGGATGAATAATACATCTATTATTGAATAGTCATAGAAAAAAAAAAAAAGATTTTTGGCAATTTTCACGATTTTATTTTTGATCTTATTTTTCGACCTGTATCAATAGTTATCAAAATATTGTGAAAAAATCTTTCACAGTAGGTCTCTTTCAACACGGAATCCAACACAAATTAATCAATGAAGGTTAAGTTTAGACTTAAATTGAAATTTACAATCGTCATTTTTGACAAAAAAAAACTCAAATATTTCAAGAACTCGTGTACTTAGTTTAAGGATACGATACATCAAATCTGCCTAGAATTTTACGTAGAATACAAAATTTTTATAATATATTGGGTGTTGCATTTGAATCAATTGTGTTAACACCTACTTCCGGTATTGCCGGAAGTAGGTGTCATTAGTATTTCATTTGGAGAGAGCATGCTTGTTATCATCACCATACACATTTTCAGAAATCCAAACGCTTCATTTTCCAAGATATCCTAATGGATAGTCACCGTTAGACACCCTGCATAGAAGCAAAAAATGTCAGTGATCATCAGGATGATGGGAATAAGTCCAATAATAAGGCTTTTTCAAAAAAAGAGTTGTTCATCATTAACAGCTGTTGAAATTTTCACAAAACCACTTAAGCAAACTGGAAAAATGCTTTCTTTCCAAATATCAGCAGATAAGTATCAGTCATCATGATAAATGAAAGAGGTTTTTCTATTTAATAATGGGATTATAGTTAATGGAAGAATCCTGCAATTAACAAAATATACAATATACGATATAGAAGTAACAATACATCATTATAATATATAATATTTGGATCCTTTCTGCAAATATAAAAGAATGTCAAATGGGTAAAATTAATCACCTATCCTTTTGTTCGGGTTTTAGTCACGGTATTGTTTCAATGCCGCGTCCGGCTAGACTTTACATACTTCAGCAATAATGCTAATACCATGCCAAAAACTACAATATATGCGCAAAATACAAAACAAAATAGAAAAGCTTGAACGATCATGTTTCGAAGTTATTGAGTGAAGTAAATTCGACTTCATAATTGAATAATATGATTTACCATATCACGATCA
Source organism: Orchestes rusci (assembly GCA_958502075.1). NCBI lineage: Eukaryota > Metazoa > Arthropoda > Insecta > Coleoptera > Curculionidae > Orchestes > Orchestes rusci. The sequence goes on from OY293309.1 coordinate 21,677,736, forward strand.
AAATAAACCAATACCCACAATGAAGATAGAAGCCACTCAATCGGAAATCATGGAAGGAAACTTGGAAGACCATTTTAACTTTCTCTAGAAAGAAATGATTATCACTTGGCTTTGTTATAGTGAAAAAAAAAGTATTTCCACGAAAACAATCCAATTTGGAAGTAAATTTATCTCTGTGCTCAAATTGCTGCCACAACACAGCTGCTATAAAATATTAATAAAATTATCAGCACAATTCATCTTAATTTGGTGTGTACTATAATAAAATTGCCTTTTATAGTGAAAAAGAAAAAATTAAAATTCAAGCATCTCTTATTTTAAATTTTCAACTTTGAAAAATATTAAGACCTACTTTCTTGAATTTCAAAAATTCATTTTGTGGCTCATCATCATCAGAATCGCGATATTGGCATTTACAAAATTCTCGAAATTCACACCCTGCACACCTCATCATTGTCAGTTTTTTGAAAAATTATGGAAAACACACGTTGACTAATATAATATTTATTAGATAAGCCTTTGGTTTATAACCTCGCAGAAGTTGGAGATTTGTTGTTGATCAGCAACTCACCTAGTTTGAGCAAAATTGATCAAATCGCCATCTTTGGACCTTCAAAAAATTATTATAGATGAGCCTTGGGCTATGAAGCTGAGAGTCCCTTCGTTATTTTCTCTCATAGTTCCTGCTTTGCTGATATCGATTTTCTGGAACAAAGTAGAGAAAAAACTCTTTTTTTTATCGTGAGACGTTTCGTAAATCCTCTCACTTAACAATTCTATGATCAAAACTGAATTCAATCACCACACAAAAGTAATTATTGCTTTGAGTGAATGAACGTTTTTTTTTTAAAGTAGTTGATAAGAAGCTTAGTTCTTTTTCCATGTTATGTATTAAATAGTAGGATGATGTGATTTACACTGAAAACAATATTGGTCATATTGATGAACGTTGATCATTAACTTTATTTTATTGTTTCAATGATTCATTTGATTGAGTCAATGAAAAAATAATCATAGACTAAAGCAGTCAGTCATTATTTTTTTGAATAGTACGTGTTCCTTAAAGTGATGAAAGCTGTATACGTTGAATTGGTGTGAAGTATTCCTTATCATATCGAAATCTGTTTTGTCACATTGATGAATTTTTAGATTTTTGATTCAATGAAAGGCATGCATAGGCTAAATGTGAAAGTTTCGTTTTATTACTGTATCCGTTCATCACTACAATGAATAGGATTTAAGGAATAAGAATGTTCATTGTACCGACGAAAAGTGTACAATACAATCTGATTTGTATTTTATCAGCCTAGTAAAACCTATTCATCACATTGATGAAAATGATTCTTTCATGCAAACACTGTGGGGTGAATAAGAGTTTTACAATTTTTTTTATCGATGATACTTATGGAAAAATCCTATCAACGGAATCATGTTCATGCATCATATAATATTATGTTGATCTATGAGATGGTTACCTTTGTTAAGAAGGAAAATAATAATTGCAAAAACATAACATATAACTACTTGAACAATAGCACCATACACAACCAACACTTCAATTTCAGTAAACGTGACAATTTGTGGGATAGACAAAAAGCACTTTCCTGAATCCATCAAAAAACCTGACAATATGAAATATTTTTGAATTTGTACTAATTAATTTCTGTTCTGCAATACGAAGAAAGCAGACTGGCCTTCGAAACGTTTGGAATTAAAGAGGTTTTTTCATTTTCTAATAGCTTCTTTTTTAGGTAAAAAATACAGTGGATAGGTACATTCAGAGGAGCCACTGGTTTGGTTAGCTTTCAGGGTAATCAGTAACTTATTGATTTATGCCTGGTTTATACAACACATTCATAACCATAAGCATAACTTTAGTCATGAGCACAAAAGTTGAATGTACGATTTCTCAAGAACGTGTTCATACAAACATAACGATAAGCATAAGAATGAAAAAGTGAAGGATTTCATCTTTATGTCTAAAGTTATGCAAGAATGAGAACTGCGCAGGCATCATTTCTGGCAATCTATGGTAGTAGTCAAATATAGTCCTGTATTGATATAAGTATTGTCATGATTTTCTTTGGCGCCTGGCTTCTCGATAGTGGTGTATGTTCTGTTTTGGTTTCTGAACTGTTTACTGTTTTGTGCATTTTTGTGAATATTTCAATATTTCCTAAGGTCAGTTTCAATGTTATGATGTTTAGTATGAGTTTTGATATGGTTTTGATTGACAAGCAAGTTTTTAACGCTTATGCTTATGAAATTTTATAAACCTCCTTAAAGTAACGCATATATTTACGACTGTGCTTATGACTAAAGTTATGCTTATGCTTATGTATTTGTTGTATAAACCAGGCTTTGATCTTAAATTTTTTGATGAGTGATTTCTTATTTAGATTTGCGTCAATCCAAATCTCTCACCAACAAAAAAGGCATATTCTGGATTTCGACTTTCATTAAATATATTTAAACATCTCAAGTGAGTGCTAGTCCTTTTACCGTTATGTACTTACTAATACTGTGTACAATAGTTTGTTTTAGTGTGTGTTGAATTGTGTAAGATTGATGATTTCATTATTATTTGCTAGTTTGATCATAGACCGGCGGCCAGCGACAGATTTTTGGACTTGTTTCCTATCAGTAAGAGTCTCAAGTCTGGTGATGAAAGCGACGTTACAAACTACCGTGGCGTATCAATTTTATCTACAATACCAAAAGTGATGGAGTCCATAATCACAGACGAACTATTTGAAACGTTCAGGAGCTATATTATCGACCAGCAGCATGGATTCTTCCCAAAACGCTCACTGCAACCAACCTAACCATCTATAAAATTGTCCTGATATCGCAATGGTACAAGGCCATCAGGTGATATCAATCTATACAGATTTATCCAAGGCGTTTGACGCGGTTTGCCACAAGCTAAAAAACTAAATTAAATTGGTGTTTCAGGAACATATCTGGAATGTTTAATGTCATATCTGACCAAACGGCGACAAGAAGTCCAAATAGGTGGTTTTGTCTCTCAAGAGGTTCATGTAACTTCTGGAGTACCTCAAGGCTCACACATGGGACCTGTTCTTTTCTTGCTGCTCGTCAATGATGTTGGTTCCTCTTTCATGCACCCCGTTTTTCACTGTATGCGGATGATCTGAAGTTTTATTCAACTGTCCACAACAACGACGACTCCCAGGACCTGCAGTTGGATTTGGATGCCTTTGCCACCTGGTGCTCAGACTATCTGCTAAAGATCAACATACCCAAGTGCAAAACCTTCTGCTCCACAAGATCCAAGAGACCGTTTATGTCCACCTATGCAATTGATGGCAGGACGATACAAGTCATTGAAACCATTGATGATTAGGGCGTCACTTTTCACAGGAGGTTAAATTTCATAAGTCTCATTGAGAACATCGTTATCAAGGCCTTCAGGATGCTTGGCTTCATCAAGAGAACCATCAAGGAATGAGAGACACAAGAGCCATAACATGCCTTTTCTATTCTCTGACAGGATGGTCAGAAACTAAAATGAACTGTACTCCAGCTGTGATATATTCCAACTATCCAAAACACAAATCAAACACCACATAAATAGACTGTGTCTCATTTGAATTTATAGCTGTCTTTTATACTTATTCGTCTGTTCAATTTTATATTTTATACTTTTTATACTCTAAGATAGCACCATTTAGAACAATTATTGTTCTGCAGTGTGTTGTAGGACAATAAATAAATAAATAAAAGAAAATTCTCATTGAATTTCGTGATTTTTTTTTTTGATGAATTACCTTTTTTTTTGAAATAATTGCCCTTCTCAATCAGTATGCCGCTTATGAAGATGATGCACTAGCGGTTTTTGTGTTTTTATCATATTTTCGTACGTTGCCATTCTCGGACTTTATCAAACCGTATGCATTACGTTATACCATAGAAATATATATCAATGGAATGAAAAACAAAGAAGCATACTGATTGAGTACACGGAAGCTTCATTAATCCTGTTGCAACTTATCTTACGTATGCATTTACTTGTGACTGCCCTGATCGTTATGCCAATTTTATGTGAAGCATACACTATCATGAATTGGATGGAAACTAAATGGCATACTGATTAAAATCACCGAATCTTGTTCAATAAGTCTACTGGATGATTCAAATGTGGGGTACACTTGGTCATGCGCAGGCGGTATGCCATTTTTTCTGTGCCGGTTCTATAACTTTATGATGACAACCTGCTTTGAAACGCGGATAGATTGATTTTCAAAATGCAAGAACATCTGGCCGTGATCAACCGTTGAACTCATGCCAATGGTATGCCATCACTGCTTTATGTCGTGTTTCACCTCAATTCTATTATGTATTGATTGCAGCCTGAGTAAGATCGTTGATCACTCTTGATATGTGAAGAACCCGGAATGACTTTTCACTTTATCATTTTTAGATAACAGAATATGTATATCAAAAAAAAATTGTCGACCAAGTCAAATTTGGGACAGCACAATTCAAAATAGTAATCCACGTGTCTAAGCATATTTCCAAAAAAAAAATGTATTTGTCTCACTAAATTTATTCCAAGTTAGAGACTCACCCCGTATATTGACCAGAGTCAACTGTCTTCGTCTCCATAAAATGAAAAGAGCTGACAATTAAGACTAAGCTACTTTGTTACACACAATTTTTTGACAGCTCAAATACTAAACCAGTTAGAGCGAATCAAATGACAAAATTCCGATGGCAACAGGGGTGGTTTTAGTTTTTTTTTGCCCAATGAAAATAATTATAATTATTATTTCATTATTCATTGGGCAAAATTCTATAAAAATCCTATTTTTCTACTTGTTGTTGGTTGTTATGCCCCCACCATTCCAGAAACTTGAAAATATTTTCCAGGTATTTGTCTTGACCATCTTAGTTACAATTTTTTTTGCCGGAAGCCTCTACGATGTATAGTTTCGGGAATACGGCCGCTCGCTATCCTTAACTGATCATCCTGTACAGAGTGTTTCAGAAAAAATGGGAGCCATCATACCGTTTCACCAAGACGAATAGGCCCAGAGCCTTCAACTCTGCGTTTTTCTTCAAGATTGATGATGCAAAAATGAGGCGTTTGCAAACAATTCTTTGTGAATACTCTTGATATCTCGGACCGAACTGTACGAACAGTCAAGCGGAAATCAGAATCCAATGAATTTCTAGAAGGGGACTAGAGAGGAAAACATAGTGACCGATCAAAAACTTTTAGCAGACTAAGAAAAGTTACAGTCAAATAAGTCATTAAGAAAATTTCACGGATCGAAAGTCATCACCTCAGGGCTCGAAACCACCAAAGAATATTGCCAAAGTTTGTCACAGATTTTCAAAGATTATGAGGCGAAATAGAAAGCAAATGGAGCAAATCCGGTTTTTGAATCTTTATTCAACCGGATTTTCAATACCAAATTTAATATCGCACTATTCTTGCCAAAGCAGGATCAGTGCATGTGCGAATCGATAAAAAAATTTGCAACCATTACTCATTGGAATAAACCTTTTAGAAAAAGAGCTAAGCAGGATTTTGTAACAAATTGATAGAATGAAAGCCGAGGAGAGTCCAAACAATATCGTATGCACTTTCGCCTTACGCTGAGCTCTTGTGTATTCAAATATTTATGTCTGCTTTCGAAAAACTTATCGGCTCAGGATATTGTGAAAGTAGTATTTTATCTCGACAATTGCACTGGGGCCGTATTCCCGTTCTCCAAAAACGCAAAGCATTTCGAGTCGCTTAGCGAATATGACGTCCTTTGCACTTGTCACTTTTAAAATTGTATTCCCGTTCGTTTAACGCTCACCGTTCGTCAGATGCGGTGGCAGTTCTGAAAACACCTTCCAATTGGTTGCTGTTTTTGATATTCGCTTGACGTTTTGCGTCGTGTTTACATGTTAGTATTGACAACAAATTTGGAAAAAGGTTTTAAAGTGTGATTTTGAGTATTTATGTTTATATTAGAATAAATTAGTGATTGCATCACAGTTTATCGGTGGTAATTCAATTAGAAATAATGACAATGTGGTGAGGCAACGATTTGAGGTTGATGATTTATTTGAAATTTTCATTATTTTTAGTCTTTTGTTGCTCCAGGAATCAGGTTCAACTTGATTTCAAGCTCTTAGTTTCCGTGAATCCACAATGTATGCTTTTGCGTAACGTGCTCCGGGTGTTCGCCCACAAACTCGACCAAAAGATTTTTTTGAATACCTGATAGCTGTTTTTTGAACATATCAAGTTGACTTGTCCCTTAAAATTTAAATAATCGGAAGAATGACTAATATTAGGCAGACACTCATGTGGAGACACTCAAATTTCATGATAGTTTGGGTCAGCTCCTGCCTGGTTCCCATTCAATTTCATTCCTAAGTGGAACTGTCAAATTTCCGCTTGGCAAACGGGAATCATATGGTATCATCCACCATTTACATTGAATTTTCCGTGACCAAGACTTTGAACAAAATAACAATGTAGATGGTAGCATATCATCCCCGTTTGCAAAGCGGAAATTTGAGGACTCTAATTTGAAAACAATTGGATGTAAACCTTACATCAGACCAGGGTGTCACTGTCACTAGTGTCATTCAACTACGTCCTTCGTCTCAAATGCCCGAAAAATGCATCGTTGCCACTGTCTGCTAAGCGCTCTCAGTAGAAACGATACGCACAGCAACGCGCCCAGCAAACAATTCTCAATCGGCTGTCTGTCGACCGAGCGCCTCTATGCCACCACAATATCGTCTTTCCATCAATGGCATCCTGCGCTGGCCAGATTCGTATGTGCACCCGCGGCCTTTAGTCTTTAGCATGATACTTTGCCGGACATAACCGGCGAGGCCCATTTTCGGCCGCTTGACGGCAAGATACCGACAACTTCTCCTTGCCTACTTTTTACCGTATCAGTTTATTAGCTGCCCGACGACATCTTTCCGTTGACGTTTACATGGACCAGCATTAATGGCAAGACATCGTTGTTGATCGTTTTATAATGACCTCCCCTTTTTCTTTTTTGTTTCACCTTGTAGAAGAAAATGTTATATACAAAAGTTTTAGGGCTCAGTGTAAACTATTCGCAGCATGAACTTTCGTACTTACAAGGGGTTGGAGAAACGAGAATATATGCCTCAAATTGCGCTCTAAAATAACTGTATTAACCATTTTATTCTTTAGGGTCAAACCAAAATGATCAAAGAGATGGATTATTATTACAAGCGATCACCCTGTACATTTTCATTAGATATATCCGTTTGCCAAGGTGAATTAATAAACAAAGATGCCAAAGATTTGATTAAGAATGATAAGCATATTGATTAAATACCAAATTTGTGAAGACCTGAGTCTGAATACTTTCAAGTTAAAAAGCCAATAGCATAATTCCTTGAGTCTCTTGTTTATCACGAATCACGTTATTGTGTCAAACCTGGTAGAATATTTAAAAAATCCTAAAATATTATACAAGATCTTTTCATTTTATTAAAAAAATAGTATGAAGAATATAAGTATATAGATCAAAAACTAGGTAGTTAATTCTGATGCGTCAGTGAAAAAGTAACATTAAGGACAACAGTTTTGAAAGAGTGAAAGTGGGTTTTATAACGAGCGTGTGTACCTATGCATTGAAATTTGACATTAAAAAAGACTGTCATGATGAAAAAATGAGTATATTATCTTCACTGGAAGAAAGTCATCAGGAGAAGTCTTTGAGTGATTCTTGTATTTTCGTAATGTTTATATGAATAAATACTTTTCCCTAATCACAGCTCACTTCAAGTTCAAATTAAAATTAACGCTCTCTGTACCACTTTCAGGAGCTAAAAACCCTAATAAATATTTAGTTAGAATAGTATAGTGATAACTAACATCACAGAAAATGTAAAATAAGCATTGGATTCTATATTGAAACTGATGATGTTAACTATAGAGCAAAATAAACATTTTGATTCATTATCAAAATGAACATCTCACTTTCTCGAAACACTTCAACGTGATCACATCGCACCACATTCATCACCGAACCGTAATAAGGTAGTTTTAGGTAACTTAGTAAAATCCTTCCACTTGCATCGTTGATGCTGGCTTTCCATTGTGGATGATCCAATATTTTGCAGGATAGTTGATGAAAGTCTTGTTTAAAAACCCCTTTTTGGAACCTGAAAAGAATCACTTGATATAAAAAAGATAACTACATTGTGGATGTTCTTCAGAATTGATCACTTGAAGTTTCCCAAGGACCATTATACTAAATAGGAATATCATTTCCACTATATTTACACAAAAACAAAATGTAACACCACAAATTATCACATCAAATTATTAATTTGCTTTTATTATTTAATGAACTCACCTTTTCAATAAAGAAGGTTCTGCAAATCATGGCCGCCAAACACCAAAGAGGAAATGATCGCCTGAGCCTGAAAATTCTCGAATGATGCTACACGGACTACGTAGTCTACACAACACAAACTACGTATAATCCACAATTTAAAAACACAAACCAAAATAAATGTATCGTTTCAAGTAAATGATTAATTTTCACTGGAAATGCGTTCAATGCAAAACGAAAACAATAACAAAGTGAACTGCTGTTAACTGTGAAAGAGGGCAGACGCAGACAGCCAGAGGCGGGGCTGACAAAGCAGCAAATTCAAAATATTTGAATTCATTTTAGTGCCAGCAGCTTGCAATATCTGTTAAGATTCGCGGATCTTACAACTTTCTCGTAGACTAAATGATCGGCGGAGATATTACTTGCCGTATTAGGCGAGTGGGAGTAATACCGATGCCAGCCGATGTATAAGACGATGCCAACAATCGGCCGATAGTTTGCAGATGGAAGATGTTTGCTGGGCGTCGAACGCTGGCTGCTTCTGCTTTGCTTACCGGGCGGCTGGCGTTTTGAAAACGTTTCATTTTCAGGCAGAGAACGGGAATACGGCTCCTGGGCAGAAAAAGAGTGGATACATGAGTGCGATGTTTTTATACGCAGTGCAGAAGCTACCCATCATCACAAAGATTATTCACAAACTTTTAATTTGTGGACACACACAAAATGAAGGGGACACGGCAAATTCCCTAATCGGAAAAACTGTCAAGAGATATTCTAGAACGAGTTCAATTTAAACCCTCTCTACATTTTCCGATACAATCAAACCCAAACCCAATAATCCCCATTTCGAGGTGATCGAAATGACCCATATTGATTTTTTTGACATGAAAAAGCTACATATCCCATAGGCCATTTTCATGATTTTTTTTATTTGATCATCAGAAAGAGCAGTCAAAAATAAGCTCGAATTTTTTCCCCGATTTTTTTTTCACGCAGCGGGAAAGGCACTAAAATTCACTTTGAACGTTGGGCCGAAGACGTCATCCGCCTAAATCCGTGATTGGCTAGTCATAGGCAATGTTGCCAAACAAATTTTCCCAAACCGGAGACTCGCGGCTGGATGAAACTCCCGTTCTCACAACAATGTTGCCATTTTTTAGTTTGTTGGGTTGGGATTGTTAAGGTGAGTGGAGGAGATTGTTTATTTTGATAAAGGTTTTGATTGTATCTTATCGGAATCCAGAATCATCATAAATAAAATAGCTTTGTTTCGTGATTTGATTTTGTTATTCATTAATCTTCAGGTGGATAATAATACAATAATAATTGTGCTGTGTGTCAAAATCAGAATACTTTTTCAATCAACAGTTTTTATGTAAAATTCTGCTTATCGTCACGACTGGCGTGAACAAAATGTTCTTGAATTAATATCGCGTATTGTTACATCGTGTCCCTATGAATGACATGCTTTCTATGCCTCTTGCTAAATATTTGTCATTTTTCAAGAAGGGCTATTCGCAAAGCAGACCAGGTTTCCTGATGTCTATTGCGAACATGTCTTCCTAGCAATCCTAGCATACCTATCCCATGTGTTTGATTTCCAATTTTCCATTAATAGAAGATTTGTACGGCCATGTAGTGATACCCCAGTCCACACCATGGTACATCTGCCTCCAAAGAGTGTTCGAGGTTAACAATTTGCCCAATAAGGAACATTGGGTAAATTGAAACAAGATGGAATTTCAGAACATTTTTCATGCAAGTCATTAAGAATGGTTTCATTTATTGTTGATAAAATATCGGTAAACTGTGGCATTTCCTTTGAACATCTGTATCTTTCCTGAACAAACCAGATATTGACACAGCCAAAAAACATTTCTTTGAGAAAATATCGCACTTCACGACACAATAAAATGGAGCTAAATTTTGCCGCTCCATTCTTATATAGGATGTTGAAAACTTAAGGGTAAAAAAGTAGCTTCTGTTCCCCCTTGTATAATGACCAAGCCATCATTATTTCACGGAAACCAAAATCAAGAGTAATATCTACTGGTCATAAGACAAAGGGCTTAACTTCAAGTCCATAAGAATGTTTTCGTTCTTTATATAATAATTCAATCAATATAATATTTCATTTCAGTTTACAGATCAAGATAATATTTTACAGCAACAGGAAACAAGCAAAGAGAAGCATCTGAAGTCTAGCGCGAGCCTTAACAATCTGAAATCCATGCAGTAAGAGTAAAGTTGCACAGTAGGAGTATCTATGTATCTTCAGTGTGTCCCAAATTCGTTTCTCTATACAGGGATTCTGGCTCCTATTATACCAACATCAAAAGTTAAATGGGGAAAGCTTTAGAGGAAACTTAGAGCATTCGATATTCGGTTCCATATTTGCGATCGGTAAATTGGTTTTGGAAATATCGGCGAAAACCCGAAAATGGCGGATTTTGCTTTTTGCCGGTAAATCTGAAACGGCTAATTGGACAGCTATGAAAATGTGACAATATCTGGATACTTTTCTTGGACGAATAAAATGGTTTGTATGACATGTCTCAATCGCCTTTTGTTTTTACGCAACCCGCCTCAACTTACATTTTTGTCATGGCCGCCATATTGGATTTTTCGATTTTTGGAAAGAGTGTAAAATTTCCAGTCTAGTGATGTCCCACAAGTGCATAAAAGATTTGAGCAGGTTTTTTTAACTATCGGGATCGCCCCAACGTACACTCAGAGGAGGGAGCAATAAATATGGACTTGCTCAGTGGTATTGTATATTAAATCTTGGTTCAAGCTTTCGCCCTAAGTTAAGGGCTTCTTCAGGAAGAATCTATATAAAAAACGTGGTTTCAGTCTACAAAAGTCAGCAAAGGTTAAAATTAACTCACAGATTAGTTACAGAGTTCTCCTCAACATAACAATAGGGTAGGTGTGCATTATTTTGAAGTTACAGGGTGCAGCACCGGGAAAGAAAGTGATAATACCCTTATACGACACGTGACCGTTGAAACAAAGAAACTTTTTTGTTGCTTAAAATTGACAATGACGTGACCATTGACATTGGTTCTGTCTGACCGTAGGCTAGATGAGCAAGACATGTGACGTCACTCAGTTACCCATCAGGTTAATACAAACTATATCCTGATATTGTAAGGAGAACAGTAGGAAAGGGGGAGAACAGTCTCAAGTTCTTCCAAGTCTCAAGTCTCAAGTTCCAGACTTGAATGGTGTTGTGAGCCGGACATTTATCCTGTTGAAACCAGGTTCTTCTGAACTCATTTTCGGTCAGAGTAGCTCGTAATGCCGGCACAACCTGATTTCACAAAAGCTCTAGGTATCTCTGTCCATTTAGGCTGTAGTCAAATGAAAGTCGATTTTCTGAAATGATTGATTGATAGTTGCCCAGGAGAGAAAGGTAAGTTGGATTAAATCACTAATGACCCCACATCAAACGTTAAACCCAAATCTGGTCTGAAGACGTCTCGCTGCCACTTCGTGAGGGTTTTCCACAGCCCGATGATGAGTGTTGTGCTTATTAAAAACTCCAAAATTCGTTAACCTACTTTCATCGGACCACAAGACATGATTTACAAAATCGGGATGGTCATTACACTTCCTTGTATACCACTCACAGAAGCGCATTCGTCTTGGAAAATCAGTTTCTTCAAGTCCTTGAACTACTGTGGGTCTGTATGGATGGTACTTATTCTTTTCTAGCACTCTCTGCACTGTTGATTTTGACACACCAATTTCCCGTTCCACAGTTCTCACCGATTTACTAGGGTCTTCATTGACAGCTTGTAAAATATTTCTGTTGCGATTTTCATTTTCAATGTTGTATCCTCTTCTAGGTTGTTCGAAGGCCCCAAAGTTGATCAAATTAACAACTATTTTTTTGAATTGGGTCTTATGAGGCTGCCGTCGTTCGGAGTACATCTCTAAATACCTTGCTGAGGTAATGTCGGCATTTCTCTGTGACTGCAAGTACAGCGCTAACATATCCAACTTTTCTTCATTCGAATTGGAAACACCGGGCATTTTTGATAAGTTTCGCAATTTGTTTATCAGATTTATTATTTTTTGTACAACCTTCACGTGAAGTTCACTTTTCAATGCATGCAAAGCAGGCGGAAAGTAGCTAATTTTGGCATCTGGGTCTAAAAGTACTTTGGCGCCCGCAGGCGCAAAAGTAGGTCGCCTAGCACCTTGGATCCCAACGCCTCTGAATATAATAACCACGTGACAGTCTGGCATACTAGAAAGAACTAATCACGTGACAATCTCGGTGTCAATGAATCCGCACCACAAAAGAATACGGGAACATACCTATATTGTATCTATGATTGACAGTTGTCACTTGTCAGTTGTCTGACTTGTCAGCAGTGTAGTGCAGTGTATCGATTATTTATTTTTGATTTCCATAATTATTCTTTTTTAAATGATTACAAACTGGTTGTACAAAAACAACTGTTTCACCACGGACGAAAGTTGATTTTGACGAGGGTATAAGTAGCAGCACGAGCGAAGCGAGGGCAGATATTAGCCGCCCTTGATACAAAATGTACTATTATTGACAGAGAAGCGTACTAATATTCACGTAAACACAACTTTCATACTGAATTATTATTTGCGGGGTGTTATGGACCACAACGCCATCTTGCGGCAGAATCATTGAACGACATATGAGAGCCTTCTAGAATTTTGCTCACAAACCAGCTTTCTGTCAAATAAAACATGGTCTCCTTAGAAAAGATTGAGATCTTACTACGAAATGCGATATTCCGAAGATACTTGAATCTTTTAATCACTTGTGAGACATCACTAGACTGGGAATTTTACACTCTTTCCAAAAATCTAAAAATCCAATATGGCGGCCATAAGAAAAATGGAAGTTGAGGCGGGTGGCGGGAAAACAAAAGACGATTGAGACATGTCATACACACTAATTGACCAATCGCAAATCTGGAACCGAATATCGAATGCACTAAGTTTTCTCTAAAACTTTCCCCATTTAACCTTTGATGTAGGTGTAATAGGAGCCAAGATCCCTGTATAGAGAAACGAATTTGGGACACTGTATATGACTCGCTCAATTTTTTTTTTCTTTATTTTTGGTAAATAAAGTTCACAAGATTCAAAGAACAATGAATACAGTGTCACAACAAATCAAAGAAACTCTCCACGACAACCAAAAATACACTTTTATGATCTTAGGGGTTCTAATTCTACCAAGTCATGCACCATCTGCCTTGGATTCTCCAAGACCCATCTATTAATCTTCCGCTTGAATATTGACATACTGGAGGACTTCCTGATTCCTTTGGGAATCTGTCTGAATACATGCGAAGCAAGGAACCAGAATGAACTCTGAGTAAATCTTTTATGCTTACTTTTAGTGTGGTTGTTTCCATTTTGGTTTTATGCCTTGTGTTATGGGAATGACTTATTACATTGAGTGAATCCTTGTGTTTAAATTGGAATGTTAGGACTTTAAGGATATATCATAATAATAATATTAATATATCTTCATTTCAATAGCAAGGGTACGTACACAAAAAAAAAATAAAAAATGAATTGAAACATAATGAAAAAAAACTAACAATACATTATTCTTACTTGCTATGGAAAAAGGAGCTTCATTTGGAACTCCTAGTATTCGAAAGTACTACTGGAGTTCCAGTCTTCTATATAGTCTTACACAAAAAAAAAAGAAACACATTGAATACTAATTAATACAACCTTATTTCCAAAACATATTATCACGTATTATATAAATACTATATTCAAATGTAGCTAGTTGGTGATAAATTGATAAGATATATTATGACAAGCAACATTTCATACGTTGAAATTGATATCAATCTTATTTTCAAATAACAGTTTTTTCAGTTTGAGAAGTTCGAGCGAAATACTATTGATACATTTACACACCATGTAAGAAAAACTCCTTTGGAAACTAGACGTGTGATGAATTGGAATTCTCAGAAAGCTATATAATTGTCTAATATCGCCGAGTTTACACAATTCGAAGAGTTTGTCAGACGGGTAGATGCGATCTTTCCCTTGCATTATTTTGAGAAAGTACTTCTGGAGAACTTCAAGTTGTTTTATATGATTGTCGCAGGCTGCTACCCAAGCCAAAATACCGTACTGAAGATGACTCTTGACTAGAGCGCGATATATAGTTGTCAACTGAGGAATGTTGATGATACATTTTAATTTTATGAATTTGAAGAGGACTCTTCTAAGCTTCTTGACAATTGATTCTATCTGTTTGTCCCACCTCAGATGTTCATCGATCTTGATACCTAGGTACTTTACTGAAGAAGCATTTTGTTTGGTTGGTTAATTTGACAGTGGCAAAGTCAATGTTGAAAATTCAGGAAGATTTCTCGGATTGCAGGCAAAGGTCACATACTTCATCTTCTCAAAATTAATAGTTAGTGACATATCATTGAACCACATTTGCACTCTGCTAAGTCCTTCCTCAGCCTTTTTCTTCACTCCAGCCCAAGTTGTATCTTCAAATAGGATGACTGTGTCATCCGCAAAAGACGACATTAGTCCAAGGTTGGCCATTTCCAATAGGTTATTCATGTAAAGGCAAAAAAGCAACGGTCCAAGCACGCTCCCCTGTGGGAAACCATAGGTGATTTCTCTCTGTTCACTGTATTTTCCATTCAAAACTTTTGTTTGAACTCTGCCTTCAAGATACGAAAGCCCATATCCTGCAGTCTAGTAATCATGATTCTATGTTCCACCGTATCGAATGCTTTCGCAAGGTCTAAAAATACACAGTACACAGCACTGATCTGTTTTCATCAATTCCTCTGACTATGTTGTTGCAGAGAAGCACTGTCATCAGTAGACATTCCTTTTCGAAATCCAAACTGCCGTTCTGATAACAATCCATATCCCTCAATGAACTTTCTCTTTCTGATTTCTTTGACCTTCTCTGTGATTTGGCGAGATTTGTTATGAGCGTGATCGGCCTATAGTTGGACATTTCTAATCTATCTTTCTTTTTGTAAATTGGTCTAACTCAAACTAACTCAAACAAACCCAAACTAACCCAAACCAACCCAAACTAACCCTGTTTTTAAACATTTCGGAAAGGTACCAGTATCGAATACGTTATTGATGAGGAAAGTTGATGGTTTTTTGATGTGATGTTCTATAGACTTTGAAAATTCAGCTGTTATTCCATCATAACCAGGTGATTTATTATTTTTTAGTCCGTCGATAATCTCTTCAATTTCTTCGTTGTAAGTAGGTTCAGAAGATATTGAGTGATGGTTAAGTTTTCTTTCTTCTGGAAGTCCCTTATGACTACAAAGTGTGCTGGCCAGTTTAATTCCTATTCCAAAGAAGTACTTATTAAAACTTTCAGCTATTTGATCTTCATCCTCCACTTCTTTATCACCATCTCTTATCTTTGTGATATTTTAGTTTTGTGCAGGTGTTTGTGTAATTATTTACAGTTTTCCACAGTGAGATAGAGCTGTTGTTTTTATGTATTTGATCTCTATAATAGTTTTGTTTGGCCTGATTCATAACTCGATTTACCATATTCTTATAAGATTTATATCGCCTATCCATCTTCAGATTGTTTGGGTTTTTACGCCACTCTTGGTATATCTTGAGTTATGTATGTACTGAATTTATGATCGAATTTGTTATCCAAGGATGTCTTTTTCTGTACTGCCTTTTCCGTGTGTATTTAGAAATCTCCAGTGCATTCTGTAAGGTCTTCAGGAACATTTCAAATGAATCATTTGGATTTTTACAGTTATTTATGGACTCCCAAGTTTCATTTTTTGAGGTCTTATCCAGTAAACTATTGTTAATGGAGTACTTGACTCGCTCCTGATTTTCCTTGATTATTTCAAAGTCTACCCTCATTACAGCTATTACTGGATAGTGTTCAGTAAGATCTGTTTGGTACAAGTAGGACCTGACTTGGTCCAGACAATCGTTTTCAGGACTTTTCATGAAAATTATGATCTATACAGCTTTTAGATTGTTTGAAGACCCTTGTGTACGTGCTGATAAGTGAGCTGTAGCCATGAGTAGTCGGAATATTTTGATATTCATTACTATAATCACTATTTGCCTTTATATCAATGTTGATATCACCTAGTATAAAATGTGTGAAATTGTTTTGTTCTTTTGTCTCCAGAAAATTCAGCACACTCATTGAACGATAAAAGACAGATGTCTTGCGGTCTATAATTAGCACCTATGTGGCTCTTCAAGTTGTTGATGAAAATATTCAGGTATCTTAGATTTCCCAAAAAGTCAGTAGTATAGTTGCATTCATTTCTATGTATACTGTTTATATAGACCACATTGTCTATGAAATATCGAAAAACTGCAGCATTTTATTCAAACATCTGTATCTTTTCTGAAAAAGCAGATATTGACATGATCAAAAAAAGATTTTGTTGAGAAAAGTTGCAACAGAACATGATAAAGAATAATTTTGCCGCTCAATTTTTCCACAGGGTGTTGAAAACTTGAGGGTTAAAAAGTAGCTTCTGTTACTTCCTGTATGATGACCAAGCCATCAGTATTTTTCCGAAATCAGAATTAAGGGTGATATATTGAGACAGAGGGCTACTGTACACTTTAGTTAAAATTTTGCCAAAATCGGACAAAGATTTAAAAAGTTACAGGGATATCAAATTGACTAATAGTATTCTTGTCCGAAATGTATTGTCGGGGAGTGTATTTCCGCTGAATTGAGGTAGAATATTACTGAATTATGACCAAAACTCTGTCCTTATCGCCACCTGTCTGTTGGGTTATAACAAAGGTCGTGAATAAGCTCAAACAGTCAAATTAATGGGATGGCCAAATTATTTGAAATATTGACCTGATGTCCCAACAAACAGTCTAAGAACTCTAGACCAGAAGAAATAAGAAAGATAAACATGCATTGTCTCTTGTACAATCATGACATATTTATGTGTGAGAATAATACGTCTAGAATTACTTGAAAACAACCAAAAAGTTACCTTCAAGGACACGACTTTTATTTCTTCTCTCTAGAATACATAACATAAAACGTGAGCATGTGTTGTCTATGGAGTGTTCGACTTAAGATGTATCAATTCAATATCTCATATGTTAACGGAAAGCCACTGTAGTTGTTTGGTCAGTCACAGAGGAATTTCGAGGATACCTTGGATGTGCGACCACTGTAGTCAGTAGCGATTTTTAAATGGTTGAAGTCCCTTAAATCTTCAGCATACGTCTTGCTTGGTGATCACTTTTCTTAAAGCCATATGACATCCGTATTAAATATACTTCAGGTCGTATCAACGTCGTTGCTGACATGTTGTCCCGACCTCCCGCCATTTGAGATCAACCCAGTTGAATATACCCACTCTTACAGTGATCCAGGTTACTGTGCGAAATCTAGAGATCAGTTGATCACTTCTGAGACCAAGAAATTGGTTTCTAATAAGAGATTCATGAAACCAGAGGAGTGCTCGTGTTGTAGTACTGAAGACATACAGGATCTCAAATAAGTTTTCTTTTTTCTTTTCTCCACTGCTGTTGTCAAGAAGCAAAGGAGGAGGATTTGTCACAAGGTAACTATCTCCCAATCGCCTAATGATTTTAATTCAGGAATTAGAATATGATTGAATATTTAAATTGATGTTATCTCATAGTAAAATATGTCAAAAAAATAATTTAAAAGTTTCAGCATTTTCACGAATCGACGACTATGTTAAATCAACGTTTCTGAACCCTCAAAGCTAAAAATCATTGTTCTCAATTATCTACAGTGTCCTCATAAATTATAAAAATCAAATTATTTCAGTTATTTTCTAAAAACTGGTGCCATCGATGACGTAGATTCAAAGTTGTTTGGCGTTTACCATAAGTTTTCATCACGTCAGCCCGCGAGACAGACAGTAGGTATTCATCACGTCGCAACTAAACTAAGTAAACACTACGCCTCAAAAGAGTAGATTTGGTTCGAAGACGGTGGCAATTTATATATAAATATCGTTTATTAGCAAAATAGCTATCAAAATACAATAATAAAAAGTTAACGCTATAGTTGAACACTAATTAATAAAATTAACTTATAAAAAAAAAATGCAAATATGACATAGGTACGTACACATGTGTGCTATCACTAAAAATAAACACTCATGTCAAATACCTGTAAAAAAAAAAAAAACAAATAAAACAACAAATTGGTAAAATATGCAATAAATACAATTAAGTTGTATAGTACTAAAAAGTACATCAATAAAAATATTTAAAATGTTTTCGATACATATTCCCTCAGAGCTCTTTTAAAATATTGAAAATTTTCTGTGTTTTTTAATTCTGGTGTCAATTTATTAAATTCGATGAGACCCTGATAGAATAGACTTGATTTTGTCTTTGATAATCTGAATCCTTGAACATAAAAATCACCTCTATTTCGAGTTCCATAGCTGTGGATATCATTTACATAAACCAACTCTCTACACAAATATTCCGGTAAAAGTCCATATTTCATTTTGTACACAAAGATGACACTTTTATATAGTATCAATTGTTGGACATTCAGAAGACTAAGACTGTTTAACATATATATCACAGGTGTATAACGACTAGTACTTAAAATCACTCGTAAAGCGCGATTTTGAACTTTCTGAATTTGGAAAATCTTCTTTTGAGGTTGATTCAGCAGCATGGTTGAACAATACTCGAGGTGCGGGGCAATTATTGCTTTGTAAAGGAGCAGCTTCATGTAAAACGTCAGGTGTTTTCCAATTCGTTGTAAGAAAAATATCTTTTTAGACATTTTCCCGCACATGTAATCAACGTGTTGGTTGAAAGAGAGGTACTGGTCAAGCATGACGCCCAAATACTTGATCACTTTCACTCGTTCAATAGCTTCCCCATTTAATGATACTGAAATCTGGTCTTCTTCAAGTTTTTTAATTTGTGTGGGTGTCCCAAAGATGATGAATTTGCATTTTTTAATGTTCAGTTGCATGCTATTATCACCTAGCCATTCCTCCAGAGTTGTCAAATCTTTGTTCAAATCTTCCAACATTGTTTGTACATTCGATCCACATATATATAACATGGTGTCATCTGCGAAGAGTTTCATTTTGCATAACTGCACATGTTGGAAAATATCATTGATGTAGAGTAAGAACAAAAGCGGTCCCAACACTGTTCCCTGTGGTACTCCAATGGTGATTTCCCTCTTTTCTGATAAAACGTTGTTAAATTTGACCCTTTGCATTCGCTTGTCTAGATACGAGGCTATCCATTTGAGAGCTGTTCCCCCGATGCCCATCCTCTTCAGTTTATCCAAGAGTAACCGTCTATCAATTGTCTCGAACGCCCTCCTGAAGTCCAAGAATACCGATAGCACAAAATTTCCGTCATCGATACTCCTCAACCAGTCATCACAGACCTGAACCAATGTTGTTTCACAGGAATGGTTGCCCCTAAACCCTGACTGTCCTTCATTTATCACAGCATGTTTATCACAGAATCTCAATAGTTGGTCTTTGGCGATAAGCTCCAGGAACTTTTCGTATATTTATTGTGAATTACATGAGATTTTCCAAGAAAAATCCAAAAACAAAATATTCAGAACATATGTTCATAGAATCCGCCATTAAATAATATTCATTTGACACAGGGAAATAGCGATCCAAATAACCAGATCATCAGCTCACGTGTTTTTATCTCTTTCCATTTCACGTTAATAAAAAAAAACAAAAGATGACAACTGATGATAGGGGAGTTCGGATCAGTGTTTCCGAAAGTGCCCTTAGACAGAAAATGAGACAGAGAACAGGGAAAGGAACTCCTCGTACTATGCTTCATCTCATTTTGTTGCACTTGCCTCAATTGACGAGTCCCTTCCAGGTACGATAGTATACATTTCAATGCCCTGCAATCACAAAACTTCTTTGATAAATACCATGAAAACATATCAATAAACTCAAAAATGTCAGTGTCAATCGCGTAGTGGGCGCTCAAGTTTCTGTATTGAGATGGATAAAAATGGCGTTGAAGATCTCAAATAAATAAATCAGTCGTGAATAAGTTGTACACTCAACGTACTACTCGCAATAATGGCTATTAACTCCTCGGAACGTTACTCCCTCGCCGCAACGTGAATCAGGTCGTAACCATCCTCTGGATTGATAGCTTCATTATTGACTCGTGGTATAATCTACTATTATAAACAATGCGTAATTATTGTCCGTAAGGTCTTGACAGTCGTTCCCTTCTCTTTCTGTTCTCGTTGAAGGAATGAGAAACAAATCAAATCAAATCAAAAAATGCTCTATTGTCACATTTTAAATTAAAATATTGACAAAGCTCTGTAAGAAATCAAAATAAAATAAAATTACACTAACAATAATTGCGAAAGAGAAGAAGATAAAAAAAAATGAAAAAAATACAGGATGTTTCAAAAACCTGTTGCCATACTTTAAGGGGTTATACCTTACACAAAAATATTACGATTAAACTCAACTTCCCTATTCCGAAAGTTGATATTGACAGAGATACAGGGTATCAATGTTAAATGTCAATAACTTCTGAAATAATGATGTTATTTTGATGAAGTTTTCTACATGAGGATTGTTTGACATGCGAAATCCAAATCTGACCTTGATGTGGCTCTCACTTGTAGGGGGCGCCACTTACACACCTTTCAACTCATTCAAATAGCCATCCCTTTTTTGTATGCACTCGTACTTTTTTTTTTTGTCGGAAAATTGATATTTCCGTCATATTCACATAAAAAAGGATACTTTGTAAGAGTAGCTAGAAGTAACCCTTTCAAGATATTTGCAGTTAAAGTAATACATGCAATGTGGTTTTAAGTGGGAAATTTTGAAAATAAACGTGGGTGGCTTTGAAAACGGGGTTATGATGACAATTTTGACAGTTTGACAGGTTAGAGGTTCAATGTTTCTTATGGGCAAAAAAATAAAAAATGAAAAATAAAAAAAAAAAATAAAAAAAAAGAAAAAAAATAAAAATACAAAATCAAGTTTTTTTTTAATGAAAAATATTGAAACAAATGTCTAAATTAGCATGATAACGTCGTTTTCAGCCCCACCTATGTCTATTTCCAAAATTTTCCATTCAAAAACACACTGCATGGATTACTTTAAGTGCGAAGGTTTCTCCTAGCCAAGCCCCCCTTACAAAGTATACCTTTCTCATGTTAATATTCCGGAAAAATCAAAAGTTTGATAAAAAAAAGTACGAGTGTAAACAAAAAAGTTATGACTATCTGAATGAGTGAAAAGTTGCGTAAGTGGCGGCCCCTAGAAGTGAGAGCCAAATCAAGGTCAGATTTGAATTTCGCATGCCAAAGAATCCTCATTTGCCAAATTTCATCAAATCATCTTGATTATTTCAAAAGTTATTTAAAAAATCAAAAACTGAAATTCAACTTTGACACCCAGTATCTCTTTCAATATCAACTTTTGGACTGGACAATTTGAGGTCTATCGAATTTTTTTTGTGTAAGGTATAACCCCTTGAAATTTGGCAACATGTTTTTGAAACACCCTGTAGAAATAAAATAATCTAACAAACAACAAATTCCATAAAAATGATTCTTGTTGAAAATAGGAAGATAGCAGGCAGATAAACTACAAACACGTCCAATCGATAAAGTGACATTTTTCAAGTCAGTGAAGCTGATCGTCGAGATACTCATGTGTGCTGTAGTAAGCTGTCTCGACCAATAAACTTAGCCAATTGATGGAATGGATATGTAAAAAAAATATAGTTTTTTCACTTTCTTTTCAATCTGTTTTGTACCTCGAATCGTTTTTAGTGGGGAGGGCAAGTGATTGAAAAGCTTCCTACCACCATATATCAGGGAATCCTGAACAAATGCTGAGGATGGAATTGGCAGCTCAATGTTGTTTACAGAGCGTGTGAATTGGGTGTTGAGTTCACGAGTATCGTGTCTTTATACTTCTTGTGGATCTAATATAAAAAAAGAAGATAGGGTTAGGACTTTTTCTTTAATGACGTGTGCCTTGCATGGTTCTCTTAGTTTTGCACCACACAAGTATCCGATTGATCTTTTTTGGATTCTGAATGAGCTCAGAATTAGTTGCTTTTTACATCATCCCCAAAAACTTACACCATATCTCAAGTGGGATTCGATAAGAGAAAAATATGCGTTCTTAGCAATGTCCTTACTCAGTTCCTCAACTATGAGCCTGTTTGCAAAACAGTTTCTTGCGATATTAGAGTGGAGCTGTTGAATATGACGATCAAATTTCATTCTGGAATCAATAAGAACCCCTCAAAAACTTGTTTACTGATGAGTAGTTCATCTTTTTGCCATCTAGCTCAATGCCTTGGACCTGAAGAATATTAAATTGGTTTTGGAAACATTCATAGCCAATTTATTTGAGTCACACCACTGCCTAATAAGTTTCAAGTCGTGATTTATAGTTTCTCCCAGCCTTGTGGGATTTTTATCGTTCCAGAGGATGGTTGCATCATCAGCAAAAATCGTGAATCTGCCGGATATTTACAGGTCTGCTATGTCGTTAAAATACAGCAAGAAGAGTACTGGTCCCAGAACAGATACTTGTGGGACTCCGTAGTCAATGTTCTTTGAACCCGAGATTGAATTAGAATCTGCCTGTTTCACACTTTGCTGTCTACAGGTCAAATATGATCTGGACCATTGCTGACACCTCTCACTCCATACTCCAATTTGTCCAGCAGTATTTGATGGCTCACACAGCCAAGAGCCTTTTACAAGTCGCAGAAATCTGCTGAAGCCACTTCTCAATCATTCAGCGTGGTATAAAGTTTTCCAAAAAGTCAAAAATTGCATCCATTGTGTCTTTACCTGCTTTAAATCCGAATTGAACATTTTTTATCACGTTGAAATCTGTCAAAAATGACATCAATCTTTTCTTGAAAAGTTTTTCATTTACCTTTGATATCGTTGGCAGTAAGGTAATTGGTCTTTAGTTTTCTGGATCTTCTGGACTACCTTCCTTCAATATTTGCTGTTCATTTGCTATGCAGAGACAGTCAGGAAATGTACCCTTTGAGAATGAGTCATTTATAGCCTTCACTAGAACCCACAAAGCAATATCTGGCAGTCTTGATATTAGCCTGAGAGATATTCCATCCCAGCTTGCAGCCCTTTTGTTCCTCACCTCCCCAAAGCAGCCCCGCAACCGATATAGGAAGAATAAAGAATGAGCTGGAATTTGCCTTATGTATTCATTGTAGTCCTGAGTCAGCTCATCGGCTAAATTCTTTCCAAGTGAACAGGAGAAATTATCTAGTTTGTCTGCTGTTACTCTGATGTTGCTGGTATCTGTATTGATTCAACTATTTTTCCCGTATTTTATTGACAATATTCCATGACTCGTTCTGCATATGTTTTGCATTTGCAATCCTGTTGCTGTGGTATAAGCATTTGGCTGATCGTTATATTTTTTTTTATTGCTCGATATTTTTTGAAATAGTTAATGAAAAATGTGCTTTATGAATAAAACTTCCTGATATAATGAAGTGCTCTCATATTTCTTGAGCACCTTCGAGGACCACGTGTCATCCATGATTTTTTCAGTTTCTGTTTGATATTCCGAATTGGGAAAGACAAATTGGAAGCGACGCACAGTCTGTTAATCAGAAACGGGATTCAAAGACCGACTACGACTCAATGTATGTCTGTGTGATTAATTCCATCAATCAAGTCATTAAGTTCTTTTTTAAATAAAGATATTTTTTGGTTATATACTTCCGCTTAAATGAACTATCTAGAAATAAGAATGTATCAAAAACCACTTCTTTAGCTGAAAAGCGTCTCAATTTTATAGCAATTCAAAACGAGCAGATTCCTCATTGAGTTCCAAACAATATTGTAACATAAATAACTGAATCTATATGTAACTCTGGGGATCTTTTGTTTTCATAGCGGGCAAATTGCCAAAATGCAGTGTGGCGATGAGACCTGAAACGATAAATGTAATTTTCCAAATGGCCATTTAATATTCAAAGGTAGTTCAACAACATTTTACTGGGGAATTTGATATAATTGGTTTCATTGACTTATAAATTCGATGTGTAATGAAAAGCAATAATTTGCGTCACAATATTTTACGTTTATTTGAGGCAGTGGACCGGTCTGTTTATCAGCTTCATGACCCTATCTTGAATGAAAGATGATTAACTTGGCATAAGCTGACTGATCCAAAATTCCAAACAAATTGTTGGATGTTAGAAAAATAAATACAATTCACTGTTCAGACCTGTTAAAAGGACGATGTTCATATTCGTGATAATATAATATAATATTGTTTGGCGTTGTCCTAGAATGATACATATAGGAAAACTAAGATTCAGAAAATGTCTCGAATGAGTTTTCAGAAATAAATAGCCAAAAGGACATAAGATGAAATTCACGAAAACATTCTTCGTGACCTGTACAAATACTCCACCAGAATCTCAGTCGATTTTGACCGAATTCTAACTTTATACCACGAGGAGGAACTCTTCGTCGATTTCATTTCCGAAATTATCTGGAGTGTTTTCCTCTTTTTTTTTCTGGTTCGTTGCGCAATAATTCTAAATTCCGAGTGATAAATAGATTTTCCAAATCTAAGTGTTAAATAGGTCTAAAAATAATAAAAAAATTTCGCAAGGTCTAAAAATACACAGTACACAGCACTGATCTGTTTTCATCAATTCCTCTGACTATGTTGTTGCAGAGAAGCACTGTCATCAGTAGACATTCCTTTTCGAAATCCAAACTGCCGTTCTGATAACAATCCATATCCCTCAATGAACTTTCTCTTTCTGATTTCTTTGACCTTCTCTGTGATTTGGCGAGATTTGTTATGAGCGTGATCGGCCTATAGTTGGACATTTCTAATCTATCTTTCTTTTTGTAAATTGGTCTAACTCAAACTAACTCAAACAAACCCAAACTAACCCAAACCAACCCAAACTAACCCTGTTTTTAAACATTTCGGAAAGGTACCAGTATCGAATACGTTATTGATGAGGAAAGTTGATGGTTTTTTGATGTGATGTTCTATAGACTTTGAAAATTCAGCTGTTATTCCATCATAACCAGGTGATTTATTATTTTTTAGTCCGTCGATAATCTCTTCAATTTCTTCGTTGTAAGTAGGTTCAGAAGATATTGAGTGATGGTTAAGTTTTCTTTCTTCTGGAAGTCCCTTATGACTACAAAGTGTGCTGGCCAGTTTAATTCCTATTCCAAAGAAGTACTTATTAAAACTTTCAGCTATTTGATCTTCATCCTCCACTTCTTTATCACCATCTCTTATCTTTGTGATATTTTAGTTTTGTGCAGGTGTTTGTGTAATTATTTACAGTTTTCCACAGTGAGATAGAGCTGTTGTTTTTATGTATTTGATCTCTATAATAGTTTTGTTTGGCCTGATTCATAACTCGATTTACCATATTCTTATAAGATTTATATCGCCTATCCATCTTCAGATTGTTTGGGTTTTTACGCCACTCTTGGTATATCTTGAGTTATGTATGTACTGAATTTATGATCGAATTTGTTATCCAAGGATGTCTTTTTCTGTACTGCCTTTTCCGTGTGTATTTAGAAATCTCCAGTGCATTCTGTAAGGTCTTCAGGAACATTTCAAATGAATCATTTGGATTTTTACAGTTATTTATGGACTCCCAAGTTTCATTTTTTGAGGTCTTATCCAGTAAACTATTGTTAATGGAGTACTTGACTCGCTCCTGATTTTCCTTGATTATTTCAAAGTCTACCCTCATTACAGCTATTACTGGATAGTGTTCAGTAAGATCTGTTTGGTACAAGTAGGACCTGACTTGGTCCAGACAATCGTTTTCAGGACTTTTCATGAAAATTATGATCTATACAGCTTTTAGATTGTTTGAAGACCCTTGTGTACGTGCTGATAAGTGAGCTGTAGCCATGAGTAGTCGGAATATTTTGATATTCATTACTATAATCACTATTTGCCTTTATATCAATGTTGATATCACCTAGTATAAAATGTGTGAAATTGTTTTGTTCTTTTGTCTCCAGAAAATTCAGCACACTCATTGAACGATAAAAGACAGATGTCTTGCGGTCTATAATTAGCACCTATGTGGCTCTTCAAGTTGTTGATGAAAATATTCAGGTATCTTAGATTTCCCAAAAAGTCAGTAGTATAGTTGCATTCATTTCTATGTATACTGTTTATATAGACCACATTGTCTATGAAATATCGAAAAACTGCAGCATTTTATTCAAACATCTGTATCTTTTCTGAAAAAGCAGATATTGACATGATCAAAAAAAGATTTTGTTGAGAAAAGTTGCAACAGAACATGATAAAGAATAATTTTGCCGCTCAATTTTTCCACAGGGTGTTGAAAACTTGAGGGTTAAAAAGTAGCTTCTGTTACTTCCTGTATGATGACCAAGCCATCAGTATTTTTCCGAAATCAGAATTAAGGGTGATATATTGAGACAGAGGGCTACTGTACACTTTAGTTAAAATTTTGCCAAAATCGGACAAAGATTTAAAAAGTTACAGGGATATCAAATTGACTAATAGTATTCTTGTCCGAAATGTATTGTCGGGGAGTGTATTTCCGCTGAATTGAGGTAGAATATTACTGAATTATGACCAAAACTCTGTCCTTATCGCCACCTGTCTGTTGGGTTATAACAAAGGTCGTGAATAAGCTCAAACAGTCAAATTAATGGGATGGCCAAATTATTTGAAATATTGACCTGATGTCCCAACAAACAGTCTAAGAACTCTAGACCAGAAGAAATAAGAAAGATAAACATGCATTGTCTCTTGTACAATCATGACATATTTATGTATGAGAATAATACGTCTAGAATTACTTGAAAACAACCAAAAAGTTACCTTCAAGGACACGACTTTTATTTCTTCTCTCTAGAATACATAACATAAAACGTGAGCATGTGTTGTCTATGGAGTGTTCGACTTAAAATGTATCAATTCAATATCTCATATGTTAACGGAAAGCCACTGTAGTTGTTTGGTCAGTCACAGAGGAATTTCGAGGATACCTTGGATGTGCGACCACTGTAGTCAGTAGCGATTTTTAAATGGTTGAAGTCCCTTAAATCTTCAGCATACGTCTTGCTTGGTGATCACTTTTCTTAAAGCCATATGACATCCGTATTAAATATACTTCAGGTCGTATCAACGTCGTTGCTGACATGTTGTCCCGACCTCCCGCCATTTGAGATCAACCCAGTTGAATATACCCACTCTTACAGTGATCCAGGTTACTGTGCGAAATCTAGAGATCAGTTGATCACTTCTGAGACCAAGAAATTGGTTTCTAATAAGAGATTCATGAAACCAGAGGAGTGCTCGTGTTGTAGTACTGAAGACATACAGGATCTCAAATAAGTTTTCTTTTTTCTTTTCTCCACTGCTGTTGTCAAGAAGCAAAGGAGGAGGATTTGTCACAAGGTAACTATCTCCCAATCGCCTAATGATTTTAATTCAGGAATTAGAATATGATTGAATATTTAAATTGATGTTATCTCATAGTAAAATATGTCAAAAAAATAATTTAAAAGTTTCAGCATTTTCACGAATCGACGACTATGTTAAATCAACGTTTCTGAACCCTCAAAGCTAAAAATCATTGTTCTCAATTATCTACAGTGTCCTCATAAATTATAAAAATCAAATTATTTCAGTTATTTTCTAAAAACTGGTGCCATCGATGACGTAGATTCAAAGTTGTTTGGCGTTTACCATAAGTTTTCATCACGTCAGCCCGCGAGACAGACAGTAGGTATTCATCACGTCGCAACTAAACTAAGTAAACACTACGCCTCAAAAGAGTAGATTTGGTTCGAAGACGGTGGCAATTTATATATAAATATCGTTTATTAGCAAAATAGCTATCAAAATACAATAATAAAAAGTTAACGCTATAGTTGAACACTAATTAATAAAATTAACTTATAAAAAAAAAATGCAAATATGACATAGGTACGTACACATGTGTGCTATCACTAAAAATAAACACTCATGTCAAATACCTGTAAAAAAAAAAAAAACAAATAAAACAACAAATTGGTAAAATATGCAATAAATACAATTAAGTTGTATAGTACTAAAAAGTACATCAATAAAAATATTTAAAATGTTTTCGATACATATTCCCTCAGAGCTCTTTTAAAATATTGAAAATTTTCTGTGTTTTTTAATTCTGGTGTCAATTTATTAAATTCGATGAGACCCTGATAGAATAGACTTGATTTTGTCTTTGATAATCTGAATCCTTGAACATAAAAATCACCTCTATTTCGAGTTCCATAGCTGTGGATATCATTTACATAAACCAACTCTCTACACAAATATTCCGGTAAAAGTCCATATTTCATTTTGTACACAAAGATGACACTTTTATATAGTATCAATTGTTGGACATTCAGAAGACTAAGACTGTTTAACATATATATCACAGGTGTATAACGACTAGTACTTAAAATCACTCGTAAAGCGCGATTTTGAACTTTCTGAATTTGGAAAATCTTCTTTTGAGGTTGATTCAGCAGCATGGTTGAACAATACTCGAGGTGCGGGGCAATTATTGCTTTGTAAAGGAGCAGCTTCATGTAAAACGTCAGGTGTTTTCCAATTCGTTGTAAGAAAAATATCTTTTTAGACATTTTCCCGCACATGTAATCAACGTGTTGGTTGAAAGAGAGGTACTGGTCAAGCATGACGCCCAAATACTTGATCACTTTCACTCGTTCAATAGCTTCCCCATTTAATGATACTGAAATCTGGTCTTCTTCAAGTTTTTTAATTTGTGTGGGTGTCCCAAAGATGATGAATTTGCATTTTTTAATGTTCAGTTGCATGCTATTATCACCTAGCCATTCCTCCAGAGTTGTCAAATCTTTGTTCAAATCTTCCAACATTGTTTGTACATTCGATCCACATATATATAACATGGTGTCATCTGCGAAGAGTTTCATTTTGCATAACTGCACATGTTGGAAAATATCATTGATGTAGAGTAAGAACAAAAGCGGTCCCAACACTGTTCCCTGTGGTACTCCAATGGTGATTTCCCTCTTTTCTGATAAAACGTTGTTAAATTTGACCCTTTGCATTCGCTTGTCTAGATACGAGGCTATCCATTTGAGAGCTGTTCCCCCGATGCCCATCCTCTTCAGTTTATCCAAGAGTAACCGTCTATCAATTGTCTCGAACGCCCTCCTGAAGTCCAAGAATACCGATAGCACAAAATTTCCGTCATCGATACTCCTCAACCAGTCATCACAGACCTGAACCAATGTTGTTTCACAGGAATGGTTGCCCCTAAACCCTGACTGTCCTTCATTTATCACAGCATGTTTATCACAGAATCTCAATAGTTGGTCTTTGGCGATAAGCTCCAGGAACTTTTCGTATATTTATTGTGAATTACATGAGATTTTCCAAGAAAAATCCAAAAACAAAATATTCAGAACATATGTTCATAGAATCCGCCATTAAATAATATTCATTTGACACAGGGAAATAGCGATCCAAATAACCAGATCATCAGCTCACGTGTTTTTATCTCTTTCCATTTCACGTTAATAAAAAAAAACAAAAGATGACAACTGATGATAGGGGAGTTCGGATCAGTGTTTCCGAAAGTGCCCTTAGACAGAAAATGAGACAGAGAACAGGGAAAGGAACTCCTCGTACTATGCTTCATCTCATTTTGTTGCACTTGCCTCAATTGACGAGTCCCTTCCAGGTACGATAGTATACATTTCAATGCCCTGCAATCACAAAACTTCTTTGATAAATACCATGAAAACATATCAATAAACTCAAAAATGTCAGTGTCAATCGCGTAGTGGGCGCTCAAGTTTCTGTATTGAGATGGATAAAAATGGCGTTGAAGATCTCAAATAAATAAATCAGTCGTGAATAAGTTGTACACTCAACGTACTACTCGCAATAATGGCTATTAACTCCTCGGAACGTTACTCCCTCGCCGCAACGTGAATCAGGTCGTAACCATCCTCTGGATTGATAGCTTCATTATTGACTCGTGGTATAATCTACTATTATAAACAATGCGTAATTATTGTCCGTAAGGTCTTGACAGTCGTTCCCTTCTCTTTCTGTTCTCGTTGAAGGAATGAGAAACAAATCAAATCAAATCAAAAAATGCTCTATTGTCACATTTTAAATTAAAATATTGACAAAGCTCTGTAAGAAATCAAAATAAAATAAAATTACACTAACAATAATTGCGAAAGAGAAGAAGATAAAAAAAAATGAAAAAAATACAGGATGTTTCAAAAACCTGTTGCCATACTTTAAGGGGTTATACCTTACACAAAAATATTACGATTAAACTCAACTTCCCTATTCCGAAAGTTGATATTGACAGAGATACAGGGTATCAATGTTAAATGTCAATAACTTCTGAAATAATGATGTTATTTTGATGAAGTTTTCTACATGAGGATTGTTTGACATGCGAAATCCAAATCTGACCTTGATGTGGCTCTCACTTGTAGGGGGCGCCACTTACACACCTTTCAACTCATTCAAATAGCCATCCCTTTTTTGTATGCACTCGTACTTTTTTTTTTTGTCGGAAAATTGATATTTCCGTCATATTCACATAAAAAAGGATACTTTGTAAGAGTAGCTAGAAGTAACCCTTTCAAGATATTTGCAGTTAAAGTAATACATGCAATGTGGTTTTAAGTGGGAAATTTTGAAAATAAACGTGGGTGGCTTTGAAAACGGGGTTATGATGACAATTTTGACAGTTTGACAGGTTAGAGGTTCAATGTTTCTTATGGGCAAAAAAATAAAAAATGAAAAATAAAAAAAAAAAATAAAAAAAAAGAAAAAAAATAAAAATACAAAATCAAGTTTTTTTTTAATGAAAAATATTGAAACAAATGTCTAAATTAGCATGATAACGTCGTTTTCAGCCCCACCTATGTCTATTTCCAAAATTTTCCATTCAAAAACACACTGCATGGATTACTTTAAGTGCGAAGGTTTCTCCTAGCCAAGCCCCCCTTACAAAGTATACCTTTCTCATGTTAATATTCCGGAAAAATCAAAAGTTTGATAAAAAAAAGTACGAGTGTAAACAAAAAAGTTATGACTATCTGAATGAGTGAAAAGTTGCGTAAGTGGCGGCCCCTAGAAGTGAGAGCCAAATCAAGGTCAGATTTGAATTTCGCATGCCAAAGAATCCTCATTTGCCAAATTTCATCAAATCATCTTGATTATTTCAAAAGTTATTTAAAAAATCAAAAACTGAAATTCAACTTTGACACCCAGTATCTCTTTCAATATCAACTTTTGGACTGGACAATTTGAGGTCTATCGAATTTTTTTTGTGTAAGGTATAACCCCTTGAAATTTGGCAACATGTTTTTGAAACACCCTGTAGAAATAAAATAATCTAACAAACAACAAATTCCATAAAAATGATTCTTGTTGAAAATAGGAAGATAGCAGGCAGATAAACTACAAACACGTCCAATCGATAAAGTGACATTTTTCAAGTCAGTGAAGCTGATCGTCGAGATACTCATGTGTGCTGTAGTAAGCTGTCTCGACCAATAAACTTAGCCAATTGATGGAATGGATATGTAAAAAAAATATAGTTTTTTCACTTTCTTTTCAATCTGTTTTGTACCTCGAATCGTTTTTAGTGGGGAGGGCAAGTGATTGAAAAGCTTCCTACCACCATATATCAGGGAATCCTGAACAAATGCTGAGGATGGAATTGGCAGCTCAATGTTGTTTACAGAGCGTGTGAATTGGGTGTTGAGTTCACGAGTATCGTGTCTTTATACTTCTTGTGGATCTAATATAAAAAAAGAAGATAGGGTTAGGACTTTTTCTTTAATGACGTGTGCCTTGCATGGTTCTCTTAGTTTTGCACCACACAAGTATCCGATTGATCTTTTTTGGATTCTGAATGAGCTCAGAATTAGTTGCTTTTTACATCATCCCCAAAAACTTACACCATATCTCAAGTGGGATTCGATAAGAGAAAAATATGCGTTCTTAGCAATGTCCTTACTCAGTTCCTCAACTATGAGCCTGTTTGCAAAACAGTTTCTTGCGATATTAGAGTGGAGCTGTTGAATATGACGATCAAATTTCATTCTGGAATCAATAAGAACCCCTCAAAAACTTGTTTACTGATGAGTAGTTCATCTTTTTGCCATCTAGCTCAATGCCTTGGACCTGAAGAATATTAAATTGGTTTTGGAAACATTCATAGCCAATTTATTTGAGTCACACCACTGCCTAATAAGTTTCAAGTCGTGATTTATAGTTTCTCCCAGCCTTGTGGGATTTTTATCGTTCCAGAGGATGGTTGCATCATCAGCAAAAATCGTGAATCTGCCGGATATTTACAGGTCTGCTATGTCGTTAAAATACAGCAAGAAGAGTACTGGTCCCAGAACAGATACTTGTGGGACTCCGTAGTCAATGTTCTTTGAACCCGAGATTGAATTAGAATCTGCCTGTTTCACACTTTGCTGTCTACAGGTCAAATATGATCTGGACCATTGCTGACACCTCTCACTCCATACTCCAATTTGTCCAGCAGTATTTGATGGCTCACACAGCCAAGAGCCTTTTACAAGTCGCAGAAATCTGCTGAAGCCACTTCTCAATCATTCAGCGTGGTATAAAGTTTTCCAAAAAGTCAAAAATTGCATCCATTGTGTCTTTACCTGCTTTAAATCCGAATTGAACATTTTTTGTCACGTTGAAATCTGTCAAAAATGACATCAATCTTTTCTTGAAAAGTTTTTCATTTACCTTTGATATCGTTGGCAGTAAGGTAATTGGTCTTTAGTTTTCTGGATCTTCTGGACTACCTTCCTTCAATATTTGCTGTTCATTTGCTATGCAGAGACAGTCAGGAAATGTACCCTTTGAGAATGAGTCATTTATAGCCTTCACTAGAACCCACAAAGCAATATCTGGCAGTCTTGATATTAGCCTGAGAGATATTCCATCCCAGCTTGCAGCCCTTTTGTTCCTCACCTCCCCAAAGCAGCCCCGCAACCGATATAGGAAGAATAAAGAATGAGCTGGAATTTGCCTTATGTATTCATTGTAGTCCTGAGTCAGCTCATCGGCTAAATTCTTTCCAAGTGAACAGGAGAAATTATCTAGTTTGTCTGCTGTTACTCTGATGTTGCTGGTATCTGTATTGATTCAACTATTTTTCCCGTATTTTATTGACAATATTCCATGACTCGTTCTGCATATGTTTTGCATTTGCAATCCTGTTGCTGTGGTATAAGCATTTGGCTGATCGTTATATTTTTTTTTATTGCTCGATATTTTTTGAAATAGTTAATGAAAAATGTGCTTTATGAATAAAACTTCCTGATATAATGAAGTGCTCTCATATTTCTTGAGCACCTTCGAGGACCACGTGTCATCCATGATTTTTTCAGTTTCTGTTTGATATTCCGAATTGGGAAAGACAAATTGGAAGCGACGCACAGTCTGTTAATCAGAAACGGGATTCAAAGACCGACTACGACTCAATGTATGTCTGTGTGATTAATTCCATCAATCAAGTCATTAAGTTCTTTTTTAAATAAAGATATTTTTTGGTTATATACTTCCGCTTAAATGAACTATCTAGAAATAAGAATGTATCAAAAACCACTTCTTTAGCTGAAAAGCGTCTCAATTTTATAGCAATTCAAAACGAGCAGATTCCTCATTGAGTTCCAAACAATATTGTAACATAAATAACTGAATCTATATGTAACTCTGGGGATCTTTTGTTTTCATAGCGGGCAAATTGCCAAAATGCAGTGTGGCGATGAGACCTGAAACGATAAATGTAATTTTCCAAATGGCCATTTAATATTCAAAGGTAGTTCAACAACATTTTACTGGGGAATTTGATATAATTGGTTTCATTGACTTATAAATTCGATGTGTAATGAAAAGCAATAATTTGCGTCACAATATTTTACGTTTATTTGAGGCAGTGGACCGGTCTGTTTATCAGCTTCATGACCCTATCTTGAATGAAAGATGATTAACTTGGCATAAGCTGACTGATCCAAAATTCCAAACAAATTGTTGGATGTTAGAAAAATAAATACAATTCACTGTTCAGACCTGTTAAAAGGACGATGTTCATATTCGTGATAATATAATATAATATTGTTTGGCGTTGTCCTAGAATGATACATATAGGAAAACTAAGATTCAGAAAATGTCTCGAATGAGTTTTCAGAAATAAATAGCCAAAAGGACATAAGATGAAATTCACGAAAACATTCTTCGTGACCTGTACAAATACTCCACCAGAATCTCAGTCGATTTTGACCGAATTCTAACTTTATACCACGAGGAGGAACTCTTCGTCGATTTCATTTCCGCAATTATCTGGAGTGTTTTCCTCTTTTTTTTTCTGGTTCGTTGCGCAATAATTCTAAATTCCGAGTGATAAATAGATTTTCCAAATCTAAGTGTTAAATAGGGGGATTGAAAGGCCAAGGTCGCGTCCTTACCACACTCCGCAATTTTTGCATCTGAACGCCAGGAGTACTTTTTCAACTGTCTAAAGGCTAGCCGATAGGCGGTGCCCCTGTCTCCACCACAATAAATCAGAAGGCACCCAAGTTACGGAAAATATAATTTTTTAGCCCCGTTAGCATCTTTTTAAAAACCAAAACACGTCATTTATGAAAATAGAAAACTAGCGTCAAGTAATTAAAATGTAAGTAATCAACCGATTGAAAATTTTGAGTGCGATATAAGCCTCGCAATGAATAGTGAAGAATCAATCTTCAACAATTCATTTGATAGTCTTTCTAGAGACATAACGCTGGAGGCAAAAAATCAATAGAGCTATTTGATATTCGCTTGAACATTGAACAAAGCCCAGAATTGCTGCAGAGCTCATATCGACCCTGGAGTCATACAATATCTAGAATGCGGCAAATATAAATTTATGTTCAAGTGAAGACGATGAAGAATGTATTAAATGTTGTAGAAGTCATTATGTGAGCCGATGTAATAGTCATTTTATGGAATGTTCGATTTGTGAATTATTGTAGCTAATATTGTGAGATAGGTTTCAGGAATGATTGAGAATTGAGAATTTATATAATTTCAACGATGGTGGTGCAATTATTTGTCATCTCTGAGAAAATAGCCGGAGGAGTTAGCCACTGTTTCACTATATTTTGTTATGTTTGGTTTTGGTAGTCCATATTCTCCATCCCAAGATGTCCTGCTATTTTCAATTGAAACAAAGCTTTGTCTTGTTGCCATATGAAAAGACTTATCCGGATATCCGGTGGACCTTCTTTCAACTTTCACCAAATAATCAACTCAAAAACATCAGCGTCTTATTCACAGATAGTCTAGTAGCTATTTATATTCAGATCAAACTCACAACATCCCAACTCTGACAATAAATCATATCATTTTCAAAAAAAAGTTGTAAGAAAATCTGAGCCCATCTACTAATATGCGCAACTTGACCATTATAACTTAACTACTAATTATTATGTACAGTGCGTTTTTTTTTTTCTGAGACGGAACATATAATCCAGTAACCATGTCGTCTAAGGAGGAAGGTGCCTCGCGTTAGATCCAGTAGTTCTGTTTTTTTGCTGACTTGTTTTTTATGCCTGCGGCCATTTTTACTCTCTCGTTTTTAACATCTAGGGCTTGAATAAGCCCTGCTATTGCAGATATGTTTTGAGTGGAAAGACTGACTAGACTCAACCCTTCAGAGAGCAAATTACACTTTCAGTCGATTTTTAACATGTATTTGATTTACATTTTCTATTGAGATTAAAATAATTATGCATAATTCTTCTTTTCTTTCGGAATTGGCAAGGCGTGAATTTTACGAAGAAAATAGGTCTAGGGGGTCGCAATTCACACAGAACAATAAGTGTGTATAGTAGCTAGCCTCAATACACCTTCCAGATAGGCACCATAATAATATATAATGTTCTGTTATGTGAACTTTTCCAAGTGTGAGAAAAACACTAAATTTCAACAATCTGAGATCTGAATCTTGAAAACTATCAGGTCTACAGAGATCATTCTGATCTCAAATTGTAGCAAATTTAGTCTACTTCCGAAAAGTATTTCATAATTATGAGCAAAAACTTAGTTCTTCTGGGTTAAAATTGCCAAAAACTGGATAAAAGGTAGAAATTTTGATATTTTTTTGAAATTTGACAATGTTGCGTTAGGCGTACGAGGTCAAAAACTTGGATTATTGATTGAGCCAACATCATAAACAAGTCAGCAAAAAATCAGAACTACCGAAACGCAAGGTATGATGTATATGGTTACTGGACTAATAGGGATTCCCATGTTAAATATTCAAACTCATGTTAGCAGTACTTTTATTCGTAGTACACAGCTGAAAGTTGCCGTAGATAAACTTTGGCATCTAGAGATTATGTTATTTCATCAATTAGCACTGAATAAGATAAAAAAAGATTAAAAAAGTGATTTATTGATTGGAAAGTAATATTTTTTCAACCAATAACTTCATTGTCAAATTATTGTAATCACATTCATTTCTAAGAGTATATTACAATAATAAAAATCAAACATTATCTCTTGGATAAACGGTTCAAAGTGTCCCCTATTCTCGACCAAGGAGTATCTTTAACGGTTACAAAAATGAAAATAAAATTGTCTGGTTAAAACAATTGAAAATGAATTAAGATACGTCAGAAAATTGGTTGTCACCGTCATATACAAGGCATGTTGAAAGCATCACTTTCTGATGAACTAAACCATTTGTTGAGTCTTTTTCCAGGTTATTCTGGCGTAATTAATAAGCTAACATAAGCCCTAAGCATCAAAATTCATCTACGGCAAGTTTCAGCCGTGTACCACGAATAGAAGTACTGCTTACATGGGCTTGAAAATTCAACATGGGAATCCCTATGTTCCGTCTTATCACACTAGTACCATAAATAGATCGAACCGTCATGTGTTAATAATCTCATTTCAGACAAGTGAACTATCAAATGATACACCAGTGTGTTTTGATCCATAACTCACTAGTCAGTTATGGTCTTCACCTCTAACATTTATCACATCAAATCGTTTCTGTAGTGTATTGCTTTTTTAGGTTTTACCGAGGGTTTTACTTGCTTATACAGTGTGTCTAGAATAAAATGATGTACATGGGAATATTGGAAACGGTAAGAGATACGGCGTCGCTTGAATGGAAGAAAAGTTGCGTATTTGTATGCCCAAAAATAATCTACTTTTGTTTTATTTTGAATCGATACCGTGATGTAGATACAGGGTGAAAAAGAAAATGTCCATATTCAAAAAACTACAAAATTTTGCTTATTATAGAAGCCAATATTTTCAAATTTACAGGATATGGGTAAGAGGAAATGACGATTCTAAAAACGGCATCAAAAAATGTTGTAGGCCCACGATGTTGCGTCCGGCCGAGGCCAACTTTGGTTTTTCTTATGGAGGCCATATTGAACTTCTCCATTTTCATGGTCAGTATTGAAAATAATTTCCAAAAATATGACTTCCATAAAAAAAACAGACTTGACTTTGTCTGGACGCAACATAGTAGGTCTAGAATTTTTTTGACGCCGTTTTAGAATCGTCGTATCCTCTTACCTATATCCTGGAAATTTGAAAGTGTTGGGTTTTATAACAAGCAAAATATTGTGTTTTTTTCAAAATGAACCTTTTCTTTTTTCACCCTGTATGAAACGAAATCGATTCAAAATGAAACAAAGGTAGAATATTTTTGAGCATACAAATACGCAACTTTTCTTCCATTTAAGCAACGTCGTATCTTTTACCGTTTCCAATATCCTCGTATAGTCCCATGTACATCATTTTATTCTGGACACACTGTATAGTTTCATTCACTTTGTTGATATAGGAACTATACTTGTCACTGCTGATGTAAAATTGTTCTGAATGTTCTTATACGCGATTAAGCTATTAATTTTTTAATAAAAACGCTTTTTGGTAACACTTGACATAACGGTTTTTTCCATTAAACTATTAGGTATAATAGACCGTCAGATAATGACATATTTTGCTGACTGATTTTCTCGATTTAGGGATTTCAACTACTGTAAATTATGCCAGTGTTGACTACAAAAAATGAAAATTTAGCGACCGCAAGTGTGCTAGGAATATCAAAAATCACTTCGCAATATTGTAAGACCAGTAAATTTTTAACAACGGCTGAGCTGCTTATGGGAAATTTGTGCTAGGTTCTTAATGATATCATAATTCATTCTGTTGATTACCATAAGCAAAAAAATGCATCAGCAACCGAGTTTTCCTTCACAAGATGGCGCCTTCATTTCAACAATATAAGTTCCTGCAAACCTTATGGCATTGTCTTCTTACTCTTAGATTTTTATGTTATTTTGATGTGTCAAAATGCCATAAACGAGAGATTAAAAAAAATAACTTTATCTACAACTGTCAAAAAATAGT
Organism: Orchestes rusci; assembly: GCA_958502075.1. Lineage (NCBI taxonomy): Eukaryota > Metazoa > Arthropoda > Insecta > Coleoptera > Curculionidae > Orchestes > Orchestes rusci. The sequence continues at coordinate 21,716,626 of OY293309.1, forward strand.
TGTTTTATGCAACCATCTATAGATATAAAATGTTCCACATATTTCACGGCCTGAGAGAAACCCGTGGATCATAGTTCTTCATCCACGGGCAGGTTCTTCATTCACGGGCAGTTGACCAATCCTAAGCGAGTATTACAGTAACACGTGGATCATAGTTCTTTATTCACGGGCAGTGGGCCTAAACACAACTATTTTTGGCTTTATTTAGTGACTTTTTTTCCAAATTTTGTTGTAGATTTGTATTTGACTCGCATATAATGAACATATTACACTCGAATAAAACTAATAACACTCGCCTTCGGCTCGTGATATAAATTTTAATCTTGTGTAATATTTGGCCCATTATATGCTCGTTGGATAAAATACTATTTTCTGCAGAAGAGAAACCAATTTTTTCATATGCTATGCACACTTGTGAACGCTGAATTTACATTTTTTGAGCTCAACAATGATATAATTTCCTGTGCTTGAAATCACAGCGACGAGAAAATCAGTCAGCAAAATTTGTCGTTATCTGACGGTCTTTAAGCAATTTTGCGTATATGGAGCCAGTTAAGTGTTTACAGAGAGCACAAATCACTTGCGCAGATGAAAAAATCATCTATTTGAACTCAAAAAACCTTTGTTTGGATACAAAATCTCCATTGTTTTCGATGCAATTGACAATGACAGTGACACCCCGAATGACATATCCTCCAAAACATGAAAATTATTCCCAAATCTGTTCTGAGATGTCGCTCATGCGACATCCATTTTCACTAGAAAAAACTAACCCAGTCTTACCAAAACGGACCCAATCTAACTCTAACTCAAAGCTAACCTGAAAAAACCATTCTTTTCAGCCCAAATCCAGTGAATTATTCCTTTTTTGATCTCAAAAATGATGAAAGAGACGAATTTTGGGTTTGCGCAAGTGAATTCGTATTCCTTATGAGCAACAAAACGTACCTTTGCAAAAAATATTGCATCAAATGCCAAAATAGCAGGAAACCTCATTGTAAAAATGATTACCCGCTTTTTATGATTATGATGAAAAATGATTTGTACTTTTTCCAATGCGGTGTGGTAAATCTTGGGTTAAGCGCGCTTATCCTAGGTTTTACCGAACTTCAGGCATGGCATATCATAAAATAATATACAGTGCGGCTCTAAAAGGTCCCCCTCCCCCTTTTTTTTTAATGTGTGCACCAAAAATTTTGAAACTTGGCATACTTCAATTGCCGTTGGAATACTACTTTTTTATGTTACTGACGTACTTTAAGTATTCAAGATGGCGACTGGGCGCCATTTTGAAACATTTTTTTAAATAGAAAGGAGGGTCGTGTGACACATCATTCGAAAAGACTTATCGAGTAAATTATTGTGTGAAAATTTCATAGGATTAAACGCATCCGTGCGGATATGACAGCCTGCCAAACTTTTAGTTTTTAAAAATGTCGTTTACATTAAGTTTCAATTTTTTAACGAGCTGACACCATCAGATTCCGGAAAAATGATGGTGAACCTGAGCAAAACAGTACAGGTTAACAAATAGGAATGCTGATACAAAGCGGATAAAGAATTTCAAAAAGATGAAATTTGGAAAGCATTTATTAGCATTATAGTACTAAAATCTAAATCAACATGGATACAGCTCCCACACTACCTCGCCACAGCACTAAAGCTTAACCAAATGTGAAAATCTTGAAACGATATGAGCCAGTTGTTTGATTATTGTGTTAACTAGGAAGTGTTACAAAAATGTCTGATGGCGAAAATCGTAATTTCCATGAGACGGAAGAAATCTTCAATGAGCGCTTCCCGGACCGTCCGATATGCAGAAAATATCTTCGCGAATTAGTGCGCAAAATTAATCGAGACTGGTAGTGTTCATAGCTTGAAGAATCAAGGGCGACCATCTATCTCGGAAGATAAACAAATTGCAATCATTGGTGAGATGGTGGTAAATCCTGAACAGTCGACTTCTCAGGTTGCAAACATATGTGATTCTTTGTCTTCTTCTGTAAAACGATTGCTGAAAAAACAAAAATGTTATCCTTATAAATTTCAAATGGTGCACCAGTTGACTGGAGACGATCATGACAGACGTGTGGAATTTTGCGATATTATGACCGATAGAATAGGCCGAGAACCAAGATACGTTCAAAATATTTGTTTTGGTGACGAGTGTACTCTCTTTTTAAATGGCCGTATACACAAGAAAAATGTTCGTTATTGCAGTGACGTAGATCCGCATGTTTTTAGGGAGACCCACACGCAATATCCCGAAAAGGTTAACGTATGGGCTGGCATATTGGAGAACCATATTGTTGGTCCTGTTTTCATTCATGAAAATTTGACAGGGGACCTGTATTTGAACTTGTTAGAAACTACAATAGAGCCTGTGATTGTACAAATACGTCAGAATAATCCCAACGAATTTGGCATTTTTTTTCAACAGGATGGTGCGCCTCCTTATTTCAGCAGAAAAGTAAGGCAGTTTTTGGACATAACTAACCCCAATCGTTGGATTGGTCGTCGGGGTCCTACCGAATGGCCTGCCAGGTCGCCCGATTCAACACCATTGGACTTTTTTTTATGGGGATATTTTAAACAGAAGGTATATGCAACACAGCCAGACTTTCTTTTAGATTTACAGCAAAGAATCACTGCTTTTTGTCAAAATATTATTGTCGATACTTTCGAAAAATTCCATCAGGAGTTCTCATACAGATTATTTATGTTGGGCATGTGAAAAGATGAAATTAGTCCATAATCCATTACATGTACTATAAAAATGATGGTGATATCTACTAATCTAATCTAATCTTATATCTTTCTAAAATGACAATCACCTTGTACGAGTTGGCATTGACACACTTTGCGAATCTGAACTTTTATCCCGAAAGCAGTATGCAGGACAATAGCTCGGTCATTCTGCATTACCTGCAATTTTTTTAGCCTACACTAAATCTACGCGCTATTTTATTCTCATTTTACAGGGTGTTTCGCGAGGTAGGGAAAAAAATTCTACTACCCAACCCAAAAAAAGGTACATGGTGTTCAAGTTTTATTTTTATTTATGTTTTTTCTAAATAATATGATCTGTCCCTCACCTCCGGGACACCCTTTATAATATACTCGCTAATGCAGACAATAATTCGAATGAAAGAATATTTATCACTTTGCCCGTTTTCCATCTGAAGAATTGAAGTGGCTATTTATCTTGGCTTTAAAACCAAGCTTTGGATCTCGTAGAAGGTTTCAAGTTTCACAAGTATTTCCAGTAGAATGTTTCGAGCAGTAACATTTCACGGCGGCCGCGCCGACGTGCCCAGATTCGAAAATTATGTTCACGTGTGATAATGTGGACTGGAGAATAGGAAAATATATCAACTCACTTACAACTTCCTTCGTTCCAACAGAAGAAAACAACACTTTATGTCTCAATTTCCCAACGTTTCGGAATTTATTTGATGCCTTTATCAAAGGCTAAAAAGGGAGCAAACATGATAGTATATGGTGAACTATATTAACAATATCTCGGTGTTACATACTTATAAGTAATATAGTCCGTGAAAGGTTGAGCATAGAACCATAATTCGAAGGTGTAAAAGGCATATTAGACATACAAATCAAAATCAAACTCAAAGACGAAACATTTTTCTAATGAAAGTTTTTTCGGCTATGAGTTTGATTTTAATTTGTTTGTCCAATGTCCCTTTTATACCTTCAAATTATGGTTTTGTGCTTAAAAACTTTTCACACACTATATTATTCAAGTAAGTAACACCTAGATATTGAAGATATACACTGCTCGTCAAATTAGAAATTTTTGCCCATTTTCAAAGCTACAGCTTAGCTTTGAAACGAATTAACGGATTTTGTCCAGTGTTTCAGCGTTTTGACGGTCAATTTTTGTACATTGGATTGACTGTAGTAGATTTCGTGTGAGATGAGTTCTTTTTATGGAATACAGGGAGCGGAAGAAAGTGATGAGATTTGAAAATTTTCAAGACACTACTATTTTGCTAAAAAATAAGTTTTCACTACATTCATAGCTGAAGGGTATAGCTAAGTCTAGTACCTCTGGTTGTATTCGATATTTCAATCATCATTTTTTGGATATCTCTTCTAAAAAAAAGATAATCTTCTTTTATTCCAATTCGTATTTTGCCAAGTGTTTTTTAGATTTGCGGGCTCAACTTATTTTTTTTTTATTTTTCGTAAGATTTCGTAATTTTTTAAAGTATCGTACTTTTGGTACAGCTAAAAATAAAAACGGTGATTTAACGGAAGTAGTAATATAAGGGGTCCTGTAAAAATACGACAAACATTTTTTTTTTGGTTTCGCGAAATTGATATTCAAATTTGAGAAATATTTTTTTGATAAAAAGTCATTAGGTTTGTCAGTTATTGATTTGACAGAACCAGAAAGAAGAATTAGACTCAATAATCAATGGGGTTCTCCAATTTCTTGACAATATCAGATCTTGTATTAATCTTGTCTTGATTTCAAGACTGTCTTGGACAACAACTAAAAATGAGATGCAAATTACTGTTTCCTTCGCTCTGGCTATGAGGCTCCTATCTTCATGTAGGCAGTTTCCGTGAGATTATAATCACCACACCAGAAGACTAGTGAAATCAGAAGACAAATCCAAGATGGTCGTCGCGATACACTGATGGTTCCAAATCAGAGACAGCGAGGTACTTACAGTCACATATCACTCAAAATATATATAGGAAACTCCCATGCAATAGTTTGAAATGAAATTCGCCAGCGCCCGGGTGGTCCTCGTACTTTTTACTTTTTTATTCTCAAAAATGTAAAGAAATCTGTTTTGATTGAATACGGTGAATTCATCTAATGGATAAAATAGGATCTATACCTCGTTTGAAATTATAATTCAAATATTCATCACATGGTAGGTATATCAAAAGTTATTCTGAAAAATGCATAAGTATTTTTTAAAAACGTTAATTTTATAATGGTCAATAACTTTGTCCTGGACAAATGCAACCTATGCATATTTTTCAGTTTATAACTTTTGATAAGCCATGTGGATCAATATTTAAATTAAATTTCGAATGTTGAATCTATAAAATGCAAACCACAACATTTATAGGACTTGTATACCTAGTTGTGCTCCAGTTTTGTTGTTCAAAATCAGATTTTTAGCATGTTGAACCAATTTTTCTAAAACAAACGAAGAACTTTTATTGGAGAGGATGTGTTTTGTTGAAAATATCCACACATCCAGGGGACGATACATTCCTCATAGAACTCACGGTAAGGGTTCTTGTAAACATTAGGCATCCACGTATTTTTTACTTTTCAAAGGCGAATTTGGAAAATTATCCTTCGTTTAACTATTCTTAAGAAAAAAAATGCTGGATGAATCACTTTTTTGTAGAAAAAACACTATTCTAGGCACATTGTTTCATACGAACATTTTCCAAAAATCCCGATTTGTTCCCGTTGTGGGTCATTGAAATGGGCAATTTTTGTTGTTCTTATGTACTACAGCTCCTCACGTAACCACTAAAGAAGTTGAAACATATAGTTAAGCAGGAAAAATAAATTTTAAAAATTTGATTCACAGAACATCCCGGTGAACTCGATATTATCAATAACAACTGTCAAGATTTTCAAGACACTAGACACTACTCACTAAATAACGATCGAGAGTGAAAAATACGCGCTGTTGCCAAGTTTGCTTTTTTCATTTATTTTTCGTTTTGGCGCCATTTTATTGATGTATATTCAGATGCCCAACATGCCACCATATCTAAAATATCGTTCAGAAAGTAACGCTTCTGCCCGAGTAAAAAACTACGCTCCTGCCCAGCGTAGCCGGTGGATGTTCTCTTAAATATCGTTTAAAAAGTAACGCTCCTGCCCAGTGTAGCCGGTGGATGTTCTCTTGAAAATCGTTTAAAAAGTAACGCTCCTGCCCATATGGTTGTTTTTATTCCTGTTTTACTATGTTTGTCATAGTATATCAAAATATACAGACAAAACCTATTGCATTCGTTTTCAAGAAGTCTGGGTAAGTTTGGCAACATTGCCTGTCTGTTCTAATATGTAGCTTGTATGGATTGTCAGAATGTGACAAAGCTGTCATTTAAGGGAGTTTTTCTCACTGAATTCTGATTAAATTTTAATTTGTTATGGGATTATTTTTTTTGTTGAAAGCTGTTCATCCTGCATTTTTTTTGGTTGAAATTGTTCTATAAACCCAAAACTATGCTCAAAAATTGAAAAAATTCATTAATGTGTGGATGCCTGATCTTTGCAAGACTCCACGATAAGCTTACATTATAGTCCAATCCAAGGTTCAAACACCAATTTTATGATGATCTAGGTACTGAAAAGTAAAAACTTTCGGCACAAAATTCAAATTACACGTGAGATGACAATGACGTCTAGGGTAAGGGATTGGTTATTTATGGCAACCGTTGTCAAGAAAAACCTCCGTTTCTAGCGCCATCCAACGGGCAGTCCTCTAAACAAATCCAGCTTGATTAACTGGTTGCCTAAAATTGTATTTACATTGACTCCCATCCAAGTTTCCTGTATATTTTGAATGATATGTGCTTACAGTAGCAGTGGTGTACAACTATGAGAGGGGCAGACAATCAACTACTCACTGGGTATGCAGGCTCATATCATATCCAGACCGAATTCTACACAATGACCTAATCTTCGTTTTACATCCTTAAGAGAGTAGAAACCATAGACCATTCAACATTTACTCAGCACTTCATCATATTATAGTATACTGTGGCATGATCAAAGTTGCCTTGATGTTATTAAGTAGTTTTTTGACATGCAATAAAGTTGTTTTTATCACACCATTCCTTGAATATTTTCATGGCGTCAGTGACTCTGGCTCCCTATCTCTATTGAATGTTCAGAAATGCAACGTGGAAATTTTCGTGACTGATGTGAATTGAGAAGGAGAAGAGTGGTGGGGAGCAGTCAGAAATGAGAGGCCTACGATATGTGAGTTCTCATGTATTGTCTAATCGAGCTTTCGAAAATGATTCTTTCCTTCTCCAGGAGTCATCCTAAAAAAAGCACCTGTTTTGGAACTCTGTCGGCGCCGCGAGGCGTTTTGATGTAACTGGTCGTTTTTGTATTCGAATTACTATCGGCGATCAAAGTTGATCAGCTGCATTCTGTGGATTGGTACGTATATATTGTGCCTTCATGATAGTGAAACCATACCAAACTAATTTTTCTCCGATTATGGTCAAAACGTAATTTAAGTCACTCCTCAAATTCACTTTTTTATTGGGGAATCACAAACGTGAATATTAGATTCTGCACAACATTTCTTTTCACCATTTTGCTAATTTTTTTCAAAAAAAGAGTACTTTACTCTTGTACAGGGTTGTCCAACGAAGGGTGAACACCATTGTGATTTTTTCATATTGAAAGATATTGCAAAATGTCAAATACAAAAGATGTGAAGATGTAGGTAGGTGAGGAATAAGGGACATTCATCAGAAAAACAATTCAGCATAGAATAAAAACATATGTTATGAATCACCAATTTTCTCGCTCATTTTACATGGAGCACCTTGTCTATTATTGGAATTTTGAATACTACATAACATTCTAAACATATTTTGTGAAAAGTGTTTTTTCTCTAAAGTTGATGGTTTTGGAACTATAACGAATTGAAAATCAGTATTTTGGTTAATTCGCATCAACGTCATAAGTCATGAGCATGCTCTGACAACTTCAATCAGAATGAAAGTTCACTGTAAATGTAAATTGTTGTCCCTTAGCTCGCCAGGGAGCGCAACTAAGCTTCGCCACAGCGCAGTTTATCGATTCAACGACAGGGGCGAACTGGCTGACAGATAAAAAAAACTTCCGAATTGTTACTCCAGATTTAAACTTTATTCGAATTCATTTACGGAAACATTAAATTTTTGATTTATTATTCATAACTGTTTCAATTTACTATTTACTATTCTTCATATTATGTGTGAAGTATTATAAAACAATCCGGAAAAGTATTTTCCAATCGTGAATCTTAATTTAATATTATGTACAAAACGAAACGATACTGCAGTAGATACTCAACAAAACAATAGGAAGTACATAGAACTAAAACGAAGCTACAAACAACAGATGTATAACAATTATTATTAGTTATGCCGAGAGTTATGCTATAATAATACAAATCATGCAGGTCAATATTCACTTGGGCATAAATAAAAAGGAATAAGAAAGATGATAATAATAATTCGAACATCATGTTCTATAATGTTTTGAAAGATTAGAAAAGTTCTGGAAATTATGTATTGAAAAATTAACAAGTATTTGAAATCTGCAGAAACAAAATATTTAATTCAGTGGTTGCTGTATTTTGGGTTCCAGGGTCGATGAAAACTCCAGGATTGGTTGAAAACTTGTGCCTACGTTCTGACCAAAGGGATTGTTTTTATATAGCCCTGATGAAGGTGTTATTGAAACTTGAAGTGTGTATTATAATATATCGAACGTGATAAAAAACTCCTTGCATAGAACAAATAGTTTATTTTATCAGCGAGAGCGAATTACAAATTTACCGAAACCGGCCAGCAAAAGACTCGGCAAAATACTAACTTCAAATATGATATTCTATATGGAACATCGTGTTGCTACGATACAAAAACTAGCCGTGCAAAAACCAGATTAAGGTTGGACCAGAGTAAATATAAACAAGTGCGCTTTATCGTTGCTTGTTGATATTATTTTAATAGTAATTTACAACACTCCTCCTCAACGATTAAAGCAACCTCTCAGTTCACTAAATTGCATCCTAACGATAAAGAACTCAACTTAATCCTACTCAATGGTTTCGTTAACAAATCTGCAACCATATTTTCAGATGGACAATACACAAACTTAAAAACTCCTTCCTTACTCAAGGTTTTAACAAAGTGATATTTTTTATCTATATGTTTTGTCCTATTACTAAATTTTTGATTACAGACATATTTCAAACAACTTTGATTATCCTCATAAATAATTAATTCTATTAATTTATACATTCTGAAATCAATGAGTAATTGCTTAAGCCAAATCGCTTCCCGACTTGCTTCAGCGAGAGCAATAAATTCTGCCTCAGTTGATGATAATGAAACACAAGTCTGTTTTCTACTAGCCCAACTAATCGTGGCACCGTAAAGCTTAAACAAATAACCACTGTTGGATTTGCGATCAATTTTATCTTCTGCCCAATCCGCGTCGGCGTAGCCATACAATTTTTTTTTATCATTTTTATCGCCGAGTACCAATTGCCTATTCTTACTTTTCTTCAAATAACGTAACACTCGTTTTAACTCATTCCAATCTATATCTAAAGGTTTTTTATTATGCTGACTCAAAATATTTACGCTTGCTGCAATATCAGGCCTAGAACTAACAGAAGCATACAATAATCCGCCAATCAACTTCTGAAACATATCATTGTTTTTCATTGGTTGTTCCTCATCCCTTTTTAATTTTAAATAACCGGTATCAAGTGGAATTGCTGAATCTTTAGCATCTTGCATACCAAACCTATACATTAATTTATCAATATACATTGCCTGATTAATACTATAAATTCCAGCACTATTTCTTTCAACATTGATACTAAGATAATTATGCAATTGTCCCATATCTGTTATCTCAAAATGCTTGCTAAGAATTTTCGCGATTAAATCAATATTTTTGACATTTTTACTAGCAACTAGAAAATCATCGACATGAATGATGATATAAATGAGTTCATTTTCCATCATTTTAGAATACAAACAGAAATCCGCTTTACCTCTACAAAAATCATGCTTAACTAGAACTTCATGAACTTTCTCATTTAAAACTTTTGCAGATTGTTTAAGTCCGTATAAACCTTTATTTAATTTACATACCAGATTGTCATTGTCCACAAAACCTTCAGGCTGCTGCATGTACACCACTTCCTTCAGATCACCGTTCAGAAAAGCTGTTTTCGCGTCGAAGTGTTTGATAAACATATTGTCTTTTCCCGCGATCGCCAACAATGCTCTAAACGTCACTTGTCTCACTACCGGCGCGAACACTTCATCGTAGTCCACCCCGAACTTCTGTGTGAAGCCTTTGGCTACAATTCGCGCCTTGTATTTTCGCACTGAACTAGCCGCATTATCTTTAATCTTGAAAATCCACTTGTTTGTAATCACGTTCATTTCCTTTGTTTTCGGCACTAATGTCTACGTATCATTTTTCACCAACGATTCAATTTCTTCATTTATGGCCTTTTTCCATAAATCACGATCACTTCTGGAAAGAGCATCTTTCAAATTCACTGGCTCATCTTCAAATCCTCTCATCAATTTTGATGATGCAACAAATCGTTCTGGAGGTATTCGTTTATTTGTTCGTTGTGAGTATCTTACGTCTAGGTCAGATACGTCCCCTCCATCGCTGGTTGTGTCATATGGATGATAAGTAGGGTCATCATAATCTTCAACTGGAGATTCTGAACCAGAGTCCTCATTGACATACTCCTCCTGTTCAACTGTCTCCGTGTCATCTTGCAAAACAACATTTTCCTCCAACTTTTTGTTATCCAACTTGACAAGTCCCACTTCACCACAAAAAACAACGTCCCTTCTGATTTTGGTCTGCTCCTTTTCCACGTCCAACAAACGATATGCCTTTGATTCTTCTGAGTAGCCAACAAAAATCAACTTTTCTGCCTTTTCATCCAATTTGCTTCCACGAATCTTAGGAATGTGAGCGTATGTTACACTTCCAAAAATGTGCAAATCTGAAACATCTGGAGTTTTCTTAAACCAAAACTCGTACGGAGTTTTCACTTTGCATCTTGTTGGTTATCGATTTTGTAAAAAATTCGCTGTGTTGACTGCCTCGCCCCAAAACTTATTTGGCAAGTTTGCATCAATCAACATGCATCTTGTCATCTCCATCAAAGTCCGGTTCTTCCTTTCAGCTACTCCGTTCTGCTCAGGAGAATATCCTGCCGTAAACTGGATTTTTATCCCTTGCCCTTTCAAGTAATTTCGCAAGTCGTGGCTTGTATACTCTCCTCCTCGATCTGACCTTATTATTTTTGGCCTTTTATCAAATTGATTTTTCACCAATTCAATGAATTCTTTAATGAACTTACTTGTCTCATTTTCATGGCTCATCAAATAAATAGTCGTATAACGTGGAAAATCCTCTATGAGAGTGAGAATATATCTCTTATTGCCCGGAGTAACATTTTTCATAGGTCCACAGACATCGGTATGGATTAATTCTAATATTTCTGACGTAGTACTTTTTGTTTGTTTAGGAAAACTTTTACGTGTACTCTTACCCTTGATGCAGCATTGACACACCTCCCTAATTCCACAATCTTCTATTTTTATTCCATCAGCCAATTCACCTTTTGCAAGCTCCTGGATTGCCTCAATGCTGCGATGTCCAAAACGCCGATGCCATGAATGTTGACAATTTCTTTTGTGTACTTCCTTAATCTTCATCACTTTATCAGGAACCAACAATTCATACAAATCCGGTGAGAGCTTCGCAGTGGCACGCATTTTTCCGCCCTTTACGATTTTACGCTCAGCACCGTCAAACTTTACATCATAACCGGCACTTGTGAGCTTTTTCACCGATATTAAATTACAGTCAAGTTAAGGAACAAATAAAACATTGTCCAAATTTAACTTCACAACTTGACCAGTCCCGACTGAACACTCAATGTGACCAGATCCGACTCCATGTATTTTCGACATTTGGTCCTTATCGGCTAACCGCACAAAACCGCCCCCACTTCCATCAAAGTCCACGAAAAGATTTTTCGTATTCACCATATGACTCGTAGCACCAGAGTCTATGAACCATGAAGTAGAATGTCCTTGAATGTCCCTTATACTCAGGCAAGTGTCCTCGTGTTTGTCCTTGTTTGAATCAACCATAAAACAAGCATCATTATTATCTTCAGTGACTACATTCACTTTTCCTTTGCTATTTCTCCATGTTTTAAATTTAAAACAATCCTTTTTGAAATGCCCCTTCTTTTTACAAAAATAGCATACTTTTGTGTCACTACGATGATCATGACTTCCTGAATGCGCTGAACTACCCTTATGCGCAACTTTTAAGACTGACTCATCTTGACTTGTCCCAGCTTGACTTGCATTCCGCCGCCTGTATTCATCTATCAATTTACTTTTAACAAATTCCAAAGTAAATTCTTCAGGTGCTCGGCTTTCCAAAGCTGTGATTAAAAAACTATACGAGTCCGGCAAGCTCCCCAACAATAATCCAGCAGCAAAACGATCCTTCACTTCTTCACCCAGTGCAGCTAATTTATTTTGTAGCTCCAGAAATTTACTAATGTGTGATGCAAATTACTGTTTCTTTCGCTCTGGCTATGAGGCTCCTATCTTCATGTAGGCAGTTTCCGTGAGATTATAATCACCACACCAGAAGACTAGTGAAATCAGAAGACAAATCCAAGATGGTCGTCGCGATACACTGATGGTTCCAAATCAGAGACAGGGAGGTACTTACAGTCACATATCACTCAAAATATATATAGGAAACTCCCATGCAATAGTTTGAAATGAAATTCGCCAGCGCCCGGGTAGTCCTCGTACTTTTTACTTTTTTATTCTCAAAAATGTAAAGAAATCTGTTTTGATTGAATACGGTGAATTCATCTAATGGATAAAATAGGATCTATACCTCGTTTGAAATTATAATTCAAATATTCATCACATGGTAGGTATATCAAAAGTTATTCTGAAAAATGCATAAGTATTTTTTAAAAACGTTAATTTTATAATGGTCAATAACTTTGTCCTGGACAAATGCAACCTATGCATATTTTTCAGTTTATAACTTTTGATAAGCCATGTGGATCAATATTTAAATTAAATTTCGAATGTTGAATCTATAAAATGCAAACCACAATATTTATAGGACTTGTATACCTAGTTGTGCTCCAGTTTTGTTGTTCAAAATCAGATTTTTAGCATGTTGAACCAATTTTTCTAAAACAAACGAAGAACTTTTATTGGAGAGGATGTGTTTTGTTGAAAATATCCACACATCCAGGGGACGATACATTCCTCATAGAACTCACGGTAAGGGTTCTTGTAAACATTAGGCATCCACGTATTTTTTACTTTTCAAAGGCGAATTTGGAAAATTATCCTTCGTTTAACTATTCTTAAGAGAAAAAATGCTGGATGAATCACTTTTTTGTAGAAAAAACACTATTCTAGGCACATTGTTTCATACGAACATTTTCCAAAAATCCCGATTTGTTCCCGTTGTGGGTCATTGAAATGGGCAATTTTTGTTGTTCTTATGTACTACAGCTCCTCACGTAACCACTAAAGAAGTTGAAACATATAGTTAAGCAGGAAAAATAAATTTTAAAAATTTGATTCACAGAACATCCCGGTGAACTCGATATTATCAATAACAACTGTCAAGATTTTCAAGACACTAGACACTACTCACTAAATAACGATCGAGAGTGAAAAATACGCGCTGTTGCCAAGTTTGCTTTTTTCATTTATTTTTCGTTTTGGCGCCATTTTATTGATGTATATTCAGATGCCCAACATGCCACCATATCTAAAATATCGTTCAGAAAGTAACGCTTCTGCCCGAGTAAGAAACTACGCTCCTGCCCAGCGTAGCCAGTGGATGTTCTCTTAAATATCGTTTAAAAAGTAACGCTCCTGCCCATATGGCTGCTCCTGCCCGAGTAAAAAGGTACGCTCCTGCCCAGCGTAGCCGGTGGATGTTCTCTTAAATATCGTTTAAAAAGTAACGCTCCTGCCCAGTGTAGCCGGTGGATGTTCTCTTGAAAATCGTTTAAAAAGTAACGCTCCTGCCCATATGGTTGTTTTTTTTCCTGTTTTACTATGTTTGTCATAGTATATCAAAATATACAGACAAAACCTATTGCATTCGTTTTCAAGAAGTCTGGGTAAGTTTGGCAACATTGCCTGTTTGTTCTAATATGTAGCTTGTATGGATTGTCAGAATGTGACAAAGCTGTCATTTAAGGGAGTTTTTCTCACTGAATTCTGATTAAATTTTAATTTGTTATGGGATTATTTTTTTTGTTGAAAGCTGTTCATCCTGCATTTTTTTTGGTTGAAATTGTTCTATAAACCCAAAACTATGCTCAAAAATTGAAAAAATTCATTAATGTGTGGATGCCCGATCTTTGCAAGACTCCACGATAAGCTTACATTATAGTCCAATCCAAGGTTCAAACACCAATTTTATGATGATCTAGGTACTGAAAAGTAAAAACTTTCGGCACAAAATTCAAATTACACGTGAGATGACAATGACGTCTAGGGTAAGGGATTGGTTATTTATGGCAACCGTTGTCAAGAAAAACCTCCGTTTCTAGCGCCATCCAACGGGCAGTCCTCTAAACAAATCCAGCTTGATTAACTGGTTGCCTAAAATTTCATTTACATTGACTCCCATCCAAGTTTCCTGTATATTTTGAGTGATATGTGCTTACAGTAGCAGTGGTGTACAACTATGAGAGGGACAGACAATCAACTACTCACTGGGTATGCAGGCTCATATCATATCCAGACCGAATTCTACACAATGACCTAATCTTCGTTTTACATCCTTAAGAGAGTAGAAACCATAGACCATTCAACATTTACTCAGCACTTCATCATATTATAGTATACTGTGGCATGATCAAAGTTGCCTTGATGTTATTAAGTAGTTTTTTGACATGCAATAAAGTTGTTTTTATCACACCATTCCTGTGAGTTCTCATGTATTGTCTAATCGAGCTTTCGAAAATGATTCTTTCCTTCTCCAGGAGTCATCCTAAAAAAAGCACCTGTTTTGGAACTCTGTCGGCGCCGCGAGGCGTTTTGATGTAACTGGTCGTTTTTGTATTCGAATTACTATCGGCGATCAAAGTTGATCAGCTGCATTCTGTGGATTGGTACGTATATATTGTGCCTTCATGATAGTAAAACCATACCAAACTAATTTTTCCCCGATTATGGTCAAAACGTAATTAAAGTCACTCCTCAAATTCACTTTTTTATTGGGGAATCACAAACGTGAATATTAGATTCTGCACAACATTTCTTTTCACCATTTTGCTAATTTTTTTCAAAAAAAGAGTACTTTACTCTTGTACAGGGTTGTCCAACGAAGGGTGAACACCATTGTGATTTTTTCATATTGAAAGATATTGCAAAATGTCAAATACAAAAGATGTGAAGATGTAGGTAGGTGAGGAATAAGGGACATTCATCAGAAAAACAATTCAGCATAGAATAAAAACATATGTTATGAATCACCAATTTTCTCGCTCATTTTACATGGAGCACCTTGTCTATTATTGGAATTTTGAATACTACATAACATTCTAAACATATTTTGTGAAAAGTGTTTTTTCTCTGAAGTTGATGGTTTTGGAACTATAACGAATTGAAAATCAGTATTTTGGTTAATTCGCATCAACGTCATAAGTCATGAGCATGCTCTGACAACTTCAATCAGAATGAAAGTTCACTGTAAATGTGAATTGTTGTCCCTTAGCTCGCCAGGGAGCGCAACTAAGCTTCGCCACAGCGCAGTTTATCGATTCCACGACAGGGGCGAACTGGCCGACAGATAAAAAAAACTTCCGAATTGTTACTCCAGATTTAAACTTTATTCGAATTCATTTACGGAAACATTAAATTTTTTGATTTATTATTCATAACTGTTTCAATTTACTATTTACTATTCTTCATATTATGTGTGAAGTATTATAAAACAATCCGGAAAAGTATTTTCCAATCGTGAATCTTAATTTAATATTATGTACAAAACGAAACGATACTGCAGTAGATACTTAACAAAACAATAGGAAGTACATAGAACTAAAACGAAGCTACAAACAACAGATGTATAACAATTATTATTAGTTATGCCGAGAGTTATGCTATAATAATACAAATCATGCAGGTCAATATTCACTTGGGCATAAATAAAAAGGAATAAGAAAGATGATAATAATAATTCGAACATCATGTTCTATAATGTTTTGAAAGATTAGAAAAGTTCTGGAAATTATGTATTGAAAAATTAACAAGTATTTGGAATCTGCAGAAACAAAATATTTAATTCAGTGGTTGCTGTATTTTGGGTTCTAGGGTCGATGAAAACTCCAGGATTGGTTGAAAACTTGTGCCTACGTTCTGACCAAAGGGATTGTTTTTATATAGCCCTGATGAAGGTGTTATTGAAACTTGAAGTGTGTATTATAATATATCGAACGTGATAAAAAACTCCTTGCATAGAACAAATAGTTTATTTTATCAGCGAGAGCGAATTACAAATTTACCGAAACCGGCCAGCAAAAGACTCGGCAAAATACTAACTTAAAATATGATATTCTATATGGAACATCGTGTTGCTACGATACAAAAACTAGCCGTGCAAAAACCAGATTAAGGTTGGACCAGAGTAAATATAAACAAGTGCGCTTCATCGTTGCTTGTTGATATTATTTTAATAGTAATTTACAACACTCCTCCTCAACGATTAAAGCAACCTCTCAGTTCACTAAATTGCATCCTAACGATAAAGAACTCAACTTAATCCTACTCAATGGTTTCGTTAACAAATCTGCAACCATATTTTCAGATGGACAATACACAAACTTAAAAACTCCTTCCTTACTCAAGGTTTTAACAAAGTGATATTTTGTATCTATATGTTTTGTCCTATTACTAAATTTTTGATTACAGACATATTTCAAACAACTTTGATTATCCTCATAAATAATTAATTCTATTAATTTATACATTCTGAAATCAATGAGTAATTGCTTAAGCCAAATCGCTTCCCGACTTGCTTCAGCGAGAGCAATAAATTCTGCCTCAGTTGATGATAATGAAACACAAGTCTGTTTTCTACTAGCCCAACTAATCGTGGCACCGTAAAGCTTAAACAAATAACCACTGTTGGATTTGCGATCAATTTTATCTTCTGCCCAATCCGCGTCGGCGTAGCCATACAATTTTTTTTTATCATTTTTATCGCCGAGTACCAATCGCCTATTTTTACTTTTCTTTAAATAACGTAACACTCGTTTTAACTCATTCCAATCTATATCTAAAGGTTTTTTATTACGCTGACTCAAAATATTTACGCTTGCTGCAATATCAGGCCTAGAACTAACAGAAGCATACAATAATCCGCCAATCAACTTCTGAAACATATCATTGTTTTTCATTGGTTGTTCCTCATCCCTTTTTAATTTTAAATAACCGGTATCAAGTGGAATTGCTGAATCTTTAGCATCTTGCATACCAAACCTATACATTAATTTATCAATATACATTGCCTGATTAATACTATAAATTCCAGCACTATTTCTTTCAACATTGATACTAAGATAATTATGCAATTGTCCCATATCTGTTATCTCAAAATGCTTGCTAAGAATTTTCGCGATTAAATCAATATTTTTGACATTTTTACTAGCAACTAGAAAATCATCGACATGAATGATGATATAAATGAGTTCATTTTCCATCATTTTAGAATACAAACAGAAATCCGCTTTACCTCTACAAAAATCATGCTTAACTAGAACTTCATGAACTTTCTCATTTAAAACTTTTGCAGATTGTTTAAGTCCGTATAAACCTTTATTTAATTTACATACCAGATTGTCATTGTCCACAAAACCTTCAGGCTGCTGCATGTACACCACTTCCTTCAGATCACCGTTCAGAAAAGCTGTTTTCGCGTCGAAGTGTTTGATAAACATATTGTCTTTTCCCGCGATCGCCAACAATGCTCTAAACGTCACTTGTCTCACTACCGGCGCGAACACTTCATCGTAGTCCACCCCGAACTTCTGTGTGAAGCCTTTGGCTACAATTCGCGCCTTGTATTTTCGCACTGAACTAGCCGCATTATCTTTAATCTTGAAAATCCACTTGTTTGTAATCACGTTCATTTCCTTTGTTTTCGGCACTAATGTCTACGTATCATTTTTCACCAACGATTCAATTTCTTCATTTATGGCCTTTTTCCATAAATCACGATCACTTCTGGAAAGAGCATCTTTCAAATTCACTGGCTCATCTTCAAATCCTCTCATCAATTTTGATGATGCAACAAATCGTTCTGGAGGTATTCGTTTATTTGTTCGTTGTGAGTATCTTACGTCTAGGTCAGATACGTCCCCTCCATCGCTGGTTGTGTCATATGGATGATAAGTAGGGTCATCATAATCTTCAACTGGAGATTCTGAACCAGAGTCCTCATTGACATACTCCTCCTGTTCAACTGTCTCCGTGTCATCTTGCAAAACAACATTTTCCTCCAACTTTTTGTTATCCAACTTGACAAGTCCCACTTCACCACAAAAAACAACGTCCCTTCTGATTTTGGTCTGCTCCTTTTCCACGTCCAACAAACATGCCTTTGATTCTTCTGAGTAGCCAACAAAAATCAACTTTTCTGCCTTTTCATCCAATTTGCTTCCACGAATCTCCTTAGGAATGTGAGCGTATGTTACACTTCCAAAAATGTGCAAATCTGAAACATCTGGAGTTTTCTTAAACCAAAACTCGTACGGAGTTTTCACTTTGCATCTTGTTGGTTATCGATTTTGTAAAAAATTCGCTGTGTTGACTGCCTCGCCCCAAAACTTATTTGGCAAGTTTGCATCAATCAACATGCATCTTGTCATCTCCATCAAAGTCCGGTTCTTCCTTTCAGCTACTCCGTTCTGCTCAGGAGAATATCCTGCCGTATACTGGATTTTTATCACTTGCCCTTTCAAGTAATTTCGCAAGTCGTGGCTTGTATACTCTCCTCCTCGATCTGACCTTATTATTTTTGGCCTTTTATCAAATTGATTTTTCACCAATTCAATGAATTCTTTAATGAACTTACTTGTCTCATTTTTATGGCTCATCAAATAAATAGTCGTATAACGTGAAAAATCATCTATGAGAGTGAGAATATATCTCTTATTGCCCGGAGTAACATTTTTCATAGGTCCACAGACATCGGTATGGATTAATTCTAATATTTCTGACGTAGTACTTTTTGTTTGTTTAGGAAAACTTTTACGTGTACTCTTACCCTTGATGCAGCATTGACACACCTCCCTAATTCCACAATCTTCTATTTTTATTCCATCAGCCAATTCACCTTTTGCAAGCTCCTGGATTGCCTCAATGCTGCGATGTCCAAAACGCCGATGCCATGAATGTTGACAATTTCTTTTGTGTACTTCCTTAATCTTCATCACTTTATCAGGAACCAACAATTCATACAAATCCGGTGAGAGCTTTGCAGTGGCACGCATTTTTCCGCCCTTTACGATTTTACGCTCAGCACCGTCGAACTTTACATCATAACCGGCACTTGTGAGCTTTTTCACCGATATTAAATTACAGTCAAGTTGAGGAACAAATAAAACATTGTCCAAATTTAACTTCACAACTTGACCAGTCCCGACTGAACACTCAATGTGACCAGATCCGACTCCATGTATTTTCGACATTTGGTCCTTATCGGCTAACCGCACAAAACCGCCCCTACTTCCATCAAAGTCCACGAAAAAATTTTTCGTATTCACCATATGACTCGTAGCACCAGAGTCTATGAACCATGAAGTAGAATGTCCTTGAATGTCCCTTATACTCAGGCAAGTGTCCTCGTGTTTGTCCTTGTTTGAATCAACCATAAAACAAGCATCATTATTATCTTCAGTGACTACATTCACTTTTCCTTTGCTATTTCTCCATGTTTTAAATTTAAAACAATCCTTTTTGAAATGCCCCTTCTTTTTACAAAAATAGCATACTTTTGTGTCACTACGATGATCATGACTTCCTGAATGCGCTGAACTACCCTTATGCGCAACTTTTAAGACTGACTCATCTTGACTTGTCCTAGCTTGACTTGCATTCCGCCGCCTGTATTCATCTATCAATTTACTTTTAACAAATTCCAAAGTAAATTCTTCAGGTGCTCGGCTTTCCAAAGCTGTGATTAAAAAACTATACGAGTCCGGCAAGCTCCCCAACAATAATCCAGCAGCAAAACGATCCTTCACTTCTTCACCCAGTGCAGCTAATTTATTTTGTAGCTCCAGAAATTTACTTATGTGTGCCTCCATATCGCCCCCCTCTTCCAATGAGAGTCTACACAATTGTTGCAGTAGAAACACTATGCTTGACAACGTCGATTTTTGATGATAATCCTTGAGAGTATTCCAAGCATCGTGAGCAAACGTCTTGTTTCTTATATGGACTATCTGATTAGTATCGACAAGTAAAGCGATGGTCGATAATGCTTTGTCATTTTTCCGACACCAAGCATTATTTCGTAAAGCTTCATCACTCGGTATTTCCGATGATACAACGTCCCATAGATCACCACTGATAAGCACCATCCTTGTTAGAAAACTCCATGACTCGTAGTTTTGTCCATTCAACTTCTCAACATATCTCCCAGTCTCCGCCATTCTAAATTCACTGATAATCCTTTTTTATGCACTTCAACCGATAACCGATTTACTATCACTGATTACTTCAACACACTTGGTTATGCGAATGATGCCTGGGCCCATAACCTATTGAAACTTGAAGTGTGTATTATAATATATCGAACGTGATAAAAAACTCCTTGCATAGTACAAATACTTTATTTTATCAGCGAGAGCGAATTACAAATTTACCGAAACCGGCCAGCAAAAGACTCGGCAAAATACTAACTTGAAATATGATATTCTATATGGAACATCGTGTTGCTACGATACAAAAACTAGCCGTGCAAAAACCAGATTTAGGTTAGACCAGAGTAAATATAAACAAGTGCGCTTTATCGTTGCTTGTTGATATTATTTTAATAGTAATTTACAACAGGTATAATGTACACCAAAACGCTAACACAGGCTCTCAATCAATCCTGGAGTTTTCATTGACCCCAAAACCCACAATCCAGAAACCTCAAAATGATAAGATTGGGTCTTAACATGCGATGGCAAAGATATTTAATTTTGAAAATTATATTTTCCACCCACTTAGTAGGATGCAAGGTGACTAATAAAAAAAAAGATGATAATTGAGATTTTATTATTATCCTTTGGATAGTATGGCTTTATTACTTTTATGTCTTATACCTATATCCCTATTAGCTTTAAGATTACTAGATTATTTAAAAAAAAAAAATCACTCGTATATCTAGGTACTTTGCATCAATGCTTTTCATTAGTAAACCTATGATTGTCCAACACAAATTGATCATAGCCATGACTAAGTACATTAGAAAAAATATTGGAATCTACAATATAATGTGATATGTGTGAAACATTTACAAATCTCAACCATATAAATATTTCAGTGAACTCGACACAAATTTCATATCCCGCTCCTGTATTATGCTATACCAACCTATGAAATGTGATTTCAGTCGATTTTTTCTTATCGATAGCGTCTCTACTAACACAACTTCTCAGGGCACATGAAACAATAATCGAGAAATGTAACAAAACACAAAAATCACAAAATAATCCTCACAACACAGCCAAAACTGAGAAAAACCGTTGTTCAAATGTAAACTGACACTTTGACAAAACGATAGCGGTGAGCTGGCGAAAGTGATCCCATTTTAGTCACGTGATGTCATCTCCACCCCTTTCTAACTCCATGCCAGCAACTGTTGAGAAACGTCATAACGGACGCCATTATTGAGTTGTTGATCGAAATGCCAGCTCAAAAAGGCGCAAAATTATCCTCAACATTTATACTTTGTATCTGACAAAAGTAGAGAAACCGCCCAACATTTGATAAAGCTTTCATACTGCATCAGGTTATTCCTCAATTTACCAGTTTTTTCAAAACTTTGTTTATAACGTCAAAAATTAATCTTTTTACGGTGAATTTTTTGATATAACTATTATATTAGAATTAGAGACAAAAATCAAGACTTCCTAAAAATTTCACCGCAATTCTCAACTAACCTCAGCCTTTTATTATTGAAGAAATCATCATAAATGGGTAGTTTTAGCCAAGTTTCCGTTTAGAACTTCATAGCTTGACTATCCTTTGTTCAATTATTGAATTTTAAGGAAGTACGCAATCTTTGCCCCTCTTTCTAGCTATCTTTATCAAAAATCACACTGAAAAAATGTATTTTTGATCTCTTGTCAAACTTGACAAAACTGCATCAAAGCATTTTTTGAAAAAGTGGTCAAAATACGTGAACTGACAAATCGATACACGTTTCAAATGCACTATTACTTCTTAGATACCAAAGACAGGATGAAAGCTTGATTAAATGTTTGTCGTATAGTGTATTTGAACTGAAATTGTCGATTTTAAACACCCCACAGACGTTCGAGCATGTTGGGCTCGCCACGAGTTCAACTTCGAGCCCAACATGCACACAACGACCATATACGTTCGAGCATGTTTGTGTTGGTCTCGTGCTGGTGTATGTCATGGAGCCGAGCGCCAAGACAAGCATTCCAACCGCCAACAAGGCTTGAACAACCCACACAATGTCGAGCATGTTGGTCCGAGCCTACTTCCATTTCGTGCTCGCCCAACATGCTCGAGCGTGTGAGAGGAGTTTTAAATGGCCCGCCACATCATTTTCGGCCTGTGCTATTTTTTTACCTCACCAGGTGGCGCAAATCGCAATGTTCAGACGTAAGGCTGACAGTTTCCAATCTATTTCCGTACACAGGGTTATTCACGTTATTCGACACGAAACATTATGGCTGTATCTGATTTTGAAAAAGTTTTATTTTCTGAATGGACTGGGACCCTTCAAGGCTACATTTTAAAAATATTTTCACGTTATACAGGGTGTCCCCAAAACACGAAACGCATCAAAGCTGTATTATTTCAACCCTCTGTATATCAATTGATATTTCAATGCTTCCTTCAATTTTGAACAAAAATTGGGATACAACTAATGTTCTAAGTTCAACCGTTATCGGGATATCGCTTTTAAAAAATGGCATTTTTGCACCTTTGGCATGCTATAAAGCTCAAACTATTCAAGTTAGAAAAAAATGGTTCGCACTATCCCAACTTTTCAAGAGCTAGTCTGTCATTTGTGACGCATTTTGACATTTTTTCACAAGAATGGACTTAATCTTTTTTGAATAGCTCTTGAAAAGTCGAGATAGGAATGTGCAAACCATTTTTCTCTAGCTTGAATAGTTTGACTTTTATAGCATGTCAAAGGTGCAAAAATGTCAGTTTTAAGACACGATATCTTGATAACGGTTAAACTTAGGAACCTTAGTTATATAACAATTTTTATTCCAAATTGAAAGAAGAATTTAAATATCAAATGATATACAGGTTGTTCCATTCAAAAAATAATCCATACAGAAAAGACGTCGAAGAGACGAGAAAGTGGGACTTTCTAAAGCTACGCCGACCAAGTAGTGAAAAATGGGTGAGCGTTATTTTTTTTCAAGTATTTCTAATAGAGGGCGTTACAAGATTATTTCCCGAATGCATGTGATTGAAGCATAATAGGTATATCAATATTCAATCGAATGTAATACCATCTTATTCAGATATTTCTTATGGATTCTGAGTGAATAAGACCCTTCACATTCAGGATCCAAAGTGAAGTTCACACTTTTACGTCGCTGTTTGTTTTACAGTGACTGATACAGGATACAAGACAAATGCAACATGGTGGCTGAAACCTGAAATTTGAGTATTTCCGGCCCTGGTGGCTCGGTGGTTCGATCTGCGCCTGGCGTGCGGAAAGACCTGGGTTCAAATCCCAGTTCGGGCATGTTTTTTTTTTATAAAGTCCTGTACTTTTTTACTGTTTTTCTGTGTCAGCAGAAAAATAATGGGTAGACATCGGCGATGAAGTGATTTTTCCAGGCTTCCAAAAGTGTCCGGCCTCGCCAAAGCTCGCCCGTACAGTTCTTCTTTCAGCCTGGAAAAATGTCACTTCACCGCCTAGGACTACAATATACTATATCAGATACTTTAGCCATAATATGTCGTGTCGAATGACGTGAATAACCCTGACTGCCACATCAAGTGTATGGTTTGATAAGAAAGCAATTTAAACCATTAAAAAAAATTATCACATTTTAAAACAAAACTATGTACGATACACAGCCGTTAAATGTCATCAAACTACTTGTCTAGAAATGCCAGACTCGGCTCCTTCGTCGCCACGTCCATAAACATCTCGACTCGTGATTCTATTTACCGCCTTAGTAACGTAGATTACTATTGTTTAATGGAGTATCTACAGTTTGTCACTTTCGAGATGAATACACCCCTGTACTTTTGTATTTTGAAGGTGTTGGGGTTCGAAATTTTGTTACAGACTGATGAGACACACTTCTTGGGGTATCTAACTAGAATTTTATATTTAAACTACGTCTAGGTACTTCATCTTCGTAAAGGAGGAAAAGTTGTTCGGTATTGTTGTTTTATAATGAGTTTGATTACCTGGCTGATCAACGTCGACGTTGAAATTTGGAATTTGGTTTAAAGAGGTGGGACTTAAGACTATAGGTCGGAGTCATAGATGTTGACATGTTAAAGTAGCCCACTCTCTACAGAGAGTGATTCGGCAAAATTACCAGACGGTGCGATGAATTTTCTGGCGTCGGTGATTATCATTGGTTACAGAAAAAGGCCGACCAAAAAGGAAGAGAAAAAAAAGTTATTATGACATTATTATATCAAAAAAGGTCGAAGTTTTAAGTTTTTATGTGGCTCATATTATAAAAAAACACGACAAAATGTAAATTCATAAATGATCAAACCGGAATTTCTCCATGAAACTTGGTATACTGGGTAAGAAAATAAAATTATTTAGATCTTTTTCCCATAACTCTTCTGGATATTTTTAACGCGAAGAGAAATACCGTGAATTTGATTTTTTTTGTGAAGACTAATAGTAGGCGTGGATTGGAGATAATACGTTCTTTGTTTAATTATTCTGTTCAAAGCTCTTATAGGATTATCACTTTCTTTGAGAATTCTTCATGCTTCATTTGATGTATCATGCCTGCATTTTTCAAAAGTCAGTCTAATTGATCTATCTGTTGGTGCTATCATGACACTGTTATTCTGGAAGATCTGATGATTTTAGTAGGATCTAGGTTTGGTTTTAATCATATCGTGTCTGATAAGTGTTCAATATGGATAATTTTTATTTTATATCGAAGTACCAGACAAGACTATGTCTCTCTCTATACTCTTTACACAAAATTCAATACATATTCTTTGTTCCATTTTTCGCAATAACAGAAAATAGCTGTGTGCTCAGCTATTTTCTATCAACACGTCTTACCTCTATATCTGTGAAAATATTTTGGAAATCTGACTGATATTGTCTAGTTAATAAATATATTGAGGTCATTATTGTATCGAAAATCGATTGTACGTAGCCCAAAGAACTTGAAGTCATCCTTTGTCTTTGAACAGATTCTTCTGCGACTTGCTCAAGAGAACCTGAGAAAATATGTCCCTTTGCAATTATTTGATTTACGACAAACTGTTTTGATGCTTGTTCTGTTATACAGTGTGCGCAGATAAGATGAATACACCCCTGTTTTTTTTTATTTGGAGAAGCCGGGGTTTGAAATTATGTACAGTCATGCAGAATGATGAGCTCCACTATTTATGGCGTGTCACTGAAATTTGATGTCTAAACCACGCCTACTATACGTCTTCGCAAAGAGGGCCCGTTTTCGATATTTTGCTTCGCGACAGAGAATCAAAAAAAGTAACAGAAAAAGTTGTTCCAAACTATATTCTAACCACAAATACCAAGTTTGAAGAGAAAATTCCCATTGCTATTGTTATATTTTCCTCAGATTTAATCACTTATCTAATAAAAAGTATGTCTACCCATGACCTCAAAAATTGGTTTGGAGACGCCATGGCAGTATTATAATGAAAAGAGGTGACATTTTTCGTTTTTATAGGAATTATATTGTGTAAAGCGGAAGAATAAATTCGTAAATGAACAAAAATATTGAAAACAGAAACTAGAGTTTTGTCGCGACACTTGGTATCCGTAGTTGGAATACAATCTGGAACAACTTTTTTCATCAAATTTTTCCGATATCTCTGACGCGAAGCAAAATATCAAAAATTTGCTGTCTTTGCGAAGACGTAGGTAGTGGGCAAGGTTTAGACATCAAATTTCAGTTATACACCACGGATAGTGGAGTTCATCAGTCTGTATGATTGTACAAAATCTCGGACTCCGACTTTTTTAAATAAGGAAAATACACGGGTGTATTCATCTTATCTGCGACGCGACACATTGTAAGAAACTTGCACTTTTTTAAAACGTCTTTCGTAATCAGTTTACATAATATTGTTATTTCAAAGTTTTAATGAGTTCTACACTTGCTCAACACACCAAACCCCGGGAAAACTTCCTCGATTACGTAACAAGTTGTCAACAAAGACGCGGTGCACACAATGCAGTCTTTTGGCAAAAAATCGCCAAGGCAGTCTCAAATTATTCCTGATTCGCTCTACAGCCATAAAAAAGAATTCATAAAAGAAATTCAAGATTATTCAAATGAAATGTTTGTGTGTTGCCACAACGACATGGTTATTGAAAACATCTATTCAAACTAAGGTGAATACCAAGCTTGAAGACTGCTGCATATATCTCACTTTTTTACTGTAGACCATTCAAAAATTCAGATCCCATTTTGATTTCTACCTTTCTGAATGACCATTTCGCAACTTATCTCTTGATTTGACGCTACACATTTTTGTATTGTTAATTCTTTATTCATCTAATCACGATCATTCAAGACAATACATGAATCAAATATTCCTGCTCACCCTTCTTTTCCGATTTAGACTCTCTATTCATTTTTCTCGATTGCCCGATCATTCCCAAAAATATATAAAATGTTATTTCTACCACTAATGAAATACGTGATAACCTTATCCTTATCTTAGATATTCGATTGCCTTAGAGAAAAATTGATATAAATCCTTGAAATGGGGAAGTGATAGTTTACATAAAAATTGAACCAACATCAAAAGTCCCGATAATTCGAGCTTTCTCATGAGAGAAGTTGAATGTATTTGTTCTATAAAAAAAATCAGACCAAATGTCCAGAGGGTGGAGATCATTATTCAGACTACGCAGTTCATTATCAAGATACCCAAGGGGTTGCCAGTCAATGTATCGTATCCTCATCAATTTCTACAAAGTCATTTTTTTATGGTTAGTCATTACTTTTCCTGTGTGTTCAATGATTATGGGTTCTATGGTCCCTGGGGTTATTTGCGTGCTGTGCCTATGAAGCTTGTTCAGAAAATCATCAAGTCTTGACAAAATCGCATGAGCTGTTCTGATGTGATACCATTATATATAGAGAGTGATCAATTTAAGGAAGCAGGCAGCCATAACCCGGAAACTATTATCTTTTTCAAGTTTCTCCAATGGTCGCTAGGGGCGTAACAACCAACACCAAGTGAAAATATAAGATTTTCATAGAAATTGACCAGATGAAAATACATCAAAATAGTCTGGGGGACTGTTAAAAAAATCTCAAATTCTTGATAAATGAATAAAATTTCAAAGCCTTGGTGATTTCTACGATTCCTTGGTTACCTGGCCGATATCTTAGGTATGTTTGTTTGTTTATCAACTCGAACTTTAGCCAATAACATGAACAAATTGAGAAATGGGACAAATTTTTTGTCGCAAATTGCATTGTGTCATATTGGTGTTTTTCAATAGTAACTAGTGTGAAATTCAGTTTAGTTTTACATGTTACAATAATGAAGAGACATCATTCGGATCGCGAGACGCAATTACGTGCGATGGGAATGCTTCAAGCGCGTTTGAGTCACAGTGTGGTCGCCAACATACTCCATTCTCCATCCAACAAAAGTCTCATCAATCGTCTTTGGTCGAGATATCAAGCAACGGGAAGTGTGGAAAAACGCCATACAGGTCGTACGAGAGCAACTGAAAAAATTGAAGATCGTTTCATAAGACTACGGGCACTTTGAGACCGGACTGTTACTGCAACACAACTGGCAATTCAGCTTCGTGATACGCATCACGTGCATCACTAGCCGACTTCAGTGGACACAGGCACATGAAAATTGGTCAAGACATGATTGGGCCTCTATTTTGTTCACTGAAGAATCCCGAGAATTAATCCCGATTTGGACTAGCATCTGATACACGCAAAACAAGAGTATGGAGACGATCTGGAAACGCAGAGCGCTTGGCATCTACCCAGGAAGTCCATAGGCAGCAAGGAGGAAGTGTAATGGGGTGGGGTGGTATCACTCTTAGAGACCTCGTTTATTTGGATAGGTTTATAAATGCAATTGATTATCGAGACATCATTCTTGAGCCTATTGTTGTACCATTTGCACAAGTAGGTCCCCAATTTTAACTGATGCAAGACAATGCACACCCACATACTGCTAGGGTGGTAAGAACATTTTTTAATTAAAATGGAATAAATGTTTAACCATGAGCACAATCACCAGATTCAAACCCAATCGAGCATTGATGGAACACATTGGGTAGAGCAATTTTACGTCATAATGTAGTGTTCAATACTCGGGACAAACTGTTTGAGTGCCTTCCTGTCGAATGGAATGCAATTCCGCAAAATCACATTGACAATCTTATTGTGAGTATGCCACCATGATGTATATCGGTGATTATTAATCGAGGTGGCCATACATTATATTGAAAACAATTTAGATTTTATTTTCAAACTTTTAAGCAAAAAAAAAATTGTTCATTATTTTCTCAGTTTTTGAAATTAAGTTGAATCAAATGAAGTCAAATGAGGGAGGTTTTTTGAAAATTTCCATCACCATTTGTGCAATAAAATGAAGTTTTCACATTATTAGCAATCAACTACGAAATAGTAACTTTTAAATACATTTTCTTGTATTTTCGTGTCCCCTAGATTATTTTGATGTGTGTATATCGATGATATCATTTTCATATTCACTGACTATTTACCTACATCATCACTCAGCTCATATCGTTCACTGCTGAACATAAGCCTCCCGTGATTGGCTCGATATCCCCCTATTTTGTACCTCCTGCATCCTATTTGTGTGGATACGTCTTATGTCGTCGGACCATCTCGTGCTTGGTCCACCCGTTGTACGTCATTCTTGCAATGTGTCCCGCTCAGTGCCATTTTAGGGTTGCTTTTTTCTTTACAGCGTCGATCAGTCTGGTTCTTCTTCGCAGTTTAGTGTTTGTGATGTGGTCTCTCAGATTTAGTCCCAGCATTGATCTCTCCATTGTACGCTGTATTACTCTTATCTTCTGTACAGACTCTTTTGTTGATGTCAAGGTTGGGACAGGTAAAACACATTGGTTGTTTTTTCTCAAACAAATTGGCAAATCTGCTCTAAATACCTGCCACAGGTTTCTAAATGCGGCCCAAGTAAATCCTTTTTTTTTAATACGAGCTTGGTCATTAGCTGAGTTTGAGCCACAATGTAGACTGCATTGAGCATGGTCAAGACGATCTGCTATTAGATCTATGTCGTCTGCAAATCTTAAGTGTGAGAGGTTTTTACCGTTTATGTTGATACCGAAATTTTCCAGGATCACAGATAATTTCGGTGAGATAATATCACCCTGCCTAACTCCTCTTGTTTATGTTGAATTGATTTGTGTTCTCCTGTAGTCTCACGTTAGCTGTAGAGTTGTTGTATCTGCTCTCTATCAATAAAGTATATTGGTGGTCTATTTTACAGTCGGACAGTAACTTTAACATTTGGTACTGATTTAGAGTGTCAAAAGCTTTTTCATAGTCCACGAGTATCAAAACAAGAGGTTTATTGTGCTCGTAAAATTTTCTATAAGGGTCTTTAGTACTTGGAGATGATCGTCTGTGCCGTACCCTGAGCCGTCATTTTTTCTGGGCTGGTAGAGGTCTAGTTTTGCGAATAATCTGTTTGCTATTATCCGAGTAAACAACTTATACATGTGTGACATCAGGCTGATAGGACGGTAGTGGCAAGATTGGTTATGTCGCCCTTCCTATGAATAAGGGTAATTGCTGCATTGTTCTATTTCAGCGGTATGTTGCCCTGCATAAGACACTCGTTGAATAGTATTTTAGCATTCACAGCAACTTTTCGCCTCCTAGTCTTAGAGATTCGATGGCCACCCCTTCTTCTTCCGAAGATAAGTTGTTCGTCATTTCCGAGATCGACCTCTGGATCTCTTGGATAGTGATTTCCGGATTTTTCTTTTGAGCCCTGACTCAAAATCTCGGGAATTGGATGGCGTTTATTCTTCTCCTTATATGCAGCGTATGGCTTTTTATGAAATTCCTCAACTATTTTTCGAATTTCTTTTCCATCAGTTGTCTTTCTGCTTTTTTTGTTTCGCAGTTTACAAATCTCTTTCACCCTTTGGAGAGTTTCTGTCAAAATACTTTTGGGCTGTGTTGAACGTCCTGAAAGTTCATGTCATATTTATTCTGCAATTCCTTTTTCTCCTTCATCTTTTTCTTGTCCTGTCACACACTGCTTAATTTTGTGGTGCCTTCTAGGACAATTTGTTTGCTCTGCCGGTTTAATATAGCATCCATTATACAGGGTGTTAGTGAATATGTGCGACGAACTTTGGGATGTGATTCTGAATAAAAAAATAACCACAGTTTGCCATATAAACATAGTCCGCAAATGCTTCGTTTGTCAAGATACGGGGTGTTGAAGTTTTTCTCAAAAACTGAAGAATTATTCATTGCTCTGAAACCGGTGAAGATATTCAAATGAAATCTAGTGAGTTCCAGGAGGTGGTTATTGAGCATTTTTTGCCATGCAATTTGAAATCTCATGTTCATCAGTGACGCGCATATGGGTAATGATCTAATTTTTTTCTTAAACGAAGCATTTGCGGAGATATGTTTATATAGCAAACTGTCATTATTTTTTCATGCAGAACTACCTCCAGAAGTTTGTTGCACTCATTCACTAACACCCTGTTTTCCATTTAACTCGTCATTATTCTAATTCATAAAATTGTAAATGACTTGCAGCCAGCTTATTTGGGGTCATACCTTGTGACTCGGAAAAACTTTCACGATCATAACTTGAGGTCAAATCATTTCAATATACCCATGGTAAGAAATACAGGACTTGAAATATGATTGTTTTTTGATGGAGTTCACTGTTACAGCTATCTGCCACACGGGGTGAAAAATGCAAACACGTTGGAAATGTTCATAAGGAATTTAAATAATCATTATACAAGGTGCTGAACATTTTTTCTTCAGTATTATGAGGATCCTTGATGTGATAGTTGAAGCTAGCCAAGTGCTAAATAAACAATAGTTATTTTACTCATTTATTATATTCAAGTTTGAGGTTGGTGGAGTTTTTTGTCTGTTTAGATGTTTGTCTATGTCTTTTCGAAAGGTTTCTTTGTTATTTGGTGGGGTCCATTTCTTGCTGTTTGTCTTTCTCATCATCATTGTCCGGTCTCTTCTTATGTTGATGATGATACCTTTGATCTTATAATTCTTTGGTCGATGCCAATAGAAAAGTTGTTCAACATGGTCACATCATGGACTATCTCTTTTTTGTTGTAGAAAATAAAGTCTATTTTATTTTTTACTTCTCCGTCTGTGCTAATCGGTGTCCACTTTTGTTGTGGTTTTTTATTAAAGAAAGAGCTCATATAGTAGAGGCCCTTAATTTGCCTGGAGAAATTTGAGAAGTCTATCGACTCTTTAATTTCTTTCGCCATATCCGTATCTGCCCAAGGAATTTTCCGAATCGTCTTGTCTTCATCCGAACTAGGCATATGGGTGGCCTCTTATCAAGTTGTAGTGGGAAGGGCATAAATTTAGGGCTACGTTCAAGTCGTCGTAGAAAACCAATATTTTGTCTTCTTCTGAAGTTATTATGGGAGCATAGGCTTGTACAATTTTTATACTGTATCTTGTATTCAGTATCCTAATGGTGTAGATAGCTCTTGTCCTTATACTCTCAGTCTCCATTATCTCTTGTGTGTTTTTTCTGTGTATAATAAATCGTCCCCTGGGTGCATCTATTTTGTCCTGTACTACGTGCCCAAGATAAGGAGGGCCGGTACAGGGATCTCCGTAACCATGAGAGTTAGAAGGTCGGTTGAATGAGAAAAATGTAGCGGCTTCTGGTGCTCGATAAATTGCCGCTTTGATACCTAAAAAATTCCTACGAAAAAAAAAATGAATTTTGGAAAAATTGTTTTTTTTTTTGCCTTTATTACAAAAGATTTTTGAAAATAAATGACACTTTCTCATAGCCGCTTTCTTCTCTCTTCAAGATAACGTTATTCAATTTTGATCCGACGTTTCGTTTTTCGGGCCAGATCCCGGTTCTGGCCCTCTCTATCTTGGGCACGTTGCATAGTGGAAAGTGTGTCTAGATTCTAGTGCCACTAGGTCTTCTCCTCTCATTCTTATTTCACTTAATCCAACGACATCACATTTCATTTTCTGAAGCTCTACTAACAACTCAAAGAGCTTCTGGTCCTACAAAAGGGTCCTCACATTTACCGAGGCATTTTGCGGTTGTCGTCTTTGATGGTAGCCTGATCCTCTCCGGTGATTTTCACCACCCTCTATTGTCATTCCAGTCTGATCGCCACCTTGATCAGTGAAAATCACGCTCCCGGAGACTAAGGGCCGTTGATTTTGTGCAATCATATTTGGGGTTTATTTAGCCATTTACTTCCTACCACGCTGGCCACTGCGGGTTGGTGAGGGTGAAGTATTCACAGGGATTTAGTCCTGCATATGCGCTGTATCACTATACCGCCTCGTCTATTTTGTGGCAGGGTGTACCGGGTGACCGGATATCACCACTCGTGCAGGTGAGGTTGACTTTTGGGTAACTTTGATGTTTGGGCGGTTGAGCGTTTCCCCTTACACCTACACTTTTGGTGCGAAACACTGTCTATCAAACTAGAGCGGTGGAGGAAGTTAATTTTTTTTAAACAAACAGAGATATCTCCCGTTTCGCTCGACCGATTTTAACTTAACTCTGGCTCATATGGAGCATAATCTGCACTACAAAATGCTTATCTGGTGTTGAATTTGTTAGTCACGCTGTCTCCACTAGATGACGTTAACTGAATTGGTAGCAATTTTTTTTTCAAAAAAATCCAATGTATTGCTATATTCATTTTCAAATATTTCAAAAGAGGATACAATTTTCAGTGCGACGGCGAAGGTCACAAATTCAAAAGCCAATAAGCATTTTGAAGTGCAAATGATGCTGTTCCATGAGCCTAAGTTCGTTAAAATCGGCCAAGCAAAACGGGAGGAGTCTTCGTTTGTTTGAAAAAACAATTGAGCGTCCCCCACCGCGTTATTTTGCCAATAGAAAAAAACATTTTAGACAAAAAGTGTATGTCAATAGTAAGTAAATATGAAAATCATATCATCGATATATTTTCATCGAGCAAAATTCTATAAAAATGCTATTTGTCTACTCGGTGTTGGTTGTTACGCCCCCTAGCGACTATTTCAGAAACTTGAATATATTTTCGTGGTTTCTCTCCACCCCCTAATTTTAATTGTCGTTGGGACTCCAAAATAGCACAACACAATCAAAAAACCATACAACAAACCACCGTTGTCTGTTCTGACGTTGCACTTTAATGTGAATATTCTCAACCAGAAGAAAAAACACAACATCGTTAACCAAAGTGAAACATCCTAATTCTTCAAAATCGAAACACAACGAATCTACCTACTAATAATGATTATAAACGCTGGGACTACAAAATAACATGCGAAAAATCATTCAACAAATCACCGTCACCCTTCGTCGATCTGCTACTATCGGAAATCCAAAAGCGGATGAGATAATGAGATTGAAAGTGCAACGCGGCTATCTCGTAACCTTGGTCCCTACAGTGAAATGCAACTGGGTACGTGTCATGTCTGTCGATCATCAAACTATTAAGATGTCGCTTACGCGACATCCATTCTTCATCAGACACAAACTAACCAGAACTCAACTAACCTTGTCAAATATCAACATTGGACACAAATTCAATACATTGTTACTTCGGCGATCATCATGGCAACATCTATATCAATCTCCTCAATGTCAACCAATCTGACTAATCACTGGCGACATACCCAGCTGAATTTTACTGTAGTCTTCCAGCAACATGAATGTTCCAGCAAGCGGTCGAGACCACTTGCGACTGGAGGTAGCTCCAGCTGCCACATGATAACAATGTTGCCGTACTTATCCAAAGATTTTCGCGGGATTCTCAAATATCTTGCGCTGTTTATTATTCGATAACATTGGCCATTTTCAGCTAGATATTCTTCACAGCAGATATTTCTTCAGGAAAGTAGAGGAACAAATAAGGGGTGACGGCTTTGTACCCGTGGTATCAAAAGAGGAAAGTGAGTGTGTGATCGGATAAAAGATTTAATTTCCATAGCAAAGGTCTTTCGGTGGTTGGACCATCTTCAGTGCTACCTAATTTTTAGCAGAAAACCTTGTTTTTATTATCACCTATGAAAAAATTTAACGAACATGTCAATAAATAGAATCTTGTCGGATGGATTTTTGAACCATAACATGCCGGTGACGATAAAACAGTTATGCACTCACAAAGTAAAAAATTTTAAAATACAGTGATCAACACTCAAAAACACCCAGCACTTAAACACTTCAAAACACAATATGACTCTCCAAAAATTTAGTTTAAGCGTTTTCATGGAGTATGGTATCATGAGACCATTCCCGTTTGGTCCGTCATCAACGTTACTTTCAGCCAATCGGCGAGCTGCAAGTGACGTAAATGACAGATCAAACTGGAATGGTCTTATGCATGGAGGACTGTGTCTTATGATACCATACTTGATGAAAACGCTATTTGCATATAAACAATAATTCTATGACAAACGACAAGATCGACATGAGATGATGTGCACAAAACCATATCTACATTTGTTCGATCGGTGAATTGGCAACCATGGTGGAGGCTTGGTTGCGAATGTGGTTATTATGATTGTCGTTACTTGACAAGAGTTAACCCTGAGCCGTCTGTGTATGGGCACGATTGGTCTGTTCCGGTTGACTGACCAAAATTCCTCCTCCGTCCTGGAAATCGTGAGTTCCTGGACGGACTGAAGTTGTGTTTGGTGTATTTGAGATAATTGCCAAAAGAAGATTCATTGGAGTTCTTCATGTGCTCCTTGATCCGGGTTTCTTGAGGTCGACAAGTCCTCTCAACGTAAGTCGTTTCACATTCCGAACAACTCAGTTTGTTCACTCCACTCTTCTGTAGCTTGTCAATTATGTCCTCATTGTTTGTTGGTAAAGATACGAGATTGTGTTTAGTCCTATGTGATATAAAAATGTCTGGTAATCTGTCCAAAAAAGTTTTGAGATCTCGTGGTATGTCGAATGATGAATGAATGGGAGAAAAATGTATTTACTTTTGTTTTGGTTCGGTTTCTAGTTGAGAATGAGTTTGCGAGAGGGGATTCCGCACCTTCTGGATTCTCATGTCTATGAATTCATTGCTGTAACCGTTGTTCCTGGCGATAGTTTTGAGAGTGTCCACCTCTTTTTTGTAGTCATCCTGTGTGACTGGGGTTCTGAGCAAGCGATGGATGTGTGAGTTGAACGCTGCCATTTTGTGTTGGAAGGGATGATTTGAATTACTGTGAATCACATAATCTGTCTGTGTGGGTTTTCTGTAGATCTGGTAACGTAGTCTCGTGTCCTCTCTTTTAATCGTAAGGTTAAATTGATTTTCCTGTCCTGTTCCAAAGTAAATTGAATGTTGGGATGGCACTGGTTGACTTGTCTCAGGATTTGTTGAGCTTCTGTATCATTGCCTTCAATAAGGAGAAAGCAGTCGCCCACATATCTAAAAATGTCTTATTTGAGGTCAATTGACTATATGATGTGTCTCCGAGTGGTGCATGAAAAGGTCGGCCAAGAAGCGGGATAAGCAGGAGCCCATTGTAAGGCCATCTAGTTGTTGATAGAACTGTACATTGAAGGGGAAAACATCTTTTGAGAGAAAGAACATTGTTTCTTATTTGAGATAAATTGACTATTTGATGTGTCTCCAAGAGCCTGTTGCATAAAACGATGAACTGTAGTTCACTGTTGATCTGCAGTTCAACGTCAAAAATCACTTCAGTTCAAAGTGTTGCAACCGGCCCTTAAGTGGTGCATGAAAAGGTCGGCTGAAAAGGAAGATGAGCAGGAGCCCATTGTAAGGCCGTCTAGATGTTGGACTGACTATTAAAAAGGAAGGAAGAACGAACCTTAGTAGAAGAACGTTTTGAAATCATAAGTAAGTCTCAACTTTAAAGTTGTTCCATAGTTAAAAGAAACTGTACATTCCTGTATGGGTGATAATAGGGGTTTATGAAATATAAGGTGTAAACATTCCTGTGAAAAGGCTTTGATCGATGTCTTTTTTTTTGGATTCAAATGAACTGCAAAAAAAGTTGAAAACCTGTGATGACCTAAATAATGAGTTTAATTGTTTGGAGACTACAAATTAACAGTTAAACTCTTGTAACTTTTGTATGTCTATATGAATATTTCACAATTTATTTATTATCAGTAACGAATTCTAAGAAGATAATAAATAAACAATGTCAGAAAAGATTACCAGAACAATCGATCATATCGGAATCAAAAAAGTTGTAAAAGTTGAATTTTTTCACACTTCACCGGCGTTTCAAATAGTGATAACTGATAACAATTCGCAATTCGTTAGGGATTAAATCCACCTTCGACTTCACCATAGAGACAAAAGCAGATTATCACGTAGCGCCATATTTTGGTATTATTAACATTATGTTTTTTCTTACTTCTGCTAAGATTCTGGCAGAATATTCAATAAAATTAGTCTCATCTCTTATCCCAAAACGTAATTCACAAAGAAAAACATTTCTGAATAGATTCATCAATTATTGCAAAGTGAAATCCGGTGTACTCTTCAACATGCTGTTATGAAATTCATATAATGAACCTTGAAGCTCTTTTGGACATTCAAGTTTGAAATGTATGTATCCACTTTTATCATTGATTTATTACAGACAAATAGGTAACGATAAATAAAACTACACAAAAACTGTAAATAGAAAATGTATTATTTTGATTTTGACACACAGCACAATAAGAATTATTGTATTTTTATTAATCTAAAAATTTATGATTATTAACAAAATCAAATCACGAAACAAAGCTACTTCATTTATGATGATTCTGTATTCCCATTAGATACAATCATAACTTAAATCAAAATAAACAACCTTCCCCACTCACCTTAACAATTCCAACCCAACAAACAGATAAACGGCAACATCTTTGTGAGAACGGGAGCTACATCTAGTCAGACGCGCCGGATTGGTATTTACCAACCCTGACCCATTGCAGTGCAAACCGTTTCCGAGTACCGCCGACCGACAAATTTACCAACCAAATCCCGATGCAGTGCGCCTGCACTGCACACGAATAGGATTCGTAGTTTGTGCATCTGCGGACTTTAAGCTTTGGAGAATACCGTTGATTGAGAAATTTTCTCAATCAACGGGAATACGCAATACCCTCAAAACTTCTAACGGTCCTCACACTACTTGTAAACCAAATTTTGAGTACCTACTGCAAGTTTCGTTTGTTTATACTGAAGAGTATAACATGACAAGAGATATTACTCAATTCCAAGATCCATATGAGTGGTGTTGATATAAGATGCATAACAAATTTCAAAGTTACTGTTCGAACCCAATTCCAAGACACATACTTATAGAAGCACTTGAAAAATGAGTGCAAAAGTGTCAAGCGATTTCTACAACTAAAACGTTATCAAATTCACAAACATTTTTATTTAAAAAAAAATTCAAATGTCAGCAAAAGGGAAAAACAATATCAGTATTTCGTCGCCAACGTATTTTCAAGTGCAATGCTAGAATAATTTTTGTTATTAAGGAAATGAACAGAGGCATCATTATGCATGAATATTTTTCACTGGTAAGCCTGAGTTCATAGTTCTAGTTCTGGTGAGTAAACCTGATTACAATTTGTTTCATCGATAATGATTACTGTTTACAAATAGATGAGTGCGGCTTTCATCATGGCCGCCCAATTCGCGTGTTTATATGTTTGTTTTTTGTTTTTTAAATTTTTGAACAGTAAGTTTGGGTTTTTTTTCACTAAATAGAACACAGTAGACGAGGATAGTTTTAGAAAATACAGTGTGTCCCAGATTTGGTTCTCTATACAGGGATCTTGGCTCCCATTATACCTACAGCAAAGGTTAAATGGAGAAAGTTTTAGAAGAAACTTAGTGCATTCGATATTTGGTTCCAGATTTGCGATCGGTCAATTGGTTTTGGAAATATCGGCGAAAAACCGAAAATGGCGGATTTTGTTTTTTGCCAGTAAATCCGAAACGGCTAATTGGACAGCTATGAAAATGTGACATTTTCGGGACACTTTTTTGAGACGAATATAATGGTGTGTATGACATGTCTCAATCGTCTTTTGTCTTCCCGCAACCCGCCTCAACTTTCATTTTTGGATCGCCATATTGGATTTTACGATTTTTGGAAAGAGTGCAAAATTTCCAGTCTTGTGATGTCTAACAAGTACATAAAAGATTTAAGTATCTTCGGAATATCACATTTCGTAGTTAGGACTCAATCTTTTCTAAGGAGGTCATGATTTATTTCACAGAAAACTGGTTTATAAGCAAAATCCTAGGAGGCTCTGATATGTCGTTCAATAATTCTGCCAAAAGATGGCGTTGTGATCTTTAACACCCCGCAAATAATAATTTAGTATGAAAGTTGTGTTTACGTGAATAGTAGTACGCTTCTCTGTCATTAAAAAAATAGATCTGATAAACAAATTGTCGAAACCTATTAAAAATGCCTGGTGTTCCCTATTCGAATGAAGAAAAGTTGGATATGTTAGCGCTGTACTTGCAGTCACAGAGAAATGCCGACATCACCTCAGCAAGGTATTTGAAGATGTACCCCGAACGACTGCAGCCTCATAAAACCCAATATAAAAAAATGGTTGTTGATTTGATAGACTTTGGGGCCTTTGAACAACCTAGAAGCGGATACAACATTGAAAATGAAAATCACAACAGAAACATTTTACAAGCTGTCAACGAAGAGCCTAGTAAATCGGTAAGAACTGTGAAACGGGAAATTGGTGTGTCAAAATCAACAGTACAGAGAGTGCTAAAAAAGAATAAGTACCATCCATACAGACCCACAGTAGTTCAAGGACTTAAAGAAACTGATTTTCCAAGACGAATGCGCGTCTGTGAGTGGTATACAAGGAAGTGTAATGACAATCCCGATTTTGTATATCATGTCTTGTGGTCCGATGGAAGTAGGTTTACGAATTGTGGAGTTTTTAATAAGCACAACACTTATCATTGGGCTGTGGAAAACCCTCACGAAGTGGCAGCGAGACGTCTACAGACCAGATTTGGGTTTAACGTTTGGTGTGGGGTCATTGGTAATTTAATCCAACTAACCTTTCTCAATTGGGCAACTGTCAATCAATCATTTCAGGAAATCGACTTATAGGACCATTTTCATTCGACTACAGTTTAAACGGACAGAGATACCTAGAGCTTTTGCGAAATCAGGTTGTGCCGGCATTACGAGCTACTCTAGCCGAAGATGAGTTCAGAAGAACCTGGTTTCAACAGGATGGATGTCTGGCTCACAACACCATTCAAGTCAGGAACTTGTTGATAGAGCAGTTTGAGGAAAGGATCATTTCATCAAATGGTACAATATCCTGGCCTCCTAGATCCCCTGACCTTTTGCCCTTGGGTTTTCATCTCTGGGGTTATACAAAGAATGATGTCTATGAATTTGATCCTTCTGCGACTATAAAAATCCTGAGACAAAGAGTTTTTGACACATTTACAAATATCAACAAAAACATACTTGCGAGGGTTGTACGAAAAACAGTTACTAATTGTCAAAAATGCCTCGATGCAAATGGACGTCATTTTGTAAATCAATACCGAGACAGTTGAGAACACATTACAGTATTTTTATTTTCTATATATTTGTATCTAAAAGCTTAAGTGTTTATTGAATAAACGATGATTCTTCTGACTTTTTATTCAATACACTCATAGACTCGTTGAGAAGTCATTATTTACGTCCATGTTCTATCGAGAATTCAATGAGTTTAACACGTTCGCTGCACACCAAATAAGGTGACCTTAGGTTGATACAGTACCTAAAGTTCATTTTTTATTCAAAGTTACAGTGACAGATCAAAATTGTAGGTTAAAGGTTGGCAAACATGGTTTATTACGATGGTCATAAATTGAGCTGTGATTCGTTTAATTCTGCTTTGTTCAAAATGTTTTCGATTTGATAGAAAAAAACGTTCGAGAATAGTCAGTGATAATTTTGAAATTGATGATCAAAACCCTTATTTAATCGAGAAAATGAAGTCTATAATCAAATATTTTATCTTTTCATTTCAATAAGCGAGCACTTTATGGCATTAAATTTTTTTTTTGCCAACATTCAACCTCCAAATTTGATCTGTCACTGTAACTTTAAATAAAAAATGAAGTGTATTAATGATGTTTTGTGACAAATAAATCATGGCCTCCTTGGAATAGATTGAGTCCCAGCTACGAAGTGTGATATTTTGATGATACTTCAATCTTTTATGCACTTGTGGGACATCACTAGACTGGAAATTTTACACTCTTTCCAAAACTCGAAAAATCTAATATGACGGCCATAAGAAAAATGGAAGTTGAAGCGGAAAAAGAAAAGGCGATTGAGACATGTTATACACACCATTTTATTCGTCTTGAAAAAGTGTCCAGATAATGTCACATTTTCATAGCTGTCCAATTAGCCGTTTCGGAATCACTGGCAAAAAAAAAACCGCCATTTTCGGTTTTTCGCCGATATTTCCAAAACCAATTGACCGATCGCAAATCTGGAACCGAATATCGAATGCACCAAGTTTTTTCTAAAACTTTTCCGATTTAACCTTTGATGTAGGTGTGATAGGAGCCAAGATCCCTGTATAGAGAAACGAATTTGGGACACACTGTATAAAAGCAAAGGATGAAGGCTCGGATGAAGGTTTTTTTGCAGAAATGATGAGGACAACTGCTGTAGATAATACTTAACATATCTATTGATATGGAAAACGAATAAAATTGAATCTAAAGTAGAAATACAGGGTCCTTCATTAGTGCGTCGGGCAATCCTAGCGTGGTTATTTACAAAAGTAGAAAAAAAAGTTTTATACAAAAGTTGTAGAATGTGACTTTATGCATATTTTAAAAATATTTTCAAACATACAGGGTGCGTCACAAAAGTATGGCACGAAAAAGTATGATTTTTTTAAATGGAACCCCCTGTATATTGATTGATATTTCAATTCTTTTTTCAATTTGGAACAAAAATTGTGATACAACTAATGTTCCTGAATTCAACCGTTATCGAGATATCGCGTTTTAAAAATGGCATTTTTGCAACTTTGACATGCTATAAAACTCAAACTATATAAGTTAGAGAAAAATGGATTGCACATACCTGTCTTAACTTTTCAAGAGCTATTCAAGGAGATTAAAGCCATTATTGTGAAAAAATGTCAAAATGTGCCGAAAAAAGTTGACAGTTGACGTTACCTTCTATCTAAATGACAGAAGAGCTCTTGAAAAGTTAAGATAGGAAAGTGCAAACCATTTTCCTCTTACTTGAATAGTTTGAGTTTTATAGCATGTCAAAGTTGCAAAAATGCCATTTTTAAAACGCGATATCTCGATAACGGTTGAATTTAGGAACATTAGTTGTAGCACAATTTTTGTTCCAAATTGAAGAAAGAATCGAAATATCAATTAATATACAGGGGGTTCCATTTAAAAAAATCATACTTTTTCGTGCCATACTTTTGTGACGCACCCTGTATGTTTGAAAATATTTTTAAAATATGCATAAAGTCACATTCTACAACTTTTGTAAAAAACTTTTTTTTCTACTTTTGTAAATAACCACGCTAGGATTGCCCGACGCACTAATGAAGGACCCTGTATAAAAACAACTGATACCAAATTTAAATCTGGAAAATTTCGCGAAAATATACCCAGTGACATTAGAAGTGTTACACCGACTAATTTCTCATAAACTCAATGTGAACATGACCTTATACAAAGCTTCAAATCTTTTTTGAAAAAAGAAATCAAATCAACACAAAATTTTCACAATGGATGGAAATTCAATATTTCAGCATAGGGGACGTTCCATTTCCACCAGAAAGCTATATGAAGTATTTCAAAATTTTGTAGTCAAACTAGCAATACAATTAGCATTGGGTGGAATGTGCTGGAAATTCAAAACACTCTATAGTGTTTTCTGGTAAAAATGGAATTTCTCCTATGCTAAAATATTGAAGTCTTATTCATTCGGAACATTTTGCTCATTTGGGTAATTTGATATCCTTTTTTTCAATCGAGATACGAAGCTTTGTATTAGGTGATGTTTACATTGAGTCTTATGGGAAATAAGTCGGTGTAACACTTCTAATGTCATCGAGTGTATTAGTATGCTTATGAAAATAGCAGATAGAGACAAAAATACGATAATTTCACCACTATTTTTTTTATTCAGTTAATTTCAACAAGTCCGCGATTCAACAAAGACAAGATATTCAAGTTCAACCAGGATCAATAATTGCAAAAAGAAAAGAGCTGGATTAACAAGCGCTGTTTGTGTCATGCAAGCTAAGCTTGGTTATACATTTGAAAGTTCCAAAGTTGAAAGCAAAAACGTGAACTGGATTTGAATAATGATTCGAAGAACACAGACGGTCCCAGGTAACAGTAAGTACCCCAAATAACGGTCCAAAAAAAAAAAACGAAAAAAAGATCGCTCGTACCCGTCGATTTTTTCGCGAAACATTTTCCGCCTTGGTTTGAAGAAGCTAGCTCTTGCGGTCAGATTCTTGAAACTCGGCAGTTGTGATCAGGATAGAACGACTTTTAAAATAAGGATCTCCACTTCCATTCAATCTTTTGGGGGTGAATCTCACTACCTTTCAGTTGCTGATGTTTAGAACTCAACTTGTCTACAAAGTACTAGTCATATACGAGAACAGAAGATACACAAAATGAGCTTTCACTCAATTTTTTAGCAAAGATGTGTTTGAACCCAAAAACCTCAAATATTGGAGGCATGTGTATTGTTTTTTATTCTCATTGAGCTGGTATTTGAAAATATAATATGTACAGCGTGTCCTTTTTCCTCAAGTGTGAGAATCGAGGTAAAAACGTTTTATACATGATTCAGTTAGTTGCAGAAATTACTTGAAGTTTTTGCATTCATTTTTTATTTGCTTGTGGGTAATTTGAGTCTTGGAATTGGGTTGGAACAGTCACATGAAAATTTTCGATCTGTGTGATGATACCGACACTTTGTCATGGATCTTGGATAACTCGTCAAAGACAAATGATTGCGTAGGTAATATTTTCCCATCATGTTCTGCCCTTCAATATAAAGAAACAAGACACTTGCGTATTTCCTCGAGCTGAAGGCACGCAAATACGCACATCACGAATCCAATCCGTGTGCAGAGCAGGTACACTGTATCGGGATATGGATGGAGAATTTGTCGCTCGGATGTACTCGGAAACGATTTTGCACTGCAATGGGTTAGGGTTGGTGAATACGCCGCCGGGCTCTCCCTCATCAGATACACGCATAATGCTATCTTTTACGGACAAACATATTTTGCCTTTTATAAATGTATAGATAGATGAGACAGTTGAGTTACATATTCTCAAAAAGCGTACTGCATTTAGTACTTGTGCAAAATTTCATGATCTGTTAAGTCTGTTTTCATATGTAAATAGATTTTCAGAACCTTGCAAATTAACGTCACTGAACTTGTCGCGTCTAACCGGTGTTGAGTGAAAACTGAACAGTTTTTGCGGTCGATACAAGCAATCATTGAACTCCATTCTACCTGGAACGGACTCGCTTATTATTAAGATCGAAGCAGAGAGAGATAGCGTTAGTTACGGATATCTATTTCTGTCCAACTCATTGGACTATATTCATGGAGTAAAGAGAGATAGCGATTGTTACGGATATCTATCTTTTTCTATCTCATAACAGGAATGACACACTGACTTCTCGATTCGTGTGACAACGACCGGGTCCCTTCCAGGTATGTAGTATGGAATTCAATGCAAGTGATGTTTTCAGATTGGAATATCTTTCTATTCTTGACCTTCTCAGCGACGTCAAAAATATTTTAATATTTGAAGACTCGTGAGTTTTTTGATTTTCAGGCAATCGAGCTGAATTTTTGTTTATGTGTTAATGGTGTGTGATAGAACATAATGATGCCAAAAAACATCGTTTTCGAAATTTCACGAAACGAGC
This sequence comes from Orchestes rusci, assembly GCA_958502075.1. NCBI lineage: Eukaryota > Metazoa > Arthropoda > Insecta > Coleoptera > Curculionidae > Orchestes > Orchestes rusci. The sequence goes on from OY293309.1 coordinate 21,761,085, forward strand.
CTAATATTGAGTGAGTGTAAATAAATGTTCAAATGTATAGATCGTTTCCAAGTACGTCACGAATCTCAGCTGATTCCTGAAATCAAAATCATTGTGACATATTGTAACGGTGAAAATATGTCGTTCACCAAAGTGTCAAGAAGTGTGTCTTATTTTAATTAGTTTTTAGTGTTATTGGGATTTTCTCAGCGTAATAAAGAGAAGTCTGCAAATTCTTGTGCTATAATTTTTATTGAGTAAAGTGAAGTGAAGGTACTTTATTATTAAAAGGGTTCAGATAAAAACCATCAATATTATTAATCAGTCCGTATACAGAAAAAACTTCCAGATGTGAATGCGCTGCGGCAAAAAAAAGGGTCGCTTGGGTTTTCTTAAATTCTTCATTCTTTTGGCTCACCTCGAGATGCTTGAACTGTGGTTCTTCTTTAGTTAGATCAGATTGTGTAAACAGTGAATTGAGGTAAGGTTACCTTAGTATGGATTGGTGGTACTTACGGCTTTCTTCATTTGATATCTCACTACCACAACCACAAATCTCGAACTGTCGTGACTGAAGACGTCACTTTTTCCGTGGATTCAATCAATTTCATTGATTTTTCCAGTCCTGTCACTTTTCACTCTTAATTGCTTTTAGGAGTCAGAATCGCTCAGCAAAGTTGGCATTGATCTTGACCTTGATTTTCGGAAATTGCGGTGATGCCGTCTTGCCGTATTTCTAGGACATTTATATGTCAAGTTTTTCAATAAGGGAGTTTAATTTTCAAGGGTATTTGTTGGAACTGCTCAGGTGTTAGTTATTTTCATTTATTTCCTCGGTTTGGTAACTCTTGGTCGATTCTGAGGGTTAGGATGTTACAAAAGGTTTTCGTCCGGAGTAGGAAATGGCAACAGCGCTACAGTAGTACTTGGTCCTGTAGTAGTACTGTAGTTTATTTGATCGGAAAGGTTTTTTTCAAATAGAATTTCCAATAGGACATGTTCTCATTTTGACTAATGTTGTACCATTTCTGCCTTTTCCCTTTTACGCAGAATCAGACATAGAAGAGGTTGATGTATTCTAATGTTCAGGAGAAGGAAACTCCCATTTCCTCAAAACCTTGTAAACTATCAAGCTGGTTTTTTTGTGCGGCGATTTTCAAAAGGCTTTATTTGCAAAAATCAACAGATTTTGGATTCAAGTCTGTTCCTACAAGTGAGGATCAAGCGCGATAAAGCTATTATGGTGAATTGGCCGTGTTTCGTTGTGACAATTCAAGGATTGTTGGCCTTCCACATCAGAGTTTTCTGGATTAAAATGGAATCGCGCACAGGACACACCAAACCCGCCTCACATCATCAGGTATGTTCAATCTTCGTTGGGAGTTTTCTTACGATTAAGAAATTCATTTTCTTAGGGTTGTTTTACCCAACTTGGAGTTTAATTTTGAGCCTCTGTCACGTGGTCACGTGGTCTAGAATCAGTCCATGAAGTGTTGTCTGGTATTGCTGTTCATTTACTGCCTGGAGTTTGACTGCGGACAAAGTTCCTTGGTTGAGGAGCTCACCATACCTACCCCTGCCCCTGCTGCACCCTACTTGCCCGGATAGACTTTGGAGCCACGCCCATGTTTTGCTACCCTTGAGGACCTAATAAGTATCCTAATTGATCGATCAATTCATTGGGACCCGTATTATAAATACCTAATCATATTATATTTTTTTTTATATTTTGAGTCAAACTTAATATTTGCAATTCTTGCCTTAAGCCAATAATAATTCAATCGATCACTTACTTAATTAGTTACCTGAAAATTACCTACGAAGTGAATTCTCTGCTCCTTTAGATACGTTGAACGTTTTCACCCTAGTGGAATTTAATTGCAAATTCTTGATTGATTGGACTTAGACCAATTGCTAACTATTATATTGTTTAATTATTGATACTTGATGATTATTTCATTAATTTGAATCACTTTGATCACTTATCATTTTCTTCGTTTGATTAATTACTTGACCGTTATTATTGATTATTTCGTAGCACCTACCGATTGTACCGATTGGTGTTGACTGTATTATTATTCAGTTATTTATTGAAGGGTGTAATTTCCGCCTTTTGTGATACAAAAACATGATCATGTTACGGTAGCGGCGTTTATACGTAAGTACATAGTACCAATATTTATTTATTGGCGTAACAGGTGATACACATTTGCGGATTTTGATAAATTGATTATTTTATTTGATTGATTAAATTTGTGAAATATTTAACTAATCATTATTGGTTGATTCAATTATTGATACCGATTGATTGGATATTTATACTCTGAATTTACTGTGGGTTTTAAAGGTTAACGGACTTTGGTGAACGGCTATTTTTTTCTTTTATTTTGAATCACTTGAGATACCTTAGGAGAATCAACTACACTTCATGGTTAGTAGTTAAATCATTATTTTCAAAATCATCTGGAGAGTTGGATTTTCATAAACCACGTGGCGCTCTTCATGAATTCTGAACCCTACCCGTCTCCACTGGTAAGCTGGCGGCTCTGACTCTTTTGGATTTCCTGGAGTGGTCGATGAAAGTAAGGTGGTAAGTGGCTGTCACAACTGTTCAGTTTTTTTCTAATTTCTTTTACGTCGCTCTTTTCCTAACGAAGCTTTGGAAGCTTAAAGTAAATTTTTGCGCTACAATATTTGAAAATTTTAGGTTGAAGCTATGCCTGAGCTACATTTAGTTCAATTTCTGAGTAGAACTGTCAAATTTCCGCTGGGCAAACAGGAATCATATGCTACCATCCACATTGAATTTGGCGTAAGCGTGACTTTGACAACCTTGGCGACTTCAACCTAAAAATTTGAACTGTCACTGTACTTGAAAAAAAATATTACTGTAAACGTGTAACTGGCTTTTTCAGAAATCAGATGTTTTCTCCGTCACATAGAATCGGTCTATTGGGTAGTGGAAGTGAGTTTTTGTTCTATTGATTCACAATTGACACTTGCAACTAGTCGATAAGAGTTTGGGTTGGTTCTTGAAATAACAATGCTCATTTCACTTGAATATTCCTCGAAAAAATTCTAGTGTATACGGATATCATTAATTTTTGTTTTCAAATTGCCCGTTTCAAAATTGCCCGTTCACAACTATTGTTAAACGACTCAAGCCAAAACACTACTATCCACGACTCTCTATGGCGGAGACTTCTTTTTATATAATACCCAGTCCTTTTTGCCGAATCAGCCAGATTAGTGTAGATCTTTCAAGAACAATCGATAAGCTTCCATCGAATTCGCGCACCAAAACAGTGGTCCCACGTTGGAAGGCAAATATCACCTTTTCTCCACCTTGGGCAGTGTTCCCACACCACCCCCCTCCCAAGTGAGGTCAGTGGTTCAAAGTGCATCCCTCAGCGTTTTAGGTTGTAAGTCACTTTCTTGCGGCGAGGGGATGTTCTTAGGGGTTGGTTAGGCGTCTGTTGATCGGAATTTGCTGTTGGATTAACAGGAATGTTTGCTGATGATGATGTTTGGTTGGGAAAAACGTCGTCTGATGCCTAGTGTGCTGGTTTCAAACGGTCCACGTTGACATCCATTTCTTTTTCATCTACTTGGTCGTGCAACTTGTAACTTCATGTGGTCCTGAATAGGGTTGATCAAACGGCCGCTTGACTTGGTACTGTCTTAGAAACACGTGACCACAGGAGAACAGTACTTCTACAGTGATGTGCTCTTACTGGTTAGACTTTGCGAATGTGTACTCTAAGAGCTGCTAGGGGAAAATGCAGATCCTCAGGTTGGTCTTCGTTTGTAGAAAATTCTCCTCGAATTCTCATTATGGAACCATACAAGTGTTCTGCAGGTGATGCTTGTGAACCCTGCTTAAGGCATGTTCTCCAGTCCAAACAGAACTGTGGGTAGTACCCGAGTTCAGTTGTCAGATTTGTGGCATTTCATGGTTGTTTTCAGAGTTATGTGCTAACGTTCTACCATGCCATTGGCTTGAGGGTGGTAAGCAGTAGTCCGAACCCATCTTCGACCGACAGATCGTGACAGGGCCATATACAGGGTGTTTATTATTTAAATGCCAATACTCTAAGGTGATAATCCTTGGATGATTTTGAGACAAAAAGTTTATATGGACATAGGTCCGCAAGAGCTTAATTTTCAAGATACAGGGTGTTGAAATATTGAAAAATAAATGATTTTTTAAAAATTTCTTTGATACTATTCCAGATATCTTCATGAAATTTGGAACACGTCTTCAAGGCTTAAATATGCATTTTGTGATGTACAAACAATTTCATTATTTTCACCAGTGGCGTTCGTACGGGGTTGCACTCAATATTTTTGAAGAAAAAACTAGTACGCCACTGCTTCCTTCCAAAATAAAAATCATTATCAAGATCTCTATTTATTTCTGGTCCAATTTGTTCTCTTGATTTTTTTTTCGTCCGGCGCATGGTTTTCGCTTAAAAAAATAAAATCTACTTAATTGCATTGACACCCTGCTGTGTCATCCAATAATATTTTTGAATCAGTGGCGCCCTCTCTTACATCCCCATGCATCTTGACGCATAGAAGACGTGTACCAAATTTCAAAAAGATATCTGGAATAGTATCAAAGTGATGATAAAAAAAAGATTTTTTTAATCTTAAAATCTATGCTCTTGCGGACCCATGTCCATATGAACTTTTTGTCTTAAAATCATCCAAGGATTATCACCCTTGAGCATCGGCATTCAATTAATAAACACCCTGTATAGAGGGCTTTCAAACTGCGTTCGCTGGTCGGTGGTGATGATTTCTGGTGCCCCAAAACGGGCGATCCAATAGACGAAAAAGGCATTTGCTACTGTTGAGGCTCTGATGTGAGACATGATGGGGATGGCTTGGTGCACATGATTGAAATGTTGATCAGGACTGGGAAATGCTGCTGGCTGCACATGTTCATTTTCAGAGACAGGGTGCCAGTTCTCGTAAACTATTCATCGTAGGGGCTTGCGGCAAAAAATTTTATTACTAAAATGGCCAAGAGGAAAACCTGGAAAATATTTTCAAGTTTCTGAAATGGTCGCTAGGGGGCGTAACAACCAACACCAAGTAGAAAAATATGATTTTTATGGAGATTTGTCCAATGAAAATATATCGATGAGCACATTCTCGGATTGACTGACTATTTACCTACACTTTTTTTAAAACGTTTTTTTTTCTATCTATCATAATAAAGTGGGGGGGGGGAAGTTCAATTGTTTTATTAAACAAACGGAGATTTCTTCCGTTTTGCTCGACCGATTTTAACGAACTTGGGCTCATATGGAAGAGAATAGTCCGCGCTATAAAATGCTCATTTGCTTTTTGAATTGTAACATTCGCCGTCGCCACTAGATGGCGTTAACTGAAATGGTAGCATATTTTTGAGTTTTTTTCCAAAAAATCAAATGTAATGGTATATCAATTTTCATATATTTTAAAACGGGATACATTTTCCTATGAAAAAAATTGCAAAAACAAAAAAAAAAAATGAAAAAAACCATTTCAGTTAATGCCATCTAGCGGCGACAGCGAAGGTCAAAAATATTCAAAACCAAAAAAGTTTTTTGAAGTGCAGATCATGCTCTTTCATATGATCCCAAACTCGTTTAAATCGGTCAAGCTAAACGGGAGAAATCTCCGTTTGTTTAATAAAACAATTGAACTTTCCCCACCACTTTATTATGATACATAGAAAGAAACGTTTTGACAAAAAGTGTAGGTGAATAGTCAGTGAATCCGAAAATAAGCTCATCGATATATTTTCATTGGACAAAATTCCATAAAAATCATAATTTTCTACTTGGTGTTGGTTGTTAGGCCCCCTAGCGACCATTTCAGAAACTCGAAAATATATTCCAGGTTTTTCTCTTGGCCGTTTTAGTAGTAACATTTTTTGCCGCAAGTCTCTACGATGAATAGTTCACGAGAACTGGCACCCTGTCGCTGAAAATTAATCACCCTGTACATACATTATTGTGTGGATCTACCGCTGGGATTTGAGAGGTTGTGGATGGTGAGCGATGATCGTGGCTGCTGCGAGCTGCTGTTTCACCACTGCAATGGACATACAATGATTTTTCAGTTCATGGAAAAGGTTGTTTGACATTTATCTGCTACGGGATAGCGGTCAGGGACGGTTTGTTTGTTCAACCTTCTATAGTCACCAGAAGGTCTCCATTCTCCATTTCTCTTTTTTGCCATATGAAGTGGGCTGGCCCAAGGACTGGTGGAAGGTCGAGCGAGTTCCAACTCTACGACGGTTCGGAATTCCTCCTTAGTGTCGGTCAGATCTGAGAAGTATGTCACGCTCAATGCACGGAGGTTCTGTGGTTCGGTGGTTATGGATAACGTTATGAGTGGACGGCTGTTGCTATATTGATGATGAGCTGCCCAGGAGCCTCGGGTACTTCTTCAGGATGGCTGTGAATTTTTTGTTGTCGTTGTTGATTCAGGTGATGTTATTGATTGGAGCAGGTGCCAGTGAACCAAATTGTGAGAATTTGGTTGTGATGCCGGTTCTTTAGATCTACTAGAAATCCATAGTGATGAATTAGATCTGCGCCCATGATAGGATAGGATACATTGGCTTTGCAGAATCAAGTGGACGATTGGACGTCGTGAACCGATGTTCAATGTCAAGATTCTCTTACCATTGGCCTAAATTGAGGTGTTATTGGTGGAGTAAAGGGTCAGCGTTGCTGGTCTTTCCTTGTCCTTGAATTTGGCTGGAACGACGGGGATGTTTGCGCCGGTATATACACTCTTTGCACCAAGTTCGTCAAGTGACAATCAAATTTTGCGTTAGCGCTCAGGCCTGTCTTTCTTGTTAGCCTTGATATCAGTCAAGGCCACTTGTTACGTTACAAGTCACAACGAGTGTCGATACAAAACTGGAATTCTCGTTACATTATTAACAAATATGTTGCTTACGTTTACCTTTCTTCCATTGCGAGGTCCTTATGCCGTCGCGTCGTTTGTCAAACTTTCTGGCAGTCAGCGATTTGAAGGTCATACTTCTTGGTCAAAGTGTCTCCATGATTATTCACATAATGAATTATATGAACATGTTTTGATGATCTGTAGGGATCAGAAAATATAACCCAAATCGATCAATAGACTTGAGTTATGTGACGATGAAGTTTTTCTATAGGATATAATATGCTTATGTCAATCTACAGGAGATACTTGCTTTAAGTATTTTCCCTGCATCCTTAGTGAGAATTCACGAAGCCTCTTTTTAGTGCTATGACTCGAATTTTTGAAAAACTACATTCGATAAAATGTACTAGTTTCTGATGAGTTAAATTGCAGGAAACTTATCTGGTCAGATCGTTTCGAACAAGGGATGCAAGAGGTCCCGAAACATCGCGTGAAACCAAAAGATATTTATATCTAATCAAATGGTTATTACCAAAACTTTGTTGCTTCCCACTTAGCTGTGGTGGTCGATCGAGCGTATATAGATACAATGTAAGAGAGAGATGTTTTATGGACGATTGCGTCAAGTATCCTTGAAATAATTTGGTGCAATCGGCCATTATTCTGATCAAAATCCATTCTTCTACATTGAAATTTAGTGTTTATCTCAAATTTCAACAACATATATCCGTGTGATTCTGCGACTGTGTATCTCAATATTCTGGTGGATTCACATATCAAAGAGTGATGTCAACAGACCAAGAAAATATTACACTGATCTTATTTCACCAATGAATTAACAATATATTCTCCGAGTGGAATCTTTACCCAGATCGCTAAGACCACATTCAAATTTATTTTGTAATTATTCAGCTGGCATAACAAGTCAATCCTGATGAACACTGCTTCATTTATTGTAAATAAATTATCTCCAATGTGACCAGAATAATTGAAAAAGAAGCCGGGTCGAGAGAGTAAGACGAGAATAAAGTGATCGCAAACTTAAGCAAATTCTTCACTTAATGAACATTCCTTGGTGTTCTCGAGAAATTCTAATGAATGAAAAATTTGGTGTCAAGGGCACAATGCCAAATTATGTAGGTATACGCTCTTTTCGTCAAGTCATCAAATTAACGTGAAAGTCGAGACATTCCGTTGTTATTTTGCTTTTAATTTGAAACTGAAGGAAAGTTGATTATTGTCAGCTAAAGTTACGTAGATTGTTTTATGATTGTTCGATAAAAAAAACCCTTTATTTTGTGACGAAATCTCCGTCAGTCTTTTGTCAAGCTTCAATTGACCGGTCTGTAGTCTGTAATTGTGATGAAAAATAAAGGACATGCTTCACATAGCACTGGAAGTGAGAGTAATTAATCTCCAATTTCCTCCTATATGAGTTTCCTTGACTTATTTTGACATCCACACAGTTCTCAACGGATCATTGTAAATTTCATTCTATTCATCAGTACGCGTCTGAGTGACGAATATTTCGATCATTGGAAATCAAAGTCCTTCTTATTCAAATTCTATCAAGAGATCATATCAATCGTGGCACTCTTTTCTGGCCAATTCACACAGAACGGGCGCGTGGCTGAGGCGTGGAACTGACTTGGTTCGGACATATGTCTCCCGCATGTTGATTTTTGTGACAATACAGATAATATAAGTGGCATGGCACTGGCAAAGTTTTCTCTTTCACATGAGGCGATTTTTATAAAATATACATGGTCAAGTTCATTTGTGAACTGATTTGATGCTTGCCCACATAATCAAACATACTCGACCTAGAAGGAAAAAAACCCTAGTAGAAGAAAAAAAGAACCCTTTAAGTAAGTGGGCAAGAGAAATGACTTTATATTTCCTTATTATTCATCAAATGAAGCCTACTCACTTTTGAAGGTAGCAGACTTGCTATGGAAATATTTGATATTTGCTATCAGTTTGCTAATAGGTTTTTTATCTAGGTAGATATGAAAAATAGTTACTGTATGTTCGATCCAATCTATAATAATCAGGTATATGAGAGAAATGAAGTGAGTCCCAATTTGATGAATCTCTTCTAGAATTGTATACAGGGTGTTTCATTAATATTGCGAGCAAATTCAGGGTCAGTTTCCCCACTTGAAAATAATGAGAGAACTTCATATGAAGGTGTGTCCGGAAATGCTTCGTTACAGCTACAGGGTGTTGAAGTTTTATTTTTATTTTTGTTTTTTCTAAATAATATTTGGACCAATGTCTATATTTCCATAAAAATCGGTATTTGAGGGTTTAATTCTTTTTATGCGGAATTCGAATTTTATCTCAGTTTGGCTCTAACTTGTAGAGGGCGCCACCTACACTCATTTGTCCTGATATGTACAGCCATTACTTTTTTGAACGTAACCTCGTATCCGTGAGTAAAAAAACATATTTCTCCTTTATTTTTATGCAAAAAAGGCAAACTTGTTAGAAGTCGCTATGTGCCACCATTTTCGAGATATTTAGATCTGAAATAATGGATACATATTATGATAATGAAATTATGGCCGAGCATTGTGTTCCATTGATAGTGCCAAAAATACAGGATAAGTTTCCTCACTTGAAAATAAAAAGAAAATTTCACATAAAGATGTGTCCGGAAATGCTTCGCTACAGAGCTACAGGGTGTTGAAGTTATTATTTAATTTATTTTTGTTCAGTTTTGTTATTTGTTTTTTTTTTAAATAATAATTTGAATGAGCGTTGTCGATAATATTACACAGAAGTTGACTTTTATCTTTTTCACTGAAAATATGAAGCAATAATGCGTAATATGTTATAACTTCTGGCAGGTTACCTTCGCCATAATTTTTAAATCCCATGTATTAATTATTTCAAATCCAAATATCTCAAAAATGGTTCCACGTAGCGACTTCTCACAGGTACACATTTTTTGCATAAAAATTAAGGAGACATATGTTAATGTCATACGGTTACGTCCAAAAAAGTTATGGCTGTACATGTCAGGAAAAATGAGTGTAGGTGGCGCCCTCTACAAGTTAGAGCCAAACTGAGATAACATTCGAATTCTCCATAAAAAGAAACCCTCAAATACCGATTTTTATGGAAATATAGACACATAGGTTCAAATATTATTTAGAAGAAACAAAAATATAAATAAAACTTCAACACCCTGTGGCTCTGTAACGAAGCATTTCCGGACACACCTTTATATGAAGTTTTCTTATTATTTTTAAGTGGGGAAACTCACTCTGAATTTTTTCGCAATTTTAATGAAACAACCTGTATATTTCAGTTTTTTGAGAAGTTTCGGACACTTATCTTTTCTCTGCAATGTTTTGATGATTTTATAATTTAACAACAGGCTCTGTCATCTTGACAGAGACTGTTCTTAAACGTCGATAAAAACCAAGGTTAATTGATAGTGATAAGGTAACGTCGTAATTGACCATTCCAGAACACGTGACCTTGACAACGATGTCATTTTTGCTGGGTGACAAACAAATCTGTTGATAATGCTTTTTCAATCAGTTTTTTCTAAAATGGCTCACAGCAATTATTATTCAACGTTAAGTGGTGATGTGAAGATACAATACGACCACAAAATCGGCGTTAAACACAATATTGATCCCTATGCTCTTTCGATTAATGAATATCACCATGATGGATTCAGTAAATTATCGATATTAACTCACAGTTTTTACACTGGGAAGCAGATGTAGGCTCATGAGAGTTTGCAAGCCTTCAAACAATACGAATCCTGTATTCAGAAAATTGTTGCCAAACTCCAAACAAATCAGCGAAGAAGCATTTGTTGTGATGTCTGAGGTAAGAATCATGGATCATTCTTGTTACTGGATGAAATTGGTAAGTATTTATTAGAAAATATGTAATCAAAAACACCAATTTTATATGTACACATAACTGACATAACAAGCTTCAACCTATCAATTGTGTGTGCCACCCAGCAAATGACAGTGGTGACGTCATACTGGAATGGTCAATACGTTCGGGTTTCGGACGAATCAGAATTCAGACAAAAATGACGTCAGTCGGCTCCGATTCGGTTCTGTAATTCAAATACACATCTAAAAAAAAGATAAAATATGGTTCACACTTAATAATAAGAAGATATTTCACTGTATACCAAAAGCTCTGTAATAACTTACCCTCAAACACGTTTGAAAACGGCCGACACTCGGTAAAAAAAGTTTTAAGACCCTGAAATACGGACATGTCATGACATTAGGATGACACATCGATGACAGCAATGTCAATAATGGAGCTTGGTGACGGGATCGATTCGGTTTATCGTTTGTGGATTTCCGATTCCTTAGCTACGGCGCAACCTCTACATATCAATTAACCTTGGATAAAAACTGCTTTTTGAATATCTCCAATCTGCGTATTTATCATCTATAACTATTGAGATCTATAACCAGATGAAGTTTTTTGATGTATTTAACTATAAAATTATTAAAAGGAGTCGATCTGGGATTGTATTTCGTGCAAATTTATTCAAAAAAATGGATTGCAGAGCGCTTTCGGCAACATTGCCATCATCAGTGCCTCCTGAAAGAAGTAAGGAAAACAAAAATTTCAAAAAGCCATAGGAGCGAAAGTCTATGCAATGGTTCAAGATAGTATGAACAAAGGAGAATGAAAAAAATGAAAAAGTGTTGAAAAAAATTTTTAGGTTAAGAATTTCAAATTGAAACTCACTTGAGTCAGGAACTCAGTAGAATCACACAGGAAATACACATAACATGAATTGTATGATTGACATCACAACGGACGAACAGGAACAGGGTTACAATTTGTCTCCTTTTTTTCCCGTTGGAAAAAAGTGTGGCCAAGTTGATTATCGAGGGAGAATATCTCCTGAATTTTTTATGTATTGGCAGAAAATAGTAGGTGTCTGCCAAGACTTTATTTAAAAAAAAAGAAAATCAATAAACTGTCTTATAAAATCACCAAAACCCAGTAAAACATATAGGAAAAGAAAAACGGGATTTCTTTTATTGGAGAAAAGAAAATATGATCTTAACTGCAAGCGTTCTTTCAAATCGTTGACTCAAGTGTATTTATCTGAGTCTCACATAAACATTACGCATCACGTATTTTTTTGATCGTCCAAAAAAGTTTTTTCGCGCTTCTTATACATATGTGTCTTTTTCAGCCTTGAAAAAGAACCAAATAAAGGTTCGAAACGTCGGCATTGATGAAAAAGTGAAGTTTACTTTCATCGTTCCTAACCCGCTAATCTTGCACACATTTACATCTTCGGGATGCTAATCTTATCAGTCATGATAAACATTACAACCATGTTGTATGTACCCTTCGGTATATATTGACCCATTTGCTAGCGGCGTTATCCATGGATATATGAAAATCTTGTGAATATGAAAGTTCTAGAAATTCATCTGAAATTTTAAAAAATCTTATCAAAAGAAACAAAAGACTATTGGAATGTCAATATTTTTCCACAAGTAGCATTTTTTTCAAGGGAACCCCCTGTATATTATCATATATTGTGAAAGACCTTTTTTTCCTTCGTTCAGGAGATATTCAAGTTTGTAGATGTAGAAAGATGTTTCAGTGGGTGGCTCACGCCAAAACCTGCTCAGGCCTCCTGGGCCCGTTGCAACCCACAATAGATAGAAGTGAGATTATTGAAGGCACGACGCTTTCGCGAAGCTCAGCAGGTCCCTCAAATAGATTCCTTCCAATTCCTGGAGTGTTGTGAGTTCAGCTCCGAAGTATTCCATCCTAATGCTACGAAGAGCCGGACATTCCATTAGGAAGTGGGCTAAGGTCTCTACGTCTTCAAGGCACCACCTTGTCTGAATCTTTCTGCTCATATTTAATATCTCTTTGGTTCTGCCCGTATCAGGTCCTGTTATCATTGCCTTGGCATGTAGCATGCCAGGGGCATTGTTCCAGCATAGAGTGGCCTTTTCGAGTAGAAGTTTCTTCGCCTTGCCCATTCCAGTTGCTTTGGGGATGCCAATCATTGGTTCGGGTCCTATCCGCCTGTGCGATTAACCAATTTTGGCAAGTCTGTCAGCTTCAATGTTTCCCTTTATACCGCTATCAGGACCCAAATTAGCCTCACTCTGTTGTTATTTTGAATTTTCTTATGCAGAACCTCTTTGCATTCTAGGACTGCTTTGGAGTCTACTGCCTTTCTCACAACAGCCTTTAATGCTGAAATGCTATCTGAACAAATGTTGAAAAATCTGTGATTTGTGCCGCTTTCAAGAATGTTATTTGCACATTGTATTATGGCAAAGATTTTGGCCTGTAGGATCGAAGCATAAATCCCGAGCGAGAAGGTCATTTTGTTGTCCCTCCCGCTCTTGCAAAATCCTACTCCTGTGCCTCTCTGATGTTTGGAGCCATCAGTAAACCACCACGACCCTTCCCGTATTTGAACTGGTCTGTTCTGATCCGTCCGATTCTCTGGTATAGGAATAATCAGCTCAGGTCAGCTACCAGCATAGAAGATTGGAATCATGTAGTCGGAGTGCATTAGCAGCACTCCATCTTTAAGCTGGGATCCACTCATGATGGCTGAGTGTCCCTTACTCCTCTGCTACAGATGTTCCAGACAGTACAGACGGTATGTTGTTCTGAGTGCAACACTCAGGGTTACTCCAAGACTACCTCCAACGCTCTCGTTGGTGTGGTCCATACTGCGCTTGTTATACTGATGCATCCCATCTTTTGGACCTTATCCAGTTGCCTCTGGATGTATGCTTTCTTAGTTGCTGGCCACCATACTATGGCCCCGTAGGTGATCAGAGGTCTGATAACCATAGAATAGATCCAGTGAACTATTCTAGGTTTCAGTCCCCATGTTGTCCCTATAGCTCTCTTGCATGCCCATAGAGAGCATATGGCTTTCCTAGAGCGCTCTTCGATGTGTTCTTTCCAGGACAGTTTCTGGTCAACTAGGTATTTGAACGTTTTTCTGTATTCCAGGACTTCCTGAGATGGATATCTCCGGTTTGAGTCCTGATTTGTATTTCCTGGTGATTAACAGAATTCCGATCTTTTCGGGGGAAGTCCTTCAAGGGAGCACCACTGTTCTATTATTGTCAGGGCTCGCATTGTGGGGGCTCTGAGCTCCTGAATGTGGCCACCCGTTAGGTTAGGATCACCAGATCATCAGCATAGGCCTGTGTATACAATCCCGAATCGTTCAGCTGCTTCAGCAGGTTGTCTACCACAAGACTCCAAAGTAGAGGGGATAACACTCCACCCTGGGGACAGCCTCTGGCAGCCATAGTTTTGAAATTTTGTCCAGTTTAGTTCGGCAAATATCCGCCTTTGTGATAGCATATTTGATATCCACTGGCACAGTGTTCTTTCTGAGCCCCGTGTCTCTAATGCTCGACAGATTGATTCAAAGGAGGTATTGTCGAATGCGCCTTCGATGTCTACAAAAGCACCCAATGCTGATCTTCTTCCGTCGAGCGCTCCTTCCTCCTTGGTGATAAGGTGATGTAGCGCCGTGTCCGTCGGTCTGTCGACGATAGGCATATTGATTGTTATGCAGTGGCATGGATAACAGATGCGTTTCCTTCATGCATCTATAGTAGATAAACAGGGAGGCTTCTGGCTCACCGGCCAATCAGCGCTCAAGTGGGCGAGGCATATTTTTGACTTTTCCCTAGATTTCAGGGAATTTTTGATGAATCTGGCAACGTCGCTCGAAGACTGCTCATCTGGCAACGTCGCTCGATCTCGATCTTGACAGTTGACATAACGCTTCGATCTTGACAGCTTTGACAGATGACAGCTTTGACAGGGGATTTTTTATAGCTTGGTTCCTGAGTTCGAGATGGGGGGATTGGGGGGTGCGGAGGTTAGATTAAGTCTGAAAAAAGATTTTCCGATAGCGAGATTGGAACCCGTATCCTTTGGATTTGTACGTGACAGTCTAAACCAATACGCTAACAAGGTGCCTAAAATAGAATGTAGATTTGTGGTTCAGTTGCTACCCCGATGATCCAAAGCCTGAAAAAAAAATCCGCGATAGCAAGAATTGAACTCACGTCCTTTGGATTTTCACGTGACAGTCTAAACCAATACGCTAACAAGGTGCCTAAAATAGAATGTAGATTTGTGGTTCAGTTGCGGTGTGTTTTGGTCTTGTCTTAAATTGTGTGTGGTTTCGTTGTGGGGGAATTCGAGCCCCCTGCTCGTGGAGATAGTTTGAGAGCTTGGTGGGGGGACGGGGGTACCTACGCCACCTGAGTCATAGGAATTTATATAGATTTTAGATACCGTTTCGGTGTGTTTTGGTCTTGTATTGTGTGTGGTTTCGTTGTGGGGGAATTCGAGCCCCCCTGCTAGCAAGTTTGGGATGGGGGGACGGGGGTATGACGTCATAGGGTTGCCTGTTGAATGATTGCCACTGTGTTTTGTTAGGGGGAATTCGAGCCCCCCTGCTAGCAAGTTTGGGATGGGGGGACAGGAATTGCGAATCGCTGTGTATGACGTCATAGGGTTGCCTGTTGAATGATTCCAACTGTGTTTTGTTAGGGGGAATTCGAGCCCCCCTGCGCTTCGTGGATAGTTTGAAGGCTTGATGGGGGGACGGGGGTATTGGGAATTCAGGTTTTAGGCTACTCTACTTTTGGTCTTCATATTTATTAAGAACGAGAATGAGTGAACTTGCAGAACGAATTAACAAGTTCTATATACGTTTGGCGCAGATCAAAAATTGAATCTTACACAGAATTTTCAAAGACCACAAATGAATAATAATTTTCAGAGACAAAATTTTGGATTTAAGATGGGGGGACGGGGATATTGGGAATTCAGGTTTTAGGACTTTGTAGTTGTTGAGATGGCGCTTCGATTCTTTGATCGTTTGCTATTATAGAATGATTAGATGGCGTTGCTGAGCTGCGATTTTTAATGGCGTTTGAAGCAGGAATTGCGAATCGATGATGCTGTGTATGACGTCATAGGGTTGCCTGTTGAATGATTCCCACTAGACAGGTGTTTGGTGCGTACTATTTGATTCTTAATTCGTTTGCTATAAGAATGATTAGATGGCGTTGATGAGCTGCGTTTTTTTTTTTTTGATGGAACACCCTGTTAGAATGATTAGATGGCGTTGGTGAGCTGCGATGGAGATGTAGATTTCTTCATAGTTTTTTGAGCTAATCGTTGATGACGCGTACTATTGATTCAATATTTGAAAAAAGCATAATTTATTAACGAATGAGGAGATTTTAGATATATTCAAAATTGAAAAACAAACATAGTCACTATAATATTTGGAAAAATTTTAGATTCAAAAAGTTAGGGGGAATTCGAGCCCCCCTGCTCGTGGTTTGGGATGGGGGGACGGGGGTATTGGGAATTCAGGTTTTAGGCCTGTTGTTGAGTTGAGATGGCGCTTCGATTCTTTGATCGTTTGCTATTATAGAATGATTCGATGACGTTGCTGGGCTGCGATTTTTAATGGCGTTTGAAGCAGGAATTGCGAATCGATGATGCTGTGTATGACGTCATAGGGTTGCCTGTTGAATGATTCCCACTAGACAGGTGTTTGGTGCGTACTATTTGATTCTTCAATCGTTTGCTATAAGAATGATTAGATGACATTGATGAGCTGCGTTTTTTTTTTTTTTGATGGAACACCCTGTTAGAATGATTAGATGGCGTTGGTGAGCTGCGATGGAGATGTAGATTTCTTCATAGTTTTTTGAGCTAATCGTTGATGACGCGTACTGTTGATTCAATATTTGAAAAAAGCATAATTTATCAACGAATGAGGAGATTTTAGATATATTCAAAATTGAAAAACAAACATAGTCACTATAATATTTGGAAAAATTTTAGATTCAAAAA